>CM051709.1:18341314-18528814 GCA_028022725.1 Lycodopsis pacificus
AACAACAAACAAAAACATAACAGCCACGTGTTCGCATACAAAACGCTGCTTCTGTGCATGAAAAAGCAAACTCTTGCATATGAGTAACGTTACTGTGTTTTTAGCCTGAAAGCTAATAATTAGCTTTCAGGCTAAAAGCACAGTGACGTTACTCACTTCTAACTTAATGTTAGGGCATCGCAGCATTCACAATAACAATTTAAGAATCACCCCAAATTAAATGCAACTGTGTGTCAGAGCAGATTAGCTTGCTAACTAGCAATAAATATGGTAGTTAGCTAATTGAATTTAAATACATTTAAGATTAGCTACCGTTACCTTGTGTAAAACAAATATAAACAAGGCTCTATGTGAACATAACGACACAAGCTGTGCGTAGAAGCTGTTAATTTAAGGTTCACAAGCTTAATAACAATTACAATTTATTTTTGTTTAACCGTGAGTTTGTTACCAGAACGAAGCCGCGTCGAGGCTCCTCTGTCCCGCTCTACTCAACCAAGAAAACACGAGGCTCCGCGGCCTGCTAGCATGATGCTAACCACCTGCTAACTTGTGCTACTGCTATTGCAGTACTACTACTCTGGCGTAGTTATATTTAGCCTTAAAATAATATCATATACATATATATACACACATATCCTACCTTGACCGTTACTCTTAGTTAAATATCCTTCAACGGCGTTTATCCGTCAGTTGCTCTTCTAATAGTCGGAACAGTTTACTGTTCAGTTGCTCCTTCGGACACTTGTTCGTTGGGCGCTCCTAGTGGCTGGACACTTGACACTGCATCCAGAGCTCGCGGGCTAATTATATTCACAATAATTAACCCTTTTTCTTTTTTTTCTCCTTCTCTAGATATAACTTTTAGTGGAAAAATACATAGTAAAAATGTAATAATTTATATAATTATATTTTTTAATGTATACCCATTCGTCTGCATTTTTTATATGGTGGAACACAATTTAATAATTATAATACCTTAATATCAATACATTTGCAGTAACAGTAATATTTCCATTACGTTATGTTTCCAACATGTGTATAAGATGATTCATGTTTAAAATCGAGTGAAATGTAATTTACCAGTCCATGATAGTGGGCTACAAACTCCCGCTTCACGAGGCTTGACAGGATTCTTCTTCTTCTTCTTCTTCTTCTTTTGATTTCTCGGTAGATTGGATGCCGTGAGACACTATGCTGCCCCTATAGTTCAGTGCTTATATACTGCATTCCCACTGATGTAAACATGTAGAAATGTTGTAAAATTTAAAACAAAACTTCAGTAAAAGTATGTAAGCATAATCAGGAAAATTACACGTTTTATTTTAAACGTTTTCGGGGTTTTTTTTACACGTTTTGTACGCAAACAACGGACGTGCATCACGTGTCAGTTATCAATAATGATTTTCCTGCTGTGAAAAACCTAAATGTTAAGACTCAATATGTAATTTCTTCTCGAAATATTGTGACGGTTTCCCCCCCAACAATTCTGACTTTATTCACAAAATTGCTTTTTTTCCTTGACAAATATACTCTTAAAATCTGACTTTTTACTGTAATATTTATGACTTAACTCGTCATTTGTTAGTAGCCCGAATACCGTGGCATTACATTAAAGGCTCTCTGTGCTCTTATAATGAACCCATATCCATTTATCATCCGTAAACAACTCTGTAGTCCTCACAATTTAATTAGATGGAAGCCACAAAACACCAACAACATGGAACTGTTTGCTCTGGCGTTTAGATCATTCACAGCTCTATAGCACCAGAATCATTAAGACCTTCAAATTAAATTTACACAAAACCATTGCAGGAAAACAGGCTTTTATTTAGCAAAAAAGATTAACAAAAAACAACAGTGATTCAAACACTGCTCAGTGTGTGTGTGTACACGGCTGTAACTCGTAGCCCAGCGGGTCGAGTCCTCGGTCCAGAAGAGAGAGCGACGACTCCCTCAACTTCTGGAGAAACCTCCTCAGCTCCTCTTTGGCGAAAACCTGAATTTGTGGGCAGAAACATTAACTCACTGTTCCCATAACTCAACGTACAGGGCCGATCAAATCTCTCCAGCTACCTGGTAGAGGCGGTGCTGGTCCGATGAGATGATGTCAGCGAGGCGCAGCGCCTCCTGGTCTCTGGAGGAGTTCTGCAGAACGCTGAGCAGCAGGAAGCTGAGGCGAGGGAGACACAGAGAGCGCAGCGCCGCCATCTGGTGGCTGCGCTCGGAATCCGGCTCAGAGTCCTGAAAAACACAAAAACTATTTACGAACCAAACAAACGTGCAAACAATCGCAACTTATTGCTTCTATAAGTCAATTAGACAAAATAAATCCCATGATTTCAGATGTTATTAAGGCCTGAGGTGAGTTTAACCGTGTCTAGATTCCATAATATGTGCATCCTTTTGCGACTGCAGCTTTATATTGAATGCATAGATACAGGGAACAAGCGATATTCCCAAAATGGCAAACTATTCCTTTAAATTTTAGACCCAGGAACTGTGGAACATAAAGGGCCTTTTTAAGCAGCTGACGATATCGTACAGAAACTAAATTTAGTTTCTGGTTCCTTTGGTTGAACCACAGGTTTAGTTTCTGGTTCCCTGAGAGAGAACGTTTGGTTCTCACGCGTGGCGTCGTAAACACTTACCTGTCTGTTGTCGATCATCCAGCCTCCGTCTACGAACAGCAGCACGTTGTAGATTCTTTCTTTCACATCTTCCGTTAAAACGTCCAGACGGCACGACCAGGCAGACAGAGCGGCCTAACGCACACACAAGAAGTAGTTTTACAGTGTGTGTGTACCTGTGTGTGTACCTGTGTGTGCGTGTGTGCGCGTGTGTGTGTACCTGGTACTCCTTCTCTCTCATCTCATTGGCTACCCTCTCTGTGAATTTGGCCTCGGAGGCCGGCACTGGCTTCTGGGGGGCCGAGCTGCTGTGGCTGAACCAGTCAGTGAACGCCTCGTGGGCTTCCTGTAAAACAATTACAAAATAAAAATAAAGACACATCCCGATGAATAAACCTTATTGATGAGAAACAGGTGACAGACCAGGTAGGCTCTGATACACAGGTGTTCTCTGATGGCGTTCTCGTCCTCAGCAGGTAGAGCCGTGGTCTGACCGACCCCCGACCACTGGCAGTAAATCTCCCTCATAGAATCCTCCGGAACTTTAGAGAAGACCACCTTGGCTGCGTCATGTTTCTGCAGGGCTGAGAGAGAGACTGTCAGATAGAAGCGATGCACGGCGGTCCTCGGACACGAGACGATGCACGGCGGTCCTCGGACACGAGGCTGAGGCAGTCGAGATGAATAAATGAATAAGAATTACCCAGAAACTTCCTCATGATGGCATTGGACTGTTTCAGGGACTCGGCTCGATGGGCGGGGTCAAACAGCAGCCAATCGATGACATCGATCTTTCGTAGGTCCTCCTATCAGAGCACAGCATCACAGTAACTCCTTCCACTTCCACATTTGCAACAAACTATGTACATTGAACAGTTTTTTATCAGTTAAATCTTGTCTCAATCATGCATTTCAAGGCTGTTTTTCAAAATACTCGTCTGAAAATACTTAGCATACGTCTAGGGCTTTTATTGTGAAAAGTAGGAACACTATAGTTTGGTCATCAGTCTGTACCTTTGTGGTTCCCATCTCCAGCGTCTGGTTGTGGTGCGTGAACTCAGTTTCATTTGTCTCTCTCACAGTCTCCACCACCAGCTTGGTTATCGCAGCAACATCCAGACCTACAGACAGCAGGTTTAGTATTCACTCATCAAACCGCCGTCACTTGTGTTTTTGGGTTGTTTTCCGCGTCTCACCGGCGTCGGTGGCGAGCTGCAGGCAGCGGGGACGCAGCTCCGGCTGGCTGACCGTCTCCAGGAAAGCGGCGTACTGGACGGTGGCGAGCTCGGCGGGCAGCTGGCTCACGTAGCTCGCCACCAGATCGGTCTGTCGATCCCGGATCAGGAGGGAGACGTACGCCTTCAGGACATCCACACACACCTCCTCCTGACAGAGAGACAAACAGGTCGGTCTCAACTGCTCCTGAAGCCAAAGAAAACTCAGTCGTTTGTTTTTACCTTCAGGGCCAAACCCAGAGAGCGGTAAAACAGCAGCAGGTGAGTCATGAAACGCAGCAGGTGGGAGGGGAGGGGCTTAGAGGCTGTGAGCCAATCGGAAAACTCCTCCAACAGACCTGAGAGAGAGACAGAGAGAGAGGTTTAGGGATAGAAGAAGTCTTAGTGGGAAGTTGAGTCTATAATAATATTATTTTCCTTCTCGTTTGTCACAAATGTAATTCCTCGTCAGAGGTCAGAGGTGTCTTACCGTCCAGGTCTCCGAGGATCACAAACTTCTGGATGACGTGGTAATGCTCGCTAGTCTCCTCAAACACCCTCTGAGCACACACAGAAAGAAGCTGGTTTAATGTGTGCGTGTTCAGTCATGTGACTCGACAATCACATTCAGTTTGTGTGAGTTTTACCTTCAACTCCGAGGCTTGAAGTTCCTCAAACACCTTTTCCATCGTCCAACTGAAGAGAGAGAAATGACGTTATCCTCACTACTGCTACTGTGTTTACGTGTGTGTGTGTGTGTCGTACTTGGCCTCCAGGTATTCCCGCGGCAGGGTCTCCACTTCCTGGTGGGCCATACCCGACGACATCAGATCCTTTTCAACCAGCGAGTCCACCATCACTCTGAAGTGAGCCCACACACAGTCCTCCCATGACTCACACACTGCCAGGATCTATTCAAGTCACATATAGGAACATTAAACACTGAGCTCTTCAATGGAGGCCACTGCTTGGGGTGAGTAACATGTTAATATATATTTATGTTCGTTACCGGTTTGAGGTTTCCACTGAGAGCGGCGTAGATGGCTCTCTCGTATCTGTTTAACTGCTCCTAAAAGCAGACAAACACACAGAAAGTTAATGTTCCGTTCTGTTGTTTTATGTTCATACGTCAGCACGATGAACAAGTAGAGCAACAAAGTCGATTCGTTGTGTGTTGTACCTCCTCAGCCATCCTCCAGCAGCAGACCTTCCAGATTCCTCTCTGAGGGTTTCCTTCCACCGCCTGCAGCTCTGCACTCGCTGCAGAGAGACGAGACTCTGGGTCGGTCACGGGTTTGTGCGCAACATCATAACGTGTGTGTGTGTGTGTGTGAGAGTGTGTGTGTGTGTGTGTGTGTATCGCTGTTCATCACACAGGTGGCTTCAGGGTTTGGAGATTACCTGAGGTCCTGTTGGGGTCGTGGTAGAGTTTCCAGCCTTCCAGAGTTGCTGCTCTCCAGGCCTGACCACAGCGCTTACACAGCCTCTGAGCCTACACACACACACAGTCAAACACACACACACACACACTATCAATGTGTCCCAGCTAGAACATAAGATATTTAGATTCTCAAAAACAAAACTATAAATCCTTCTGCACTTCAACATACAGTCCTTTATTACGGTCTGTCTCTCCACCTCCCCGTCTGTCTCTCCACCTCCCCGTCTGTCTCTCCACCTCCCCGTCTGTCTCTCCACCTCCCCGTCTGTCTCTCCACCTCCCCGTCTGTCTCTCCTCCACCTCCCCGTCTGTCTCTCTGTGTCTCTACCTCTTCGGTCATCCCGGCTCTGATCAGGGTGAACAGGTTCTTTAGCAGTCGGGCGTCGTCCTCTCTGTCCAGGTTCGCCAGAGGACGCTGCTGCCGGAGAGGAGCGTCTGGGTCCTGAACACACACACACACACACACACACACACACACACACACACACACACACACACACACACACACACACACACACACACACACACTCTGTGAATGCAGACAGACTAGGGACGAGGATGTGTTGGTGTCGTCATGTTAACAGGCCTCACCAGCTCAGTGACCAGAGGGATGGTGAAGGAAGCGCCGCTCTTCCTCCTCAGCTTCAGAGCATGAAGGGTGTTCTCCCTGAAACACACACACACACACACACACACACACACTTCAGCTAACGATCTTAAAACACACGACTGTAGACGAGATATTCAAAAACTCACCAGCAGACGTTTTTGGCGTAGTATTCTATATTATCAGAGAAATCTCCGATCTGATCCTTAGCGATGCTCTCCAGCCAATCAACGACCAGCTGCAGCACAAGACAAACATTTAATCAGCAGATCCAGAAGGCCTGTGTTCATTTAATCTGATGTTTACAAGTGTGTGTGTGTGTGTTACCTGACTCTGACGTATGACGGCATCCCGCTGAAAGAGCTGCTCCACCACGACCTTCTCACTCTCACTGGGAACCTTCACACACAAACACAACTTCACCTTCACAGCGTCCCATTCATGCTTCTGACTCGTGTATTCAGGAGAAGGCCTGAAAGCTGGTTAGTGTGTGTGTGTGTGTGTGTGTGTCTCTGCGTCACTCACCACCATGTCTGTCATGATGTCATCTCCCAGCGCCAACTGGACCCGGTCCCTGTAGAGACGGACAGGTGATCAATCGGAGGTAAAGAGGACGGCCGGACGGACAGGTGCAGGTGCGATGAGGTGTGTACCTGTACAGCGAGGTGATGAGTCTCCAGGAGCAGTTCTCCTGCTGCAGCAGCCAGCGGACTCCTGCTGTCTTACTGTCCCGTCCCGCTCTGAGGACCACGGACTGCAGCACGTCCACCTGCAGGCGAGTGATCGAAGCGAGCGTTTCATCAGAATCTATGAGCTTTAGGAGGTTCATTCAGGACATTTGGAGAGAGCCAGGGCTAGCTGTTTCCCTCTACTTTCAGTCTTTATGCTAAGCTAAGCTAACCACGTCTTAAAGGAATTGTTCGACATTTTGGAGAATATACTAATTTGCTTTCTTACTGAGAGAGTCTGATTAGGACATTGATGGCATTCTCATGTGTATCAAATATGAAGCTACAGCCAGCGGCCGGCTAGCGTAGCTTAGCACAAAGACTGGAAACGGAGGGAAACAGCTAGCCTGTGCAAAGTTAACACACACAGCTTACCTTGTCCTGTAAGAGCAGCTGATAATCCTCAAGCAGCTCAAACACCGCAGTGGAAGAGTTTTTCAGGAAGGATGTGAGGAATTCTGGGAAAAGACTGGCAGCCGCTGAAAAAGATAAAAAAAAAATAAAAATAAATAAATAAATAAAAAATAAAAAATAAAAAATAATAATAATAATAATAATAAATATAGATAGATAGAGCGGGATTTGAGGAGCGTTCGTTTCACTCACCGGCCTCGCCGGGGTCATCCTCCTTCAGCAGGGCAGAGCTAAGGTTGGTGATGTCGTCTGTGAAGAAGCTGGTGTTCTCCATCCCCGAAACGGGGGAGATGTACACGCTGTTGGTCCAGTCACTGTCGTCCAAATTCTAGACACAGAGACGGCGTTTTAGAGCAAATCCTGGAGGTTTTATCACACGACTGAGAGATGTGTTGCTCTGTAAGAGTCAGACTCACTCGAGAACGACTCGTGGCAGTTACACAAACGATCAAATCCCATTAATGCAAACGTCCTCGTGAACAGATTGCAAAATGAAATGAGCAATTTTTGTCCAGAAAGTTTGTACACAGCAAGACAAGAAAACTGTAAATGTTCCAGCATGATGTCCAACGACCGTGTGTGTGTGTGTGTGTGTGTGTGTGTGTGTGTGTCTCACCATACTGCTGAGGGCGTTTCTGGGTGTGTGTGTGTATCGAGGCGTTCGGCCTCCTGGAGCCAAAATGGAGGAAACATCTGGAACTCTGGGAGTTACTGAGAGAACAAAAAGACAAAAAGAGAGAGGGGAGTTAGTAAAATATGGAGATGTTTGATGTTAGAAGATAAACAATAATCAGCTGTGTGTGTGTGTGTGTGTTGTACCAGCCTGTCTGAACAGAGGAGTGTTCCTCAGCAGGGAGCGTGCTGGTGTGACGGTGGACAGGACGGGGCTGCCGGGCGACGGGACTGAGACCAACAGTCAGGAAAACAACAACAACAACAACAACTCAGCTCTGGGCCCCGTTCCACGCAAGTGGTTCAGCAAAGTCGATCAAATGTCCTATTAGCCGGAAAGAGCCTCTTTTTACTCCGCTGACCAGCAGGAGATGCTCATGAACGCATATGAGGATTTCAAGACCGTAATCACGGCGACATCGAACACCGCCACCGCTGAGAGGGCGAGACAGGAAGCACGGCCACATATCAGACAAGTTAAATGTGTAAGTGTTGGGAAATGTATCAGCTAATTGTAATGCCTCATCACCCCAACCAATCAGACGATATGTCTTTAAATGTGCTGCTGGCAGTAGGCTTCATGGAATGCATCATCCAATGAGATCTTATAGCGACAATAATGATCTCAACTCTTTCAGAATAAGTAGATAAAAACCAGCCCAAAGAGGATCTGACTGATACTCATTCATATGAGGATATATGGACTGTATGCCCTTATGTATCATGTAGCCAACTATATATATATACATATATATATATATATACACACGTATGTGTAGATTACCATATAGAACTAGTTTGAATATGTGTGTGTGAGAATCTGTTGATGGGCGGATCAGTATGTGTATTATTCATAATCAGACATTCAATCAATTGAAGCAGTGAAAAGAAATAGTGTGTGATTCTCTCTGTTATCATGAGTCCACCTTAATCATGTTCTACAATAATGATGATGTGCTGGTGTACTAATAACACGGTCATATCATTATGAGTGCTTTAACCCCATGTATGCAACCCAAGAGGACATGGGAGCAAGTGAACACTGAGCACACACACAACTCAGAATGGTGACTCAATACAATATGTGCCATGGTGATGTAATGAACACATCCATAAGTTTATTAAGCGCCAAATAAACTTTACGAACAGCGCGGCATGCAGCGGCTTTCCCCATGTACATTAATGCAATAGAGGCTTGTTAGTTTGCTCAGCTGGTTTTGAGGATCACCGTGTGTCTCACTTTACATGCATGAACTCCCGTATAACCCGCAGTATATGCGCAAGCGCATTAGACTACCGTATATGACAGGAGCTGCCATTTTTCCCGGGGGAGTGACCAGCTGATCTAGCTACCGTCACTGAGCCTGTGCTGGAGCAGGTTCAAGCTTTCGGATGTGTTGCCATGGTGATTTTGCCGAACTTGCTTCGTGGAACCGAAAAGCCTGATCTACGTCATCTTATCCTGAAAAGTATCCGGCTAACTCAGTTAGACACGTACGTGAACGGGGCCCAGACGTCATTAATGAACGCCAACAGGTCTCCACCTCACAGAAACACTTGTTGTTGTATTTGAGCATTCATAACTCTTTACATCCTACCAATGGTCTGAATCCAGTTGAAGATATTTAACCTGAAGCTAAACACACACATTCTCTCCCAGCTGAAGGATACAAGCCACCGTCGTCTTCCTCCTCCTTCGTGCAGCGATCGTCACCTCGTCATCTCGAACCACCGGAGACAGCAGCTCACCCTGACCCCTGGAAGGAAAGACGAGTACGCAAATACACACGCAACACATACTACTTCTTACCACTGAAAGTATCATGTACCATTCAATACCTTTCACTGCAGCACAAAAACTTGAATCAAATCCCTATATTTCATATTGTAATGTTCATTATATGATGAAACGTTATGGTAAAATAAACTTAATTTCTGAGTTTCTTCTAGATGGAAGACCGTAAAGGACTCGAGTGTTTTAGTAAAAGAACCCTTTATTGTGGCAGCGTTTACGTATTGAGCTTGAAGCAGAAGAAGAAGTTCTTTGCTTGTAATGAAACGTAAGAAGTTCTGTTGATGTGTGACAAATGTTTCACCACTGAAACTGTATTTTTCTACGTTTCTAGCCGCCTCGTATGTGTTCGACCAGCTGGAAGACGTACTTTAGCAGAAGTAGTAGAGTAACTCTGTTACAAGTCAATTCTACTTCAGTAAAAAGTATCTAAGAATACCTAAAGTAGTCATTATGCAGAAAGGCTCATTTCTAAATCATAAACAATATCTTGATAGATTTTAAATATTAATGCAATAATGTGTTCATCACTAAACGTGGAGCTACTTTTAAAGAATACTGCTGAGTATCTTAAACTATAATAATACATCATAATATATTTGTTAATTTGTATTTTTGAATGAATAATCTGTATAACAAACTACGATATTTCCCTCTGAAGAGTAGTGGAGTAACGTTAGAAGTATACAGTAGCAGAAAATGGAAGTACAAGTACCTCAAATTGTATTGTACAATAGTAAATGCACTTAAGTACTAATACATAACGTAACTAACTATTCATTAACAGCTGAAAGTACTCCCTGATAGAGACAGTAATACCAACTGTACTAACGACAATAAACAGCTGTTTGTTATTAGTTTATTCAGCGGTGATAATTCAAACTTTGTGTAATCAATAACATATCATACATATATATTATGCCCAATAACTGACCGATAACCACGTGTTTAGCGCTGGTTAAAACATGTCAATAGTACACAAATCAGCATTTATCCTGATTAGCATCAGCATTGATTATGAACGGTTTAGTTAGCCACCAGCTAACACAGTAAAGTAGCCGCAATAGCAGGCTAAGTAACAAGCTAACGGTTCGACGGGAATAATTAAAAATATAACAACATGTGTATCAGATGATTCATGTTTAAAATCGAGTGAAATGTAATTTACCAGTCCATGATAGTGGGCTACAAATTCCCGCTTCACGAGGCTTGATTCTTCTTCGTGATAATTGATTCTGCTTCGTCTTCTTCTTCTTCTTTTGATTTCTCGGTAGATTGGATGCCGTGAGACACTATGCTGCCCCTATAGTTCAGTGCTTATATACTGCATTCCCACTGATGTAAACATGTAGAAATGTTGTAAAATTTTAAGACAAAACTTCAGTAAAAGTATGTAAGCATAATCAGGAAAATTACACGTTTTATTTTAAACTGTGATAGTAGATGTCCTGGCATCCTGGTATCCTATATTCCATATCTTATTGTACATTTCAAATATGTTTCTATTTCCTTCACTGTGCTGACTGTTTTTGATCGTTAAGTGTTATTTGAAAGTTTATGTTATTTTGACAGTTAAATGTTATTGTTTATTGTTGAATGTTACGCACCTTCCGCCACGACAAATGCCTTGCAGGTGAAAACTTGCTTGGCAATAAACGATTCTGATTCTGATTCTGATAGTAAGTTTTATTATTATTACTAGGACATCTGACAGTAGAAGTTAACAGATGTTCAAATAATAACAAAACATCTACTGTGATAGTAGAAGTTTTATTATGATTAGGACATCTGATAACTGATTATTAATTTAGAAAAACAATATTATGAAAATAAACTATGACTGAATTTTTGAATATATGATTAAAAACACTAAACTAAAAACTTCAAAGTATATATCCTGAAAATGTTTTAGTTTAATGTATTTATGTGTATATATTTATAATCCTTCTGAGCAGGGATTATATTCATATAGATATATACACACACACACTATAACAAATAAAATTAAAAATATATATATATATATTTTTTTTTTTATAGTGTGTGTGTGTATATATATGATAGTTACATGATAGTATATATGATAGATATATATATATATAAATATATATTTATAAATACACTATAAATATATAAACAGGTATATACACTATAAATATATAAACAGGTATATACACTATAAATATATAAACAGGTATATACACTATAAATATATGTAGATATAATCCTGTTGAGCAGGGATTCTAGGCGATGGAAGCAGCAAGAGGGGTGCGGGGCGGGAACAGCTGTTAAAGTATAAACTCAGTGTCTGATATGAATAATTCAGAATTATCTATCGGTGTTCGGTCCTGGGTCCGGATACAATTGTGTCTGGGTCCCACAGTTGAGGATCCCTGTTATAGATGACCTCGGCTGTGCTTCGCCCTCCAGTCCGCTAGGGGCCGCTGTTGCTCAACACGCGCAAATGTTCAACGGCACAGAGGAAACAGGAACACACGGGGGGCGGCTTGTAACCCACAAATCACCGCTGTATTCCCGCAAGGAGAAGAGCAGAGGGACCGAAAATCATCCAGGACACTAACGTGAGGCTTTGGAGTCCGGAGGTTTGGTGCCCCGACTGCCGGAGAGAGACGTTAAACTCACGGGGTCCGAAGCGAGACGGGTAGAGGAAGAAGAAGACAGATGGAGACCCCAGGTAAACTTTTCTTATTGCGTGGCAGAATGAGAGACAGAGAGACAGAGAGACAGAGAGACAGACAGACAGACAGACAGACAGATAAATGTATGTTGTGTCGAACTACCTCTAACTAAATATGCTGCATTAACTGACAGCAACACACAGTATTTAACTGTGCAATATAAATACACCGTGCAATACTACAACTATTCTGTCTGTGTATATAATATTGCAATACTACAATTGTATATATATATACTCTCCACTATGCTGCTGTAATTATGACGAATAAAGGATTATGTTCTTATTATTATTATTAACTCAGGTACTGTACGTAAGTATACATTTGAGGTACTTGTGGAGCGATAGCACAACACACACTCTGAAATGTACTAGAAGTATAAATACCTCAAACCTGAGTGCATGTAGGTACTTTCCACCACTGCCACACTTTATATGAAGTAGTTGGCAGCTATGACATAAACATGCATTATAAATATTATTAGAATAATGTCATAAAGTAATGAGGCAGTTCTGCTGCACAATGAGTACTTTTTACTGCATTTATTTGACAATACTTATGAACACAGGACTTTTACCAAACAAAGGTATTTTGCATTACAGTAAAACAGATGTATCATGCTGAGATAAAACTTTATTAATCCTGAAGGAAGTTCTTGTGCCAGAGTTTCATTAAAGATTACAACACAAGAAGAACAATGTAATACAAATGTAAACGTATATGAACAATAGAACAACAATTGTTTAGTGTAAAAGAATACGGAGCCCAGTGCACGTCAGAGTAACATTAGTTCCTCTGTTTTCGCAGCGTGAGCATCTTCTCTAAGTTAAACTCGTCTTTGGGTCGTCAGCCATGTCGCTGCTGAACTTATCGGCCAACCGGCGCCTCGCCGTCGGCCTGCTGGTCAACCTGCTGTCCTCCATCTGCATCGTCTTCATCAACAAGTGGATCTACGTCCGCTACGGCTTCCCCAACATGACGCTGACCCTCGTTCACTTCGTGGTCACCTGGCTGGGCCTCTACATCTGCCAGAAATTTGACATCTTCTCCCCCAAAAGCCTCCCGCTTCGCCGGATCGCGTGGCTGGCGCTGAGCTTCTGCGGGTTCGTGGCCTTCACCAACCTCTCGCTGCAGAACAACTCCATCGGGACGTACCAGCTGGCTAAATCCATGACCACGCCCGTCATCATCCTCATCCAGACCACCTACTACAAGAAGACCTTCTCCACCAAGATTAAGCTCACGCTGGTGAGGAACCTCCTTCTCCCCAACTTGAAACTTGTCGGGTCCAGACGATGCGTTTTGTTTTGGGTCCAGGTGGTTGCATGAAGCTCTGGGCTTGTACAATAAAAAGTTCTTGTTTAACTCTACCCGTCTGTGTCTCCAGGTGCCCATCACGTTAGGGGTGATACTGAACTCGTACTTCGACGTGAGGTTCAACCTGCTGGGGACGGTGTTTGCGTCGCTGGGTGTTCTGGTGACGTCGCTTTACCAAGTGGTGAGTACATATACACACAAAACACACACAAATACAAAGTTGTTTCCGTGAAAGTAACTGTCCGTCTGTCTGTCTCTCAGTGGGTGGGAGCTAAACAACACGAGCTCCAGGTGAACTCTATGCAGCTTCTGTACTATCAGGTATGACTCATGAAGTGATATTACTGCAAATAGTATGGATACTGTAACAGTACAAGGGTCACTGAGTACTCTTATCTGATAGAGAGTTATCAGTTTGTTTTTTTCACACCGTGGTTTGCATGAGTCATGCTGACGCTGGCTTTCTGCTCAAACTGGTCTCTTTTAGAAGTTGATTTGGGACGTGTTCCCCTTCCTTTGGGACCCTTTGGCCTTGACTTGGGACTTGAGTTGGAACATGTTGGCTTTTTATTTTTTCACTTGTTGGCCTGGACTTGACTGGAGACTGGTTGGTCTTTACTTGGGACTTGATTTGTGACGTCTTGGTTTTTACCTTGGAGTTGATTTGCGACTTGTTCCTTTTCACTTGGACTTTTATTTGGGACTTGTCTCCCTTCTTTTGGGACTTGTTGGCCTTGACTTGGGACTTGTTGGTCTTTATTTGGGACTTGACCCCCTTCTTTTGGGACTTGTTGGCCTTGACTTGGGACTTGTTGGTCTTTATTTTGGACTTGTTGGCCTTGACTTGGGACTTGTTGGTCTTTATTTGGGACTTGTTGGCCTTGTCTTGGGACTTGTTGGTCTTTATTTGGGACTTGACCCCCTTCTTTTGGGACTTGTTGGCCTTGACTTGGGACTTGACCTGAGCCTTGTTAATTTTCGACCTGGGACTTGATACTTGATGTCTAAATGTAATAGTATGTTTGTATCAATACTGTGAGTGTGATAGTATTGTGTTGATATCAATACACGATGTGACGTAACGACAGTAATGTATCCTCTCAGGCTCCTCTGTCGTCGGGCTTCCTGCTCTGCGTTGTTCCTCTGTTTGAGCCGCTGACTGGAGACAAAGGAATATTTGGACCCTGGTCTCTTCCTGCTCTGGTCTCTGGACTCAACATGACACACACACACACCATGCTATAGGCTCCATGCTTTTATTGTGAAGGTCCTGGTGATTTCTTTACGTTGTCTGCTGTGGTAACAGCCTTCTCCTCTTGTTGCCTAGGTGACTGTGCTGTTGTCGGGTGTGGTGGCGTTCCTGGTCAACCTGTCCATCTACTGGATCATTGGAAACACCTCGGCTGTCACGTATCCTCAAATGTATGGAAGTCCAAAGAGACCTTTAGGGCAGTGGTTCTCTGCTGGTCTGGCTGCGGGACCCACCATCACCCCTTAATGACAAGCCGGGACCCACGACCCAAATTATATATATATATATATATATATATATATATATATATATATATATATATATATATATATATATATATATATATATATATATATATATATATATATATAACCCACCAGTTGAGAATCACTGGGGTCTGAAGGGTGATGAGGCTCTAGGTCCTTCTGGGCAGGTGTGAGGCCTTCTATAAGAGGTTTGGGGGGATTTAAGGGGTTTCAGGGATTCTTGGGGAGGTTTTAGGGCGTTTTAAGGAACTTTGTATCTTTTTAAATGGATTTCAGAAGCTATTTGGTGTTCATTCTGTTTTAAGAGTTTCTTGGGGGACTTGACGGCTTTTGTGTTTAGGGGGTCTTTCTTTTTCTTGAGGATATCTTTCTGGTTTCTTTAAAAGGGTTTCAGAACTTGTGGAGAAGATTGCTGGTGTTCTTTCGTGGGTCTTTGGTTTTCTTTCTGGGAGATTTAAGGGGTTCGAGGGTTTCTTAAAGAGGTCTTCTGGTCTTCTTCAGGGGATCTTTGGTTTTGTCTGTGAGGTTTGAGGAGTTTGTGAAGATCTTTCTGGTTTCTGAACTTCTGGAGAAGACTTCTGGTGTTCTTGAGGGGATCTTTGGTTTTCT
This sequence comes from Lycodopsis pacificus, assembly GCA_028022725.1. NCBI lineage: Eukaryota > Metazoa > Chordata > Actinopteri > Perciformes > Zoarcidae > Lycodopsis > Lycodopsis pacificus. Next base: position 18,356,956 of record CM051709.1, read on the forward strand.
TTCTGGGGGATTTAAAAGGTTGGAAGGTTTCTTGACGGCGTTTCTAGTCTCTTTGAAGGGGTTCCAGAACCTTCTGGGGGGTTTTAAGAGGTTTGATGGTTTCTTGGGGAGTATTGACGTCTTTGTGAAGAGCATCTTAGTCCTGCTGAAAGAGTTTCAGAAGGTCTTGAGAGAATCTGGTCTTCTTGGGGAGGTCCTGGGGTGCTTTGTCGGGATATTTCTAATCCTCCTGAAGGTGCCGCTGAACTTCTTGAGTCGGTCTTTGGTCTTCTTGTAGAGTTGAGGGTTTCCTGAATGACTCTGGGGGGTTTCACACGTGTTGTTGTTCTCCTGACTCCACTTTGCAGCTACAACATGTTTGGTCATTTCAAATTCTGCATCACTCTGATTGGAGGATACCTGCTCTTCCACGACCCGCTGTCCCTCAACCAGGTGAGTCTCTTCCTGTGCTGCTCTGAGGATTCCAAACCGACAACCTTCTGGCTCCAACAACACCGTTACCCGTCTGTCTGTCCTCCCGTCTCACTCTCAGGCACTGGGGATCCTCTGCACTCTGGCCGGTATCCTGTCGTACACGCACTTCAAGCTGGCCGAACAGGAGGAGGGGAAGAGCCGCCTGGCTCAAAGGCCATAGGCTTGACTCGCCTGTCAATCGACTGCACAGACTCCTGCCATTGGCCGCCGGCTGCAGAGACAACTTTATATGTATTTTCTATCTTATTAGGAGTATTTTTTTAAGGATCATCGCGGTCTCCCGACATTTCAACACATCTTCCGCTCGTCCTGCGGTTCTTTGCTCAACAACACTGAAGCAGATGAAAGAACACACGACTTCTTCGGGATGCAGGAGCTCAAATTCAGCTTCATTTTCTGCCTGTGGCGAGCCGTCGACGGATCCACTGACCGTGGAGACATTCGGTGTCCAATCCAAAGGAGGCGACAGGTTTATGTCATCGTTAAGTTAAAGGACAGACTCCATTAATGCACCAAACCTTCATCTGCTGCTGGAAGCAGGCGCTGAAAACAATATCATAATTAGTGAAATAGTTATTTTAGTCCAGTAGAAAATAGTGGCAGCTCCACACAAAACAAAATGTTTGGTCATCTCACACTCAGACCCTCTAAAGTGCATCTGTCTGAGCATTATGGACACACTGTGTTCCTCGATGGCCACGTGCAGGATGGAAAGACGGGAGTTGTGTCTGAATCTGTGAGTTTAAACACTAAAACCAATCAAACGGTGTTTAAGTGTTTTAATACACACTTGTTGAGCCCAAGTACAAATCACACTTCCAATCAAAAGCTAACGACTCAAAGGTGACGCGATGAGTGTGTCTGTAGCAGTGCTGCTTGTTTTTGTTCTACTCATTGTTTTTCATTCGATTAAGAGTTATTGAAGACACAAATAAAAGCCCCACGAGCCACAAAGATTGTTGATTTCACAGAGTTTAATTAAAAAGCATCGACTTCTGTCTCCTAAGTGTTAATGAAAATCAATGGATTGTTAAGAACTTCAAAGAAAAATGAGTTATGGGCCTTTTGATGTTTGTTCATTTTATCTGATATTAATGTTCTCTTTATTATCTGGCCTCCTGTCATGTTGCTGTAAACAAGTCCTCTTCATACAGAGAGGAGGATATATATATATATATATATATATATATATATATATATATATATATATATATATATATATATATATATTTATATATATATATATATATATATATATATATATATATAAACTACCAGAGCTTCCTCCGTTCGCTGTCAGCACAGATTGTCTCGTCGTCGTTCACCAAAGACAAAGTTTGCATGATTTTTACGAAGGTTTTGCGTTGGATGGACGGATGATTTAAATGTTGGCGAACGTTTCAACATTATCCTGATCAATCAAACGACAACGTTGCTTCACAATCTTTTCTCTGATTAAATGTTTAAATTGAGTGTTTAAGATCAACAGTATTTCAGTTTATAGTTTGTTTTTGCTCTTAGCTTCATTCAGTGTTTCTTTAATTTAAGCTTTTCTTTATTCGTCTTTTATTTTGTAGCATTTGTTGACAGGAAGTGTTACATTTTTGATGATTGTTGGTGAGATTTACTGATTTCTACTTGAGAGCGAAGCTTTTACGATTGTCTTTTCACTTCCCTGTGATGAACGTTCTCCGTGTGCTGAATAAAAAGTGATGTAAAGACTACAGCTGCTTGTTTCTCTGCTGATTGACAGGCTGGAGACAGTTTCCACGATGAAGCCTTTGGCCAACCGTATTTGCAGTTTTACAAACTGGGTGCTTTATTACAGTTTATCTTCATCATACATGTAATGTTCATCTTTCTATTTTTCTAAAACAAGTCCATTGTTTTTACTTTAATACAATTCATATCTCAACCAGGATTGTGTATTTTAAGATGGTCTGCTGCAAGTAGAAGAAGAAGAAGAATTATCAGTTCAATAACTCAAAGTAATGCCTCAGAACCTCAGAGGTGGAGCCAGTTTCTTACGACTCTATATTCAGCTTTGTCCAGTGGTTTCAAACAGAAGAAGTCGGACCCCTCCGAAGGGTCACCAGTTAAATCTGAGGGGTCGTGAGAGAAGAATACACACATGTATAGTCATTTTTTCCATCTTTTCTCTAATTTTAGGGACAACATTTTTAATGTAAATACAATGCATTGTGTGTTTTATTCATATATTTTTATGTAAATAATTGGTAACAATATGCTGGAGTAATATTTCCCTCTGAGATGTTGAGTATGAAGTAGCAGAGTATGGAAATACTCAAAGTACTTCAGTATAATCTTGAGTTGAGCTCTAACAGTAATGAGTCAGGTCCTCGTTCTGTGGTGATTCAGAATGTAAACTTGGTTTCATTTATTTTAACCACACCTATAAGGAAGTATTCCTGTGAACGGCTCTTCTGTCTCACTTTCCTGCTGCTCCACGCTGAGCTTTCAGTACCTGTGTGTGTGTGTCAATAAAGCTACAACAGCCACCCTTGTTCACACACACACACACACACACACACACACACACACACACACACACACAGTTTGTGTGTGCAGAGAGGAACTTTCAGATGAACGAATGAGAGGAAAGATTGTGTGTTTAAAAATACTTCGGAGAGCTTCTGTAAAACCAGCTCACAGAGACTCGGTTCTGGTTCCTCTGAAGGTCCAGTTCAGTTTAAACCCGTTTAAACACTTACACATGTAACACTAACGTTACATTTCAGGTTTGTTTTGATTCACCACTTAAATAAATTAGATCACTGGAGCAGGAAGTTGTTCAGTTGAAGGTACGTTCCCCAAATTTAGTTTTAAAAACCCAAATGTAGATACTCTTTGTACCTCTACTACGACTGGTACATAGACTCTGTGGTGGAGGAAGTATTCACATAGTATCACATAGAAAAGTAGCAAAAATAAGGACAAAAATTGTCATCATTTTGAGTTTTTTTCTGCATTAACTACTTTTATTTTTAACACTTTAAGTACATTTACCCGATAATTCTTAAACTTTTACTTTTATGTAATATTGCGTTATTGTAAAACGTAATAAAACACACAGATTTATTTACATTTCATTTTTAAAAGCATCCAAACCAGGTTGCACCTCTACTCCATAATGCATTTATGTTTTACAAAACAATGAAATTGTTTGTGAGTAACATTCTTTTGTTTAGAACTTGTTGCCCTCAAGCGGCCAAATAACAAATAAATAGAAACGTCTTCTTTGCGGATCACCGTTACATGAATAGCTGCCCTAAGCATTGCCTGACGATCTGACAAACTTCTAATCTGATTTCAAAGTTACTAAAATATAAACAATAGTCATGGGTTAAATTCTGAAATTCAGGACGAAAATTATTTGTAAATCTTGCCAAAATATAACTTTGATTGATTTAATTTAAATATTTTCAGTAAGGCATAATTTGTAGAGCCAACACCAGGGGTCCTTCTGCGGTTCACACAGAAACCAACGTTAATGACCGATGTTTGTTATGCTACAATTAGCAGGTAAACCGTTTCATGTTTTAATGCTATTTACACGCTCAAAACAACAGCTAAACATCTATTTATGATGTATATTATTTTAAGTTTACACCATGATGACTAAACACACACTAGCTGCCAGTTTAACGTGGTCAAAACGTTTGTTTACATCGTGCATTCAAGTGGCTAACGGCGTTAGCTATATGCTAGCGCTAACTCTGTTGTTATTCATTTGTGTTCACATTTAAAACGTTCTATCATCTTAACAAGGCCATGAAACGGATTGTTTTCTTCAAGGCTAACATGAAACAGATTATTCAGCCAAATCATGAACATTAAAGAGAGTTAATGTTGTCTTCCTAACCAAAGCTGTGCAGCTAAGCTAAGTGGCTAACGGTGTCTGCAAAGAAGCTGCTGTACGTTAACTGTTACGTGTCAGATGTTGGCGGTTGGAGTTTATTTTTACCGTAATATTATTCCACTTCTGTCCAATTAGCTGGTAGTGCTAGACGTATACAATATATATATATATATATATATATATATATATATATATATATATATATATATATATATATATATACTACCACTATTGAATATATATTGAATATATATATATATTGAATATATATTGAATATATATATATATTGTCTATATATATCACAGCATATTTATCAATGCAGATGGTTAGAAGAGCGTTAAAGCATCAAGGAGATCCTTCATAACAACCTGTTTTTGTAGTCTTTCCTCAGTATGCCTGCTGAACGCAAGCGCTCAGTAAACATGGATGAGAAAGATGTTTGCACCTCCAGCAGCAAGGAGAAGGAGAAGGACAGAGATGGTGAGAGAAGACCAGCGTCCGCCCGAGACAAAGCCAAAGACGAGGCCAAGATGAGCGGCAAGGAAGAGAAGAGGAAGCGCCTGGAGGAGGAGAAGAAGAAAAGGGAGGAAAAGGAGCGGAGAAAGAAAGAGGAGGAAAAACTGAAAGCGGAGGAGGAGCAGAAGAAGAAAGAGGAGGAGGAGAAGAGACAGCAGGAGGAGGAGGAGAGGAAGCTTCAAGAGGAGGAGGCCAAAAGACAACGTGAGGAGGAGGCAGCTCTCCTGAAGTAAGTCTGGAGAACTTTGTTGTTGTAAAGCCTCATTTTACTGCTGATTAACCCGCAATAACAGATAATTTGCACCAAAAATCACAGTTTCTCCTCAGAGTCAGAACGCAGGCATGATAAACAGTTTCATCATGATCAATATGTGTTGATAAACAGCCATAAATATGCGTCGAAATCATAGAACATTGACCGCCCTTATAACTTCAGATCTTTGCTGTCTTTCATTTTCATAAAAACGTTGCATTTGACCTCTCCTCTGCAGGGAAAAGGAGGAGGGACATCAGCTGCACCAGGAGGCCTGGGAGCGCAATCAGTGCAGGAAGGAACTCCGCAGCAAGAACCAGAACGCCCAAGAGGGTCGGCCCGAAGAGGCCTTCTTCAGCCGCCTGGACTCCAGCCTTAAAAAGAACACGGCCTTCGTCAAGAAGCTGCGCACGCTCACCGAGCAGCAGCGAGACTCGCTGTCCAACGACTTCGGCTCGCTGAACCTCAGCAAGTACATCGGCGAGGCCGTGAGCTCCGTCGTGGAGGCCAAGCTGAAGATCTCCGACGTCGGCTGCGCCGTCCACCTGTGCTCCCTCTTCCACCAGCGGTACACCGAGTTCGCCCCGTTGCTGTTGCAGGCGTGGAAGAAGCACTTCGAAGCCAGGAAGGAGGACAAGTCGCCCAACGTGAGCAAGCTGCGCACCGACCTGCGCTTCATTGCCGAGCTCACCATCGTCGGCCTCTTCACGGACAAGGAGGGGCTTTCTCTGATTTACGAGCAGCTGAAGAGCATCATCGGGACGGACCGGGAGACGCACACCCACGTGTCGGTGGTGATCAGCTTCTGTAAGCACTGCGGGGACGACATCGCCGGCCTGTTGCCCCGCAAGGTCAAGCTGGCCGCGGAGAAGTTCGGACTGGGCTTCCCGCCGAGCGAGATAATCACCATCGAGAAGCAGCAGCCCTTCCAGAACCTCCTCAGGGAGTACTTCACCTCGCTCACCAAGCACCTGAAGAAGGACCACCGCGAGCTGCAGAACACCGAGAGGCAGAACAGGTGAGTGTCCGACCCGAAGGTTAAGCTTTGTTCATGCTCACTATACACAGATGGCACGGAAGCTTTTATACTCCATGCGCTGTTGTTGCATTATTCTCCAATACGCCAGAGGAAGAACTGTGAAGAATCAAAAAGACAACGATTATAACTCATAGATACGCTCATAGACTGTCGGTGGAACCGGCTAAAAGCCAGAAACCAACCTCCACTATAAGGAGGGATTGTATTTATCTCATATTCATCAACTACTTTATTACCTTTATACAAACCCTGTAAAGAAACATGTCGAGTATTAAATGTATTATAAAGAAACAAAGGTTGAATATCCTGTAAACTATTTGATTTGGCTGCAAAATATTTAGTGAAATGAAGATTTTAAGACCGTCTTTCACTGTAAAAGTGAATTGGCCTTCTTTACATAATCCTCAGACATGTAAACAGTGTTTTTATCAGTGAACTATTTATAACAGTCATGTGATCGCGTGCGCCAAGTTCCAAAACTTCAGATTTGCATGACCCACGCGCCGGCCATGATTACGTCTTTTTCTGGCGCGCTCGCCAGCTTCACCACGTCGACCGTGAACTAAGCTTTAGTGCTCCCTGGTCACTCTTTCTCTTCCTCTTCAGGCGGATCCTACACTCCAAAGGGGAGCTGAGTGAGGACAGACACAAGCAGTATGAAGAGTTTGCCACTTCCTACCAGAAGCTGCTGGCCAACACGCAGTCTCTGGCTGACCTGCTGGATGAAAACATGCCCGAGCTTCCTCAGGACAAGACCGTGCAGGAGGGTGTGTGTCCTGGTTAAATCAAAAGATGGCCTTTAAGGATGTGACATATTTGTTTTTAGCTCTACGTGTAATGTCGTGTCCCCTCTGCTCTCTCAGAGCACGGCCCCGGCATCGACATCTTCACCCCCGGTAAGCCCGGAGAGTACGACCTGGAGGGGGGGATCTGGGAAGACGAAGACGCCCGTAACTTCTACGAGAACTTGGTGGACCTGAAGGCCTTCGTCCCCGCCATCCTCTTCAAGGACAACGAGAAGAGCGGCCAGGCCAAAGACAAGGACGACGGCAAAGGTGCGTTTGATAGATCACGAAAGAGATTCACACAGAGGTTGTTGTTGTTGTTGTTCTGACCGTGTTGCCGTCTGGTTCAGATGGCAAAGAGGTGAAGGACGCGGCCAGCACCACCACCGAGGAGCTGGAGCTGGAGCTGGAGGCTCTGGACATCGCAGATGAACCTCTCGAACTGGAAGGACCAGACGAGGCCGAGAACGAAGAGCTGGCCAAGAAGCTGCTGGACGAGCAAGGTGAACACCAGCCTCTTTCACAGAAAGCACCGCCGCTCTTTAAATGTTCGGTGGTGTTTTTTTATAAACCTTTATTTTCGTAGAACAAGAGGATGAAGAGGCCAACACTGGGTCCCACTTGAAGCTGATCGTGGACGCCTTCATCCAGCAGCTCCCCAACTGTGTGAACAGAGACCTCATCGACAAGGTGAGGAGAAGCAAACAAGAATGCAGCGTCCACATTGTCTGCTCGACAAAATATAGATGGTTTCATATTTAGACAAAATGATATTCTGGCAGTGTTTTAGACATCCTCTGCTAGATGACTAGCTCTTGTGTATAACAAATACTTACATGACAGGTTGATGATCTCGTATCTTTGAATTGACTCCTGCAGGCTGCCATGGACTTCTGCATGAACATGAACACCAAATCCAACCGCAGGAAGCTCGTCCGAGCTCTCTTCACTGTCCCCAGGCAGAGGTGAAGCTGCAGACTCATCATTTCAGCACCCTCAGGATGGAGAGAACGTTGGTGTTTATATCGATTGAAATAGTCACTCTTAAAGCTGCACTAATGGATGTTTTTATATAAATAACAGATCATGTGGCGCTGCAAAACAACTTCATATTTAGATTATGTGCATGTTACGTTTACAGCTTGTTCCGCTGCCTTTAAGTGGAGAAAACAATCCATGAATGCAGCTTCTTTTTAAAAGGCTCATTAACACAGGAGGCATTTCAGCTGCCTTATACTTCCAGCCTTGTACTGTACCTCCACCAGGGGGCGCCGTCGTCATAGTTTATAGTCTGAAGACTCGTTCTACTGTTGCAGGTTGGATCTCCTGCCCTTCTACTCTCGCCTGGTGGCAACTCTTCATCCGTGCATGTCGGACGTGGCTGAGGACCTCTGCTCCATGCTGAAGGGGGACTTCAGGTTCCACGTAGGTCCTCCGACTGCTGTTGAATAATTTACTTGTTTTTGTTTTATTGGGACTCAATAGACGGCTCTGAATTAAACAAACCACCCCAAAACTATTATGTTTTGTGCTGTAGATTCGGAAGAAGGACCAGATCAACATCGAGACAAAGAATAAAACCGTCCGCTTCATCGGGGAACTGACCAAGTTCAAGATGTTCTCAAAAACCGACACGCTTCATTGTCTCAAGGTGAGATCGGAGGCTTTCTTTTCAATCTCTGAGCTGATCAATGCACATGAAACAATAATAATATAAAATGTGTGTGTGTCCCCCAACAGATGCTGCTGTCTGACTTCACCCATCACCACATAGAGATGGCCTGCACGCTGCTGGAGACCTCCGGACGCTTCCTCTTCAGATCCCCCGACTCTCACCTGCGTACCAGCGTCCTGCTGGTTAGTGAACGGGTTGCTCGTGACACTGAAAGAACTGATTTAAGATGCTTTTGTGTGCATAAACGGCTGATTGTTTCCTATTTCCTGCGTGTTTTCAGGAGCAAATGATGCGTAAAAAGCAGGCGCAGCATCTGGACGCCCGCTACGTGACGATGGTGGAGAACGCCTACTACTACTGCAACCCGCCGCCCATGGAGAAGACGGTGAGGAAGAAGAGGCCGCCGCTGCAGGAGTACATCCGCAAGCTGCTCTACAAGGACCTGTCCAAAGTCACCACGGAGAAGGTGCTGAGGCAGATGCGCAAGCTGCCGTGGCAGGACCCCGAGGCCAAGAGCTACCTGATCTGCTGCATGGTCAACATCTGGAACGTCAAGTACAACAGCATCCACTGCGTGGCCAACCTGCTGGCCGGCCTGGTGGCCTACCAGGAGGACGTGGGCATCCACGTGGTGGACGGAGTCCTGGAGGACATCCGGCTGGGCATGGAGGTAGTGATGCTTGTATACATGTATATTTCTGTTTGTTTCTGCACTGCTTCTGCTGCATGAAGAGTACTTTTACTTTTAACTACATTTAGCTGTTAATACTTTACTTAAGTACATTTCTTTACCTGAGTATGTTCACAGTGTTGTATTTCTCCTTTTACTTCTTCATCATCATCATCATCACTCCTCCGTTCATTCTCAGGTCAACCAGCCCAAGTTCAACCAGCGGCGGATCAGCAGCGCCAAGTTCCTGGGCGAGCTCTACAACTACCGCATGGTGGAGTCCGCCGTCATCTTCCGCACCCTCTTCTCCTTCATCTCCTTCGGGATCAACCAGGACGGCAGCCCCAGCGCCCTGGACCCCCCGGAGCACCTGTTCCGCATCCGCCTGGTCTGCACGCTGCTCGACACCTGCGGCCAGTACTTCGACCGCGGCTCCAGCAAGAGGAAGCTGGACTGCTTCCTCATCTACTTCCAGGTACGTCTGCTCCCAGGAGCACCGCCGGTCGCTGTGTTTCGTGGTGGATTATCAGTGTCCGTTATCACGATCTTTATTTCTTTCTTTACCTACAATGGTCTCAATCTGCCCTCGTTACGACGCGCGTCACTTTCCTTCATGCCTCTCAGGTACGTTGTGCATATACGTGACTAATCTAACATTCTCTCGCAAGAGACTTCTAAATAATAGAGAATAACAACGGTGTCCTGTGTGTGTCTGCAGCGGTACATCTGGTGGAAGAAGAGCACCGACGTTTGGACCAAGGACCACCCGTTCCCCATCGACATCGACTACATGATCACCGACACCCTGGAGCTGCTCAGGCCCAAGATGAGGCTCAGCTGCTCCCTGGAGGAGGCCACCAAGCAGGTCACTGACCTGGAGAGGGAGGTGCTAGTCAAACTAGGTATGCGCACGTCTGCAGGTGGTTGACGTTTACATCCGGCGTTTAATTATCGCCGCGTGCAGGGCGACGGATGCAGCCGGTCGTCCCGGCCGAGCAGCATTCCTCTGTGTGTAGGAGGACGACGACGTCTGTCAGACAGGTTTCATTCATTTTTATTGTTTTAGTTCATGGAAACGCGCGCATACCGAACACATGCGCTCACTGGGAAAGGACAACGATCATATAGTCTGACGTCCAGCGCAGAGGTCTGTCTGCGCAGAGAGTTTAGTTCCAGCTCCGAACTAAAAGTACCGCGCGTCGATTAATCGATTCTTCTCATCAGTCATTTCATATGCAGAGATGACAAACTATGGTGTCAGATCAGTCTCAATGTTAATGAGAGAGCGAGAAGGAAGAAGGAAGAAGGAAGAAGGAAACAGGAAACGTCCTCCCTCATTGAGGGTCACTGTTCTTTGCTGGTTTCAGCCCAAACCTGAGTTTCAAGATGTCGACTGTGAATGTTCAGAGAAGAATGTAAACACCAGCTCCTCCCTTAGAGAGACTGTGTGGAGGCAAAGTACTGGGCAGTGTAACAATACCCCGTTACAGGGTAAAGTCCTGCGTTCAAGGGGTTTCAGTAGGAAAATGTACTGAACACTTGTGCCTCACTCGGTCATTTCTGAACATTTTAAACCTCCTGTGAAAAGTCTTCAATAAACGATGTCGCCAAAACACAGACATTCAGCCTCTTAAGGGCAAAAATGTCCCTAAATGTCCCCATTAACACTGTATTTAAGTACATTCCATGAGTAAATGTACACGCGTGTGTGTGTGCGTGTGTGTGTGTGTTTGTGTGTGTGTGTGGCAGAGAGTGTGATTGATGAGCCCCCCCCCGAGCTAAACAGTGGGGCCATTGTTTGACGCTTCATACTCTAAACCAGGGTCAGGATTCCTGAGTGACAGCAGACCTGATCTTCGGCTCCTGTCTGACTTCATTCTTCTGTTTGGTTTCTGTCGTCACAATGAAAACCATTAGACTCTTAACGAGCGCAGGAGAAGAGCTCACTCATGACACAATGAGTGTTCCTTCTATTTATAACTGCAGCCGGAGGTGTCCGCCGTGTAATCCGTCGTAGCAGCCTGACGTTTACTGCAGAATATTCTGCGTTGTTCGCGTTTCTTGAATGATTCTTCTGACGCGTTGCCTGTTGTTGATGAAGGTCTGGCCATGGGGAGGGACGGCCGCTCCAGCGCCATGAGCGAGGAAGACGACGACGGCGACGACGACGAAGAGGGCGGCGCCGAGACCGAGGAGCAGTCGGGCAACGAGAGTGAAATGAACGAACAGGAAGAGGATGTGAGTCTGTTGTGACGACGATGATGACGATGATGACGATGATCTAACTCTTCAAAACTTCGCCCTGTTTGTCCGCTCGCCTCGTTCCTGAAACTCTAATCATGAATGCGATGACGTGACGGCGGATCTGACTGCATTGAATCTGGAATGAAACGTCTCCGTCGTGACGTCGTACGTCTTCTTTTTCCACAGGAAGGGTCGGAGAACGAAGAGGGGGAGCGGGAGGAAGAGGAAGAGGAGAACACCGACTACCTGACCGACTCCAATAAAGAAAACGAGACCGATGAGGAGAACAACGTAAGATCGACCGCACGAACAGCTGTAGATGAGACGACCAGATTGTTTAACGTCTGATTGTGTGTTTAGGAGGTTACCATCCGCGGAGGTGGCCTGAAGCACGTGGCGTGCGCTGAGGACGAGGACTTCATTCAGGCTCTGGATAAGATGATGCTGGAGAACCTGCAGGTAGGACGTCCTGGAAACTTCAGCTGACACGTGAACGCGAGGGGGAAAGTTTCCTACGAACAATACCACTTCAGTCCACAGGGGCCGCCAGAATACACGAAACGAAAGCTCCTCATCGCGGCTTTCAACAGATGAATTCTCCCTCTTTTGTTGTATCTTCCTTGTAAATATGAATCAGTTTTACCTTTTATTTCTTTCTTTGGTGCTACTCTTATATATTTAGCTATATTTTATTGTTTTATTTATTTTATAATGACCGTAAAGATAAACCTTGAGCCTTTGTGTTTCCCTGTTAAGCCTTTGAAGGATAGTTACAAAAATAAGGAATTCATTACCAAATACATCCAGTGATTGGTCTGAAATCCATATTAGCTTCTAGAAGATGAACTTTTCAGTAAATCTTTGCACAAAACAAGGACTTTGGATTTTGTCTTCCATCACTTACATAAAAAGAGGCGACGTTTTGACGTCCAGTTGAACACGAGGAACGATAACAGCTAGAAAAACCTGTTGTAAATGCATATATGGACGCCTGAATGTCGTTATTTGTGACGTTATTATCTTTAAATATGTCTGTATAGTTGGTGGTGCTGTTGAATGGTCTAACGCTACACTGACGGGTGTTTCTACTATTATGTCTCCGTCATTTATATCAACGAGCGTCGGCTAAATAACACAACGACCTCCACGAAGAGAGGATTTATCCCCAGAGTGAAACATTACGCTTTGATCCAAACATCTCTGAAAAGGTACAACTCGTGTGTGTTTTGCAGCAGCGCAGCGGCGAGACGGTGAAGGTGCACCAGCTGGACGTGGCCATTCCTCTGCAGCTGAAGAGTCAGCTGAAGAAGGGCGGCTCCAGAGAGCCGTGCATCGGAGAGGACGACGCCGCCGCCGACATCTCCGACACCATGCAGTTCGTCATGCTGACGCGTAAAGGCAACAAGCAGCAGGTAGCGTGCACGGAGAACTACAGCACAGTGTAGTTTATGGACCGATTAAAGGTGACATCACTGCCAAAAATAATCAATGTCGGAGGAAGTATTCAGGTGTTTTACTTAAGTACAACAAACAGTTGTGTATCACTTTAATGTTGATCATGTCGTAGCTGTTGTTGGATCACAACTAGGCGGCAACCTAGTGAAGTCAAAGCTCCGCGTATTAAAGCTGCATTCTCTCTAGTGGCCACCAGGGGGCGACTCCTCTGGTTGTATAGAAGTCTATAGAAAATGACTCTACTTCTCTCTTGATTTATTCCCTCAGTAAACATTGTAAACATGAGTTTATGTCTCAATCTCTAGTTTCAAGTCTTCTTCAACACAGCATGATGTTCATTTAGTACATGATGGTCCATTTAGAGTCACACAGACCATAAAGCAGGGGATGCTTTAGGGCGGGGCTACACGCTGATTGACAGGTCTCTACCAGAGTCACAAGGATCAGGAACTGTACGACAGTTTATAAATGACAGTGATACACGTTCACTGCCTCCTACAGAAACTTCTCACACACACAGTCAGAATAATATTGACTCTGGACTTGTGTGTGTGTGTGTGTGTGTGTGTGTGTGTGTGTGTGTGTGTTTAGTCACGCTGCAGTGGTGGAATGTGTGGTTTGAGAGCAGAGACTGGTTCTTGTACTGCAGCAGGGTGTGTCTGGCTCGAAGGGTTCAATAAAGCGTTCGGTCCGCTTCACGCTCTGTTTTAAAGGACGGCGGCCAGAAACACACACGCAAATAAAATAAAGATAAAATCACATTTCATGTGAAAGTTTGGAGCGAACACAGAACATCTTTGTATGATGTGTGGACGAGGAAATGACTTCTCGCTCTGTAAACAAATACCAGGTTACTGTGTGTGTGTGTGTGTGTGTGTGTGTGAGTGTGAGAGAGAGAGAGAGAGAGTGACCTGGACTCCTCACATGGCAGAGATTTAGATGAGAGGATTGAAACCACTCTCATGTCTGTGCGGTGAATACGACGCTGCAGCCTGTTAGCTTAGCTTAGCATAAAGACTGGAAACGGAGGGAAACGGCTAGCCTGGCTCTGGCCAAAGCTAACTGGCGGTCGGGAGGACGTTTGGGGATTTTGGGCAGTGAAACAAAGCCAGGGACTGTACCTTTAACTCTCAGCTTTCAAAGAAAATCAGCTAAACGCCAAAAACTAGCTGTCTAGTTCCAGCTCTTGTGTATCTCATACCAGTGTGTGTGTGTGTGTGTGTGTGTGTGCTTCTGGCCGACAGTATAAGATCCTGAACGTGCCGCTGTCGTCCCACCTGGCGGCGAACCACTTCAACCAGCAGCAGGCCGAGCAAGAGGAGCGCATGAAGATGAAGAAGCTCACTCTGGACATCAACGAGAGGCAGGAGCAGGAGGACTACCAGGGTACGAGCTCAGGGCTTCAAAATGACACATGTCTCAGTTCACAGCTCATTTGCATATAAAACATGGGTTTTGTTGTTTTTCAAAGCAGAAAGGCGACATATGATTGTTAATAAATCTCCTCTGTGTGCTGCAGAGATGATGCAGTCCCTCGCTCAGCGTCCGGCTCCGGCCAACACCAACCGGGAGCGCCGGCCTCGCTACCAGCACCCGAAAGGTGCTCCCAACGCCGACCTCATCTTCAAGACCGGAGGAAGGTGAGACGCGTTCACTGAAGCGGCCGGCCCGGCGCTCACAATAAACAAACAAACAAACAAAAAAACAACCACCTTCCCCAAACAAACAAAGCGCAGAATGTGTCGGATGGCGATGTGAGGAGCAGCTGCTCGTTATCTCAGGTTTGTTGTGACTCTTTGAACGGAGCGAAGCGAGTCAGGCAGGAGAGGCGAGACAGGACAGACGAGCAGGAGACAGACGAGCAGGAGACAGACGAGCAGGAGACAGACGAGCAGGAGACAGACGAGCAGGAGACAGACGAGCAGGAGACAGACGCGTCGCGGCTTCAGCCCCAAGTTAATAGAAAACAAACAAACAGAGAGAGGATTATTGTTGAGGACTTCCTGTTTATATTTGCACTTTTAACTGATTCTGATTTTCAGTTTTCTTTTCTTTTTTGTTTGTTTTTTAAAGCTCTGGATATATTTGGAAAATAAAGATTACTTGAAGTTTACACTTTAACATCAAACAGCACCTTGTGTGTCTTTCTTGCTTCTGTAAAGTGGAACGACGACACAGCATGAACGTTTTGTTTTCTCTCGAGGGATATGATGTTTACGTACCGAGGTGCTTTTATTTTGGTGAGGAGGTTTTTAAAAATTGTTTTTTTTTTAGATATTTGAAGATGATAAAAGGGAGGACAGAGACAGGAAAAGGTGTTTACAGGTGGAGCGGAGGGTGAAATGTGTGATTTGGCTTCAGTAACAGTAATAAAACGTTTATAACAAGTATTGTGTGTGTAACAAAGCCTGATATCTCTGCTTCCTCTGAGCCACAGAGCTCCATTAAAAACACATCAATGAGACACACTGTTGTTCCTTCATCACCATCAACGCACCCCAGTTAGTCTTCATCCGCCTCCGAAAATAGTCCATTAAAAACTACAGTCGGTAGCAAGAAACGACACTAAATGAACTACATCTTTGTGTTCTTAAAGAGTCACGTGTTTGTTTTGGTCTTTTCTTTAAACTTCATCACGACAGCAGCATGTTTCATCATCCGCTACGTCTGCTGCTGCAGACTTCTACTAAAACACTTTGGTATGAAAACCAAAGCAATACCTACGGAAGCCCAGAGAGGAAAATAAGAAAAACAATTCTCGTGACCCAAATAGTTTTCTCACCTGTTCTTAAGTCATAAACACGGGAGATGAAACTTACATCACACGCAGAAAATAGTTTTGTTTTTTTCTCATTTGACCTCTCAGGGCTTCCGTACTTGCATGATACTCATTGTAAACAACAAACGCGTGTTTGCAGCTCAGACACATTATATACTGTGTATATTATACATTACAATATAGATCATGTATGTATGTTTTCACACATTCATCAATAAACACAGTAAAATAAACTAAAAGCAAGTACGGCAAATGTCAAGAAACATGAATATAGAACACACAAAAATACTGAAATACTACAAATATGTGTAATATATCTGTTTAAAAAGAAAGCGCCGTCTCTTTAATTCCTCAGCATGTATTGGATCATTTTAGGTAATGCTGATATTTGTTTTGTCTGATTTAAGTCGAGTCAAGTCCATTTGTAATCAGTCAAATATATTGACACAAAATCTGGATCTTTTTGTTTTGTCATTGTCCTCATTGTTTGATCGTTAATTCAGATATTTTAACACATTTTGTAATTGGTATTAATGAACATCAGTATAAAATACAAAATGTAAACATGTCTGGTATTTATGCCTGTAGTCCAGAGGCAGGTAACAAAAACGTAAACATTACAAGTGACGATGTACAGATACAAATACACAAAAAGAAAACACAAAATACGTTGTGTCAATGTAACGTCAATAATAAAAGTGAACAGAAGGAAAAGGGATTCGTCAGGTTTTTAATTGACTGGATTATTTACTGGGTTGACGTATGTGTTCTAACTTGTTGTCATAGTTATATTGTTTCAGCCTCGTGTCTCATCATCATTTCTCATCGATGGCGACGAGCTCTTGCACAAGCGGCGCTAATTTGCATTATGACGAGGAAAAGTGTGTTTTTCTTTCAGCCATTTGAACTAAGCACCCGTTTCCTTATTTCACACGGAAATAGAACGCTCCGTTTCTTTAACAAACATTGCTCTCATGTAGACAAACGCACCCAAAGAGAGGCGAAGTCCCGCCCCTTCCTGTGTCCCCCATGGGACCTTATTTCGGGAACAATATGTACGGCGAGAGACAAATAAATGAGTTTATTCCGTTTTAATTGTGCCCTAAATTACACAAATGATGTTTGTCAATTTCAAGTAAAGAAAGTTGCTTTTTGTCGTACTGTTGTTTAGTTTTGTGTGAAACTACATCTCAATGAACTACGACCTCTCGTCTCGTACAACCTACGTTGCCTCGCTAGCTATCTAGCTAACTTAGCTATGTAATGTTACGTCACCCGATGTGTTTTATCCAGCGACTCTTTTTTTTTAGCCGGGAAGAGAAAGTACGAGCGAGACCCGTTCTCTCCCGTGTTTATAGGAAAAAATAATTATATTTTTAAAATTTTTATTTTTCTACAGGATGCTTTTTCCCCAAGTGTTTGTTGTTGTAATACTCATTTCGGCCACAAGAGGCTGTGAAAACACAGAAGAGAAAATAATTGATATCAGGCGGCTCAGGGCTTCCGTACTTTTCCCGATGCTCAGTATAAACTCACTGAAACAAAGAGATTAACCCGTTGTTGTTGCTGTTGTTGTTGTTGTTGTTGTGAGTACGTCCTGGTATGAAACGTCACGTGTGTTGTCTTTTTAGCTACGTATGTTTACAGCCTCATACTTGACGTGAACAAACATCATCATGTGAAATGATTTGTCTCGTACTGTCACGAGATAAAGTCCCATGGTGGTCCACAGGAAGGGGCGGGACTTCTGCGTCCCTTCAGGAAGTTGTTGGACAGACAGACTGTCCCCCTGTTGCTCATCACGTCTACAGTAAATGTCTGCTCTGTCCTCCAGGAGACGCTGATTGGAGTCTGGGTCCGGGCTGATCGAGCGAGCAAGAGAGCGAATGAACAAGCAAGAAAGAGAGAGAGAGAGAGAGAACGAAATATCGGAGGGGAAGCCGGTCTAAACAGGGAACGGAACGAGTCCTCCAGACGCCCCCCCCCCCCCCCCCCTTACTCCTTTCCTTCCCCCTGAAGCCGGGGCAGACCAAGACCCTGAACCGGATCACACACTTCTTACCCGACGAGGAGAGACTAAACCAAAAGGGTCAGAAGTCCCGTGGGGGGTGATGGTGGAGGTCAAGACAGATGGCTCTCTTTTCTTTTTTTGTCTGTTGCCTGAGATGACAAAGAAAACTACAACTGTCTGGATCAGAACTACAAAGATGACTGAACACGTGAGCGGGATGGACGGCTGGACGGCGATGGGCGGGACAGGAAGTCGGAAAACGGAGTCGCCTCCCGCCGCCAGGTGGAAAAAAACAACAAAAAGTGACTCATATTTAGGAGTTTAAAAAAACCTGCGAGTGGATAGAAAGTGTGCACGAGACTAGAGAGGGACGTTTTCTTTTTGTTGTTGTTTTGCAACTTTTAAAGTGAAAACGTGGGAACACTGTCGACGGAGACGGAGGGCGGTGAGGTTTTAACACCCGTCACGTGTTCGTACACAAAGTATGTGTTTGAAACGTGGCCGATGGTGCGAGACTCCCGTGTCGATCCAGAGTGTCGTTTTCTGGTTATAATGAAAATATTAATTATATCGTTATAATTTGGTAACACTTTGTGTTTCAGGTCGGTACATTTCTTGACAGAACGACGTCATTTGGCGCCAATAGACGATGTTCCGAGGCAGCTGTTTGAGCCATTAGTCAAAAATACTCCGGGGACTACTTCGATGATTGATTAATCATTTCTTAAAGGGACAGTACACCCTAAAATCAAAACCACAGGAACTGTTTTTCTTTCTACGGAACTACATTCACCGACTGTATATCACCGGGCAGAAGGAAGCTCAGTGACCCGGTTGGTGGATGTAGTTCGGTAGAGAGAAAATAGTGAAAAAACATGATTTCTGAAAAGGTGAACTGTCTCTTTAAATCATTATTTCTAAAGAAACATTCCAAACGTCTGTAGTTTCTCCAGGTGATTAATTCTGTTTATATTATTATAAGTTTAATATGTTGGGGGTTTCGGGCTGTTGTAATTGTTTTTTTTATAGTTTATAAACCAAATAATTAATTGAGAAAATAATCACCACATTAATTAAAAAATTCAAAACGATCATTATTTACCGCCTGAGTAGAAAACCTTTTTATTTATATTCATCACTAAATCAAATAACTGTTTCCAGGATCTTGCCTTTAAATAGACATTTACTCAAAATGATGGGAAATGACGAGGCCCCTAAAATAAAGAGTTACCGACTATTTCTTCTGATAAATGCTTAAAGATGTCATTTTGACATATACCTACAGTTAATTGTCAGATACAGCAGCCTACCATCCAGTGCGCTGGTTCGGGAAACATGCTACTAACCGGAGGAGCTCATGTCCTGCACTGTGAATATGTGAAGCTACAGCTGGTTAGCGTAGCTTAGCACAAAGACTGTAAACGGGGGGGAACAGTTAGCCTAGCTTGAACTCAAAGAACAACAACAGCGACAGAGTCTCAAACCATCGGACACTTCTATCCTTCTCCATGTTTTATTTTTGTTCTCTTCTCAGATTTAGGAGCATCTAAAGAGTTAGATTTGACAATATTCAGCTTGCTTTGAATTGTGAAGTGTAACGTGGTAAAATAAGCTCTTTTCTTTCGTGGATAACCTTTCGTGGATAACCGTGCCTGACGATGTCATCATCGATTCATTTGATCTGATAGATGGATGGATATACTCTGCTGCATGGCTCTTTATGTCATTTGTAGTGAAAAGCGTCCAGCGGCGGCTCCGGTTTAGTTCAGTCTGTGTCTAGACTCCTGCAGAGATAGAAGAAGCAGCTTCCTGTGGCTTTGTGTCTGAGCTCATGACAGAACTATCTCAATAAATGTATGAAGATCACCGCTGTGTTCCCAGGTCTGTGGATGAGGTCGTGTTATTCGCCTGTTTTGAGAGGGCGCGCCCTGTTTGTTCGAGGTCTTAATTACAAGGCGAGCAAACATAAATGTGTCCTCATTTCCTGCTCCTCTAAACACTGCGTATGTACAGCGCTACCGTTTAAAGCAGGGGTCTCAAACTCCCGGCCTGCGGGCCGAATGCGGCCCGCCACGTCATTTTATGTGGGCCGCGAAACCGGCAGCAAAAAAAGTTAAAAAAAAAATATATTTTTTTATTTTTTTAATTTATTTTTAAGTTAGACTAATAATAATAAAAATATCCTCATATTCGAAATTATGAGATAGAAAGTCGAAGTTATTAGATAGAAAGTCATAACTATGATAGAAAGTCATAATTCTGAGATAGAAAGTCAAAATGATGAGATACTTAAACACAGTCATAGAAGCAGCTCTTTGGCTGGTTACTGTACATTTGACATGGAAATGTATTGTGAGCACATTGAAGACGACTTTAAAGTGAATGCAGAGAGTTATTGAACAATATGTTACAAGTAGTTACATTTACAACCGGCCCTTTGCGGGCGACCGTGATGCTGATGTGGCCCGGAGTGAAATTGAGTTTGAGAGCCCTGCTTTAAAGGTGCAAACATCAAACATAGACATTGAAACCGCTTTTTCTTGCTGTAATCATTCCCGTTCAAAGCATTTAAAGTAAAGATGAAGCTCCAGCAGACAAACCAGGTGAGCATCACCCGAAGTTTGTGTTTTTAGAACAAAAAAAAGTGAATCTTTCCTTGATGTGACGCCGACGCGATGCAGTTTTTTCCCAGAATGCAACCTGTTCATCTGTGTCAGAAGTGTATGATCGAACTGCTCTGATACTTTAAAAACACAGTTTTATACCCAAAATAGACGAATAACTGAACCAACTCAAGCGTATTACGCCCGAAACATTCAGATTTTATCTTCAAAGCCACCGGACTCCATTGACAAAAAAGATAATTTTACCTGCCAGGGAATGGAAGTCAGTCAGACTTTGGTGAATCTGGAGTAACCCTTTAAAACACCAAAGTCACACAACAACAAAACGAACTGACGGCTGGAGGCAGCGATAGACCAGCAACTCCTGTGTCCTGACGGGTAGAAAATATTCTAAATATAGCATAAACTTAAACTGATATTGACCACATTTCTGATCAAAACAAACAATCAATCCAGGAAGTCAACAGAAAGCCTGTCACAAACTGGGGCATTCAGCAGGCTGCTGAGCGTCTCATGCTGCAAACATGCAAATAACGTGAAGCGTTCACACTCGGATGCTTTCGACTTGCCACACCAAAACAAACAGCATGAATTTACTTGCTTTAACACTTTATGTGATCAAAACAGAAATCAACGTTTGGATTTCTCCTGTTTTCGTCGTGTAACGAGGTTTTATAAAGTTTCGTTTTACTGACTTTCTCCATATTCTCCTCATTGGACTTGCAAAGTGTCCGGACTGCAGACGGTTACATGAGACGTGAAGGCGGAGGCCTTCTCTCCTGCACAGTGCTGCTGTGTGTTTGAGGAAAGATGGCTGACGTTCAGCTTCACCATCGTCTTCATCCTCACGGAGCGTGAATGTCTTTCAGCGAGTTTTAACACCGTCTCTACTTTAGTTTATCTTGTGTTCGTTCAATTCAATCACCGCAAATAGAGGCTCCATGTTACAGCTGGTCATCAACATGTGATCTGCAGAAGTTATCTGTGTAATCACATCCGAGTCACGGGTCGGATTTTAATATGCAAATTAATGCAAATGAGTGCAAAGGAGCAGGAAGCAGCGGCGGTAGATGATCTTTTAAAGCAGACATTTCATGTCAACATGTTCTCTCTGTGGCGGAGAGTTGGAGGAGAATATTGACGCTGCTCTCAGGTTTGTTTTGTTAAATATGAAGCTGCTATTTCGTGGCCAAGACCAGTAATTTCCCTGCAGAGAGAGTGATGAAGCTTTAATTTAAGCGTTTGTTTAAGTAACAACCTCGAGGATTTTCATTGAGATAAAGGTCTGTTGAGTCGCTATCTATGTCATCAGCGTAGTCATGAACGAGGAAGTAGAAAGACCTACACATGGCGGCTGTGTCCAAGAAACAGCGATCTTTTAGCCAGGAGACCTTTTGTTTGTTCCTCCTGTGAAACGAGAAGTCAATGTTTATTTACCACGTAACTTGCGTTCTTCAGTAATTAGTTATTTTAACCCAAAAGACGATCTTTTACCAAATCTAACTACGGTAAGTATTTCACAATGTTTTCCTAAACCTAAGTATGTTACGATCTTTTCCTGAACCCAAGTATGTTACGATCTTTTCCTGAACCCAAGTATGTTACGATCTTTTCCTGAACCCAAGTATTTTACGATCTTTTCCTGAACCCAAGTATTTTACGATCTTTTCCTGAACCCAAGTATTTTACGATCTTTTCCTGAACCCAAGTATTTTACGATCTTTTCCTGAACCCAAGTATTTTACGATCTTTTCCTGAACCCAAGTATTTTACGATCTTTTCCTGAACCCAAGTATTTTACGATCTTTTCCTGAACCCAAGTATTTTACCATCTTTTCCTGAACCCAAGTATTTTACCATCTTTTCCTGAACCTAACCAAGTATTTTACGATATTTTCTTGGTTTTTACAACGCTGGGTATTTATAACTTAGAGAAACAGGTGCTTACCAATCAAATGCAATGCTATTTAATGCACGATAGGTACAAAATGGTGTTTTCTTTCGCTGGAGTATTTCCTGCCAGGCAACCAGGAAGTTACTGGTCTGCACCAAAAAATAATTCGGCAGATTAATTCGGCAGACTATTTCTCTGTAAAACAGAGAAATAGTTGCGAGCTTTAGAGGCGCTGGAAGGTCGATTTTGTTACATTTGGTCTTAGCCAGGCTAGCAGTTTCCCCCCCCGTTTCCAGCCTTTATGCTAAGCTAAGCTAACCGACATCTGCTAGAACGCGATCAAGCATATTTCTCAAAATGTCGACCTTTTTCCTTTCGAAGAGAAGGAACCCATTTTAGGAACCATTTACTTGCCAAAAGTAAACAGATCTTTATGTGTAAAATCAGTGTCGTGCCCCTTTAAGAAAGTCTCCCAGAACGCCTCCTCATCACCTTTAAAACATCCTGTAAGTTTCCACTCAGGTGAAATATTCCACAGATGTGGCCAATCAGTGAACAGCACCAGCTTTTACATTCCAGAGTTAATTAAAAAACAACATTAGAAAAGAAGTCACTATTATTCTGTTTAATGATTGATGACAACAATTTCAACACATGTATATTAAGCAGAGTATATACAGTTTATAATATAGATAATATTATTTAAAATAAGTCAGACAGTATACCAGGGTGTTGTAGCAGCAACGCTCACATGATCTTCCCATTCACCACACACGCACACACTTTAAATCCCTGTTATGTGCACATTTGTACACTTTGCACAAAACATTGCCTTATAAAGTATGTTTCTGTATACTCTATGTATGCACCATTGGATACTTCAAAATGACTGTAGCTGAACTACAGAGAACCGGAGTCTCGAAACGAAAAAAAAACATTCACACAGGAAAAAGTACCTCGATACTTCTTCGTGGGAACAAAATATACTTCAAAAGTTGCTGTAGGTGAACTACAGAGGCCGGAGTCAGTGTAAACACAAACACACACACACACACACACACACACACACACACACACACACACACACACACACACACACACACACACACACACACACACACACACACACACACACACACACACACACACACACACACACACACCAAAATGTCCCAAAGTATTCGACAACAGCTCACCAGGAATAAAAACACAAGTAATCCAGGATGTATTTCTAGACTCTGTGGTTTTTAGTGCTTGTGTTTTTGTACAATGCCATGTGCTCGCCCATCCCTAAAGAGCACTTTTAAAGTATTCCCTCTGCGTAGTAAAACAAAAAAAGTAGAGGTCCTGCCCACAAAGCCAGTCCACAGTCTGTAGTTTGGTGTGGGAGGTTTGAGTAAAAATATCGTCCAGCTTTACATCTTTCTAGAACGCTCTGTGCACCGTGACTCCTGCAGCATTGTTGTCCCAGGACGTCAATGGAGGAATCAGCTTCCAGAACACTGTGTGTGATTTTCTTGTTAAGATTCGATTCCACAGTAAGATAACAACCGTTCTGCTCTTTACTGCATAGTTTTAGTCGTTTTCAGAAGTAATAAAATTGCACCCAAGAAAAGTGCCTTCAACTTTGTTCTTTCCCCAAAGTGCTGACAGAAAAAACAACACGTACACACTCAAACTCACTGCTGACTAAAATGCCCAAAAGTCGGTAGATAACACATAGAAATTATTTTTTTTAAAAGGCTCCAGAGTAACTTCACAAACATTAATTTCACTCTGCTGTTAGCTGCTGGAAGGAAAGTGACACCGTAAAACAAATGATATAACTTAAACTGGATCCAGAAACAAACATCGGGAACTCTTTCCAGAGTATTTTCAAACGATTTGGGTTTTTTTAAAGGATTTAAAATCAAATAATTTGCAGCTAAAATACAATTTATTGCTTTCTTTTTTTTTTTGATCCAATTACTCTTGTGCATAATTAGCTGCGGTTTAAGTTGCAGTTATAAGTATCTTCTTGCAGCTAAAAACATATGTGTTTTAAAAAATGTACATCTTTTATAGGAATTTAAAGGAGTTTGGGTCTTACAGTAACAACATATTAAATGTTTCCAGTCCTTTTTCTTGAAGAGGATTTTAGGAAATGGGACCCAGTTTTAAAAAGAATGTGGCTGTTCACAATCAGCCTTGTGTCAAACAACGGGGATTCCTGCAGGAAGATGATGCTTCTCTTCACATCGGTTTGCTCCCAAAATGTCTTCTGTCGAGGTATAATAATGTCTTGGATCGGAGGCAACATAAAGCAGTTTATCTGTCCAAAATAGTCATTGAAACAGTGCAACAGCTGCACCGTGTCACAACGGTTTGTCGGAAGTGAGAACTGGCTGTGCAGGTCTATCGTTGGATCTGTCTCCATTCCTTTGTAAGAGTAAGTTTCTCTCCAACCACACCTCACACTCAGACATACATGGGGACACTTCTAGCATTCCAACCTCCACCAGCAGGTACACACCGGGGATTCAGGCTCGACGGGATTGGAGACTTGATTCCCCAGAGAGTTCATAAAGACTCTTTAAGCAGTCCCAGTTTCCTCAACGCCTCCCTGCGCGGTTCGTCCATCGCCCCCCGTCCGGAGAACTGCACGGTGATGCCTTGGGGACGAAACATGGAGGTGGATCTCCGCCGGCGGTCAGGGGAAAAGGCTCGCTGCGCTGGTTTCTGAGGGGTAACGTCGCCATGGTAGGAGTGCCGAGGTCTCGGGGTTGGTACTGGAGCTTTGAAACTCCTTGCCGGGCTGTCTGAAGGGCGATTCAACCCAGTGGTGGGGTTGAAGGTTCGGCTCTTTCCTCCATAACTGTTAAGCTCGATGGGCAGCGGCTCTGATTTGGCGGGCAAGGTTTGACCCTTGTTGATATGGGAGCTGAGGATGTCGGGAAGGTCGCTCCTGGTCGTGGCTACAGGAGCAGGAGCCATGACTTTGGTCTTTCCTCCGTAGGGGTTGAACTCGCTGGGGTTAGCCAGCGCAGTTGGCAGGACTTTGGGTTCATGGCTAGACGGAGTTGTAGATTCGCTCCTGGTTGAGACAGAAGGGTTCACATTGATGGATTTCCCCCCGTAGCTGTTAAATTCCAGCGAAGTGACTTCAGGCGGAGGGGGGAAAGACGACATTTTATCCAAAGGAGGTGGTGGGTAGTAGCTGCTCAGTTGGTGGTTTCTATCGTCAAACCTCTTGAGAGAATCTGACCGCAGAATCTCTGGTTTTCTGTCAACGGGACTCTGACGCGGCGTCGTAACATTGGCTTCTGGCAATTTCGTGGTGGTGTCTGTTGTTGGGGGAGCACTGGCTTCCATTGGTTTGGCGCTGGTTTCTGCATGTGTCGGAGGATTCGGAAAAGTGCTGCTAGGGGTGGCGAGGAGTGACATTTCCTCGGACATGGCCTGGTTCCTGTTCAGGCCCAGCTTAGACAAGGCCTCCATCCTGGATTTGTCTGGTGAGGGGTCCTTGAAGGAAATGTTGCGAGTGGGAATATTTCGTGCCGTCGGCTCCACGGCCGGCTGAGGATCCTCTTGCACCAGAGGGTTTGACGTTCCCGATAGGTTAGCCAGCATCTGCGCCCGTCTGTCCTGGATGTTCACATTACCCCGCGACTGGTTCTGGTGCTCCTTGTTGCTGTGGGTCACGCTGATGTTAGCAGGGAAGCGGGACGGCTTAGCAGAGGTAGGAGGACCATGTTTAAGATGAAGATCACCGACTGGGCTCTGTGGCTTGTCGGACTCCTGGTTGTGACTACGGAGGAATGAGGAGGAATGCAAGTTAGTTCCACCTCCCCGGTTATCTGCCATCTGCTGGGCAATCAGGACCGGGGTGGGGATGCAGCCTGGAGGATGGTAGGAGGAGTGGTTGTCTGTCGACCCATAGCTGCCGCTTGGTAGTGGAGGGTTGTACTCTGAAGGCAAGCCGTCCATCGAATTTTGCCTTGGCTTCATCTCGAAGTGGCTTACAGGGTTCTGCGTCATCATACTCTGAAAATCTAGGAGGAACAAATTGCAAAGTGAAAATCTGAGAAAGACTACAACCTGACCAATGACTAAATACAATACACTATCATTGTATTCCTGGCTACAAGAACAAACTGCTGTACGCTACCTGGACTGCTGGGATTGAAGATTGGCTCTTTGGTCTGCACCAGTTCTGGTTCTGGGCTGACCAGGTATATAATATCCTGGTCTTTCGGATCGGGTTGTCTGGCCGAGAGGGAGGACACGGTGGGATTCGAGGTTGGGGCTCCGTCGACTGGCTCCAGGCTCTCGTCCAACGAGTCGATGGTCTTCTCGAAGAACTTGAGGCACTCCTGCTCCTCCCGGCTCAGGTACTGCAGAGTGTCATCTTCCTGTCGAGGCCAAAGAGGAAGAAGGAAATTAGTTTGACATGTTGTGATTGTCTGAGGTTATTTCAAGCTCTTTATGAATCCCCATAGATACCAAGAAATCAAAACAACATATTTTTAGAGTTGTTATTGACAAAATAATATTTAGAGGGCAAGATTTAATAAAGTTGCTTCTTAGGATGAAGTTATTCTGGGTTTTCTAAACTGGGCAGTTGTTTGAAAAGGTTAAAATAAGAAACGAGACTTTTTTTTCCACTGGATTATATTTGTTCTGTAATTTTTTGTGCAGAAGAAAAGTTATATTGAACCCCATGTTGCTAAACCATCCGCTCTCATACAGTAGTCATGTGTACAGACTGAACACAGGTCTGTTTGTTCCTGCATCCCAACCCTCCAAACTACTTTCCGACCCTGAATTTAGCTCAAGCGCCCCCCTCTTCTCTCCTCTCGCCATCTCTGCTTCACCTCCACTGTAACCCGTCCAGCTCAGCACAGGTTTGAAACCACAGAATAACTCAAAGGGATATCCACGTAACAACACGCAGTGACGATTGATTTTGCTGCTTCCCTTTGAGGTCTGTTTTTCAATCCTGATAAAGATCGAGTCCAAATATTTAAGCCAAACCGCATGGCTGTGGGGAATAATCCCCTGTAACAATGTCAAACTAAGTAGATGTGGAAGGACTGAGCCACAAAGAAACGCATTATATTACAGGTACAACTTACCAGAGCAAGTATTTGCAGACAAATCTTTTCAAACACTTATTGTTTTGTGTAAAGCTAATGTTGCCAACAGCAGCTAAATAATCTCAACTCAAGTTCCACTTTCTAGCCTTTTTTCTGGAGCTTTTGACCGCCTATAACTCCATCCACTGATTAAAACCAGTGAGAAGTTTTACACTTACATTTTTGTAGGTATTTAACAAACGTGTCTTATTAGTGACCTTGAGGCTTTATGCTAAGCTAAGCTAACTAGCTTTCTGCAGCTTCATATTTCCGGCAAAGAGATGAAAGAGGTTTCAATCCTCTTCTCATCTGAACTTTCAGAGAGAACGAGACTAAGAGTACTTCCCAAAGCTGAACCAAACATTCAGCACTAGTCCTAGGGCTAGTACTAGGACTAGGACTAGGACTAGGACTAGTCGAGTGACAAATGAACAACAGAGAGTTTGACAACAAAATGTTTTACTGTAATTACACAGCCACCAGACCGAAGGAAGCTGCTTATTTTCAACTATTTCAAGGGGATGACCTCGACACGGCAAACAGGGTTTGTTGCTGACATTACGAGGCCTTGTTTTTGCTTTGCACGCACACACGCACGCGCACGCACACACACGCACACACACACACACACACACACACACGCACGTGCACACACACACACACACACAAAGACACCTGCAGCAACACCCAACTGAAACCAATAAGAGAGAAACGCACCGATCTGCTGGTTTCAGCCGGTATATTGTCGCGAAGCAGCTCGGGAACCCATAGAAACTGCAGCTCAACCGGTTCTTGTTGTGTTGATAATGAATGTCATCCCCCGAAGGCATGCGAAGGGATTAAGTTGTTATTTCTCAGCGTCTGTGATGACTCTGTGCATTGTGTGAAAACGACACAGGGCCTCAGTCAGCGCGAAGTGCAGTTTGAATAATCAGCCGTTCACCTGATACGCTGAATGTGTGTTTACTGACAATAGGACAAGACGACTCTGTGCTCCAGGAAACAGCACGAGGGTGTAATTATACACACCTGTGTCTCCAGTGATGACAAATTAATCAGCTGTATTTATTCTAGTTGGCAATTATCGAAAACAAACTTATAATAGTTTGACGTTTTGGGAAATACATGCATTTGCTGAGATTGATATCACTCTCATACAGCCAGCAGCCAGTTAGCTTAGCATAAATTAAAACAGGGTCAGGTTGTTCTTTCTGCTTATTCGTAAATTATTTAGTTGAAGTCATACTTCAGCATTTTAGGAAGTACTCTTATTCACTTTCTCTCTGAGAGTTGGATAAGAAATTTGACACCGCTCTCATTTCTGTGCTTTAAGTAGGCTGGTTAGCTTAGCTTAGCATACAAAACGAGGTTATTCTTTCCACTTATTAGCTAATTATTTTGTTGAAGGAATACGCTACATTTTGGAAAGTAGCTTCTCTTATTTGCTTTCTTTCTGAAAGTAACATAAGTTAAGATGATACCACTCTCATGTCTATACGCTCAGCAGAAAGCCTGCAGCTGGTTAGCTTAGCTTAGCATAACAACTGCAAACAGGGTGAGGTTGTTCATGTTATTTAGTTGAAGGAATACTTCAACATTTTGGGAAGTAGCTACTCTTATTTTCTTTCTTGACACCACTTTCATGTCTGTACGAGTATGGAGCTGCAGCCAGCAGCTGGTTAGCTTAGCTTAGCATAAAGACTGGAAACAGGGAAACAGGCAACGAGCCTGGCTCTCTCCAAAAGTAACAAAATCCACCTCCAGGCATTTGTTCCAGAGCTCAAAGGATGTAAAAGTGCACAGATCTACATATGTGGAAGATGTTTTGTCCTCTAAAATGAGACAAACGTCTCATTTTAAAGTAAACGAGTGAAGCGTTGATTAACTTCTAACTTCAGTGGTTTTCAGATACTTACGCCTGGCCTGGAGCTTCGACCACTTCCTCCGTTGACCCTGTGCTGGAGCTGAGGGTTTCCCTGCAGACGGGCGTCCATGGTGCGAGGGTCAGAGGTCATCAGGACATCTCACGGAGGGTCCGGTGTTCCCTGGACGGCACGAGGACAAAACCAGAATCACATCTGGTCTCGCTCTGAAGAATCATCTAATCTTCTTTTCAACAAGTCTGGAGACACAGAGAGATCACGATGAGGTCAATCGACGTCAGAGCGTAATAGAGGGAGCCGTTTACTCATAATGACCAAAAGAAGAAGTATTCAGATCCTTCACTGAAGTAAAAGTATATAAAACTGTAAACATTACAAGCAGAAGCCCTGCATTTAAAATCAGTACCAAAGTAAAGGACGCATTATTTTCCCCTGTAGCAGCTCGAGGATGAGTTCGTTAGTGAGTAAGTTCTTATGCACAAATTCATATTAAATTATTTTAAATGTTTAAGGTGTCTTTGGTGGAACTGATAACTTTGAAACAAGAAGCTCCAACTATACTATTTATTATATCAGAATAATACTGGAAATACTCCAGTAGAAATCATTGCAGTACCACTCAGCATCCCAGCAGAGAGACACACCTGATGGACCAGTTAACCTGGAACACGAAGATGCAAAACAGGCTCCTGAAGCCGAAACCGGAGTCTTTGTTTAGACAACACATTCCTCTTTGATGCTGCGCTGATAAAAACCTCAGAAGAAGAAATAACAAAGAAAGAGCTCCTTGTTGAGGTCGGAAGTAACTTTAACCAGTAAAACCCAAACTGATGGATTCATTTATTCACCCAAACTACAGCATAATGACATCTCTGCCAGGCCATCAATTACACCAAAACAGAGTTATGCCATTTATAAAAAGTCTTTGTTTGGTTCAAATGGTTTAATTCAGTTTTAGTGTTATTGTGTTTGATGAATCATCGGCACAGTAGCCATGGGTAATATATTGGTCATTGGGTCATTTTGATAACTGTTAGTGTTATTTTATTTATTTTTCTTTGTGTTATTCGCCCAAACAAATATGTGTGGATTTTGCCCTGTAATAGAATAATCTTTATGATTCTTTTGGGTCAAAAACACAAAAACTGTTAATTTTTGCCCCGGTGTTTGTGTTACGTTTGGATTTTCTAACCCGATATTAATATTATTTTGACCTATAATAGTATAAACATTTGTATTGTTGTTTCTCCAGTGGGTCATCAAACTGAAAGCTAGTAGCACCAGAGCTTTTTATTTTAACCCAGTGTTTATTAAATATTTATTTTTTAGCTGCACAAAATGATGTGAATGTGGTATATTAGCTGAACACTTTGGAACAAATGAATCTGCAATAATAAAGCTCATATTGGCAAAGAAAACAAACAGGCCATCCACATATTTAGCTGTAATTTGACTATATTACATTATATCTATCTATCTATCTATATACAATCATTAGAAGTACAATACCTTCTGTTAGTTGAAATGAATTCTCTATAATGGAAACAAAAATATAAATTCATAATGACTTACCGAACCACTCCACAGATCTGGCATCATAAACCAATAACCGGGTTCTTCAGAGAGTCCGCGTCGACGTGTATCTCCGAACACTTCGTAGAAGAAGACTTTAATCGTGCAAAGTCCAAATGCGTTGTGCGCTCGGTGAGCTCCGCGTGCGTAATGACACCACTTCGGCGCATTACGCAGCGCTTTAAAACCTCCAGGAAACTCCACCCACCGCCGTCAGGAGGGTGTGTGTGTGAGTGCGTGTGTGCGTGTGTGTGTGTGTTTTCATTCAGGTGTGTGAACAAGTGTTGGGAGTTGACTGCAGTGACACAGTGGAAAGTTATCTCACACACCCGCCTCAGAGTTTCACTAGGATGTGTTCAGGAGCAGTGGGACATTAAAGCGTCACCATGTTTTGCTCTTTTGTATTTCATTTTTTGTATCATTGAAATCTTTCCACAACACTGGTTGTCATTCTGTTGCATAAAAGTACTTTTACTTTTGATACTTTGAGTATATTTTGCTGAAAATACTTCTGTAGTAAAATAGTTATAGGTACGTATTTTTACATTTAGATATTGCTATTTCATTGCAGGATCAGGAACTTCTTCCGGCAACGATTAAGTCACAAGAAAATTGTTTAATCAGCAAAATAATATCTTCAGTTTAATAAAGAAACAGAAACCAAGTTTGATATCTTGATAAAATCTGATAACAAAGAGAAGTTATCTTGAGATAAAGCACACGTACAATAAATATAATACATATGTGTAGAGTACAAAGAAAGTACTTCATTTCCTGATAATGAATTAAAAACTCATTGTGACTGAGGTGACTTCACTCTCGTGATTTGTTTGTTTGGAGCGCCCCCTGCTGGCTGCAGCCTGGAAGCTCACTCCTTCACACTGAGTTCAGGTTGTGGTGAATTGTACAGTAAAACATGTGGATACGAGATCTTTTTAAGGTCGTGTTGAGTCTCTTTCTGGTCATTTTGAGTCTCTTTGTAGTCTTTATTAATCTCTTTCTGGTCGTTTAACTAATATTGATCCCAGCACAATTCCCACAGAACCAATAACCGCTCCTGAAGAGAACTATGTGGAAAGACATGTTTAAGTTGTTAATGAGTAACAATTGATAGGTAATCTGTTATCTTGAGAGGTGAGCTCATATCTGACCATAAAACACAGATAATCCAGCTTTCCTTGAAGGAAATTATATGGAAAATTTCAAACAAATTTAGCTTTATTATGACTCTTTATAAACCTCTACGGTTTCGTCTATCTATGATGATATACATATTTCACCAAAGTCTCTCTTCTCTATTCTTATAATATTATAATATCTTTTACTTTTTATTTTTATTTTTAATATTATTTATTAATATTATTTACAATTTTTATTATTTGTATTATTATTACTGTTTTATTACCATTCCTTATTTACTTATATATAATACTTTTGATACATTTATCTTATATCCCATGCATAAAAAATAACCCGATGAGGATATTTTGGTTTCCCAGTCGTCCCTAAACGCACCACAATCCGTTGGAGTAACCTGCTCCGGTCTGCGTCAACAACCGCTCCGGTGCGTCCGTTTGTTTGTCCGGTTGAATCTTACACGTTACCGGGGAGCAAGACCCACACCGGACCGGTTGCTGTAACCTCACAGACGTCCGGTGAGTCCGCACCTATGACGTGTTTAAATATAACGTGTTAGTGTTGTAAATGTCCATGTGTCCGATAATAGGCGCATTGAAGCTAGCTTAATTTAGCTACATGCAAATGCACCATTAGCGTAAATTCAATGCGCCCATCATCGGACACAGAGCCGTCTGTCGCACTATTTCTCCCAACCAAGCCACCACACACTCGTTTTAGCATATTTTCTGTTATTAAAGTCAGATTCATTTACAATACATCCCTTTTTGTCAACGAGTCATATGAGTGGAATCAGCTAGCCGTGTGGCCAAGTGTTTGAGCGTTGTCCGATAATGGAAGCGAGGACTTTGATGACATTATTAGCTAATCTGATGCTAATGCTTCGTTAGCTCGACATAGCAATGCAACCGAAGCTCACACACACACACACACAGTGAAGATGTTTCATGCATCTTTCATGCGTGCAGTCTCCGATGACACACGTTAGCTTTTTTATGTTTTTTTAGCCGTCTTCTCCTCGTGTTAAAGTAGCATGTTTAGCCCGCTTGCTAGCATTTAATACATGCTAGCTAGCCGTTAATGCTAGCCCAATGCTAGCCCAATGCTAACAGTCAATGCTAGCCGTCAGTGCGACCTGAAACAGGTGCTTTAAGACGCAGCCTTTTGAGTCATATGTATGGAAGCCCATTTATGATAGCAAAAATAAAAGATAATAAAATGAACGTTTTTTTTGCTGTCGGAAAAAAAGTTTAAAAAAAAGTAATAATGAAAAAACATTATTTATTTTTATTTTGTATTATTTTTGTAAATAAATATAATATATTTGTAATGTTAATGTTTTTTTGGGTTATTTTTATTTTTTGCTGCTGTAAATGGGCTTCCATACATATGAGCAATTCAACTCGAGGTTAAATTTCAGCTCGTTAGCCCGCTGATAACATTATAACCGGCTTCCTCCAGCTAGCATTTTGTGAATGAACAGAGAAGCTGTGTGTCTCATTAAACTCAGTTATACTGTTTGTTGCACAAGCTCTGTCAGGTTTTGCCAAAATACACATTTAGTGTGTTTTTATAACTTACATTTGTAAAAATGCGTATTATATCTTTCTCCATTGCTCCATCACTGCATCGTGAGACCCCAAAAGCAAGAAGCATCATCGACAATTTAATAAATCAACAATGCAGCTCAAACATAAGAAAAATATATAAATAACAAATACATTTATTGATCCTGGGTACAGATGATGTAAACATATACAACACTAGAAATGTGTATTTATTAAGGAAGCAACTAGTAGTAGAAAGTCCCCAAAGTACATTTACCAAAGTATCGAATAAAGTACAAGTACCTCAAAATTGTACTTGGGTATTTCCATTCTATGCTGCTTTATACTACTCCTCTACTGTTGTACTTTTTACTTTAACTACATTTATTCGATAAGTTTTCAGTTTTTATGATATATTTAAATTATACATTAAGTGATAAATGATGATGTAATATAACAGATTAAACCCCCAGCAGTGTATAAAATAAACAATATAAAATAATTTATATTAAATACCAATAATATTTATAATAAATTAAATCAATGAAAATAAAATATTTTCATGATTATTAGTATTTTTTTGACTAGTTGATGATTTATTATCTATAATAACTGCGTTGTTAACCCTTTAAACTTACGGGTTGAGCCTTTACCACAGTAACCGGATCATTACCCAGAATCCCTCATCGGGTCGGGTTACCGGGCAGAGGGGCCGAGAGGAGGGATTGGTTGGTTTGAGGCGGGTTAGGGTTTCACCTGTGTGTGTGTGTGTGTGTGTGTGTGTGTGTGTGTGTGTGTGTGTGTGTGTGTCCCCTCTCACTGTCCATCGTCATGTGTAACATCCTGGACATTGCTGTTCAGCTGCCAACTCACAAAGTCTCAGATTGTCCTTGAACGCACCAGAGAAACGATGACGCCACTAAATGTTAATTGTGAGGAATTAATCTCAAACCATCATCAGGTTATGAAGATATTTATTAAATGGTTTGATGACAGAAGAAGGTGTGACTGTGACACACTGATACTGATGTTAAACAAACAACACAAACATGTTCTCCAGCTGGACTTTAAATACACTCAGTGACTCACACACTTTATTTGTCTTTTTTAAATATCTATAAATATATATGCTCAGTGGGGGACACACCTACTTAACACTCACACACACACTTAATACACATGAACACACACACACGCACACAGAAACACACACACACACACACATCCAGGATGTATTACACATGATGATGGCCAGTGAGAGGACACACACACACTTATTACACACACACAAACACACACACACGCCATGCTGAGCAGGTGAGACCGGTGTGCTGACGAAGGTAAAAACAAAAGGCAGGACAACCAGAAACAAGGTGTCACAGAGATTATGTCAGGAACATCATGATGAAGATGAAGATGAAGGAGGATCTCTGGTATGACAATTCTCTCTCTCTCTCTCTCTCTCTCTCTCTCTCTCTCAGGTTAAGGACAGTCTACCCGTCTGTGTGTTTGCTGAGTCACTCGTTCACCTGCAGTTCTTCCTGTCTGTCTGTCTGACTGTCTGAGAGCCTCCATCGATCCTCCACAGCATCACTATGGTACAACACTCACACCTCCACACTTAACATCATCACTGACCTCGGCTTTCACCGACTGCTGATGCTGCTTCTGATATACACTGTATGTGTTGATGGATTACACGCATTCTCTCTAGTGTCCACCAGGGGGCGACTCCTCTGGTTGTATAGAAGTCTATAGAAAATGACTCTACTTCTCTCTTGATTTATTCCCTCAGTAAACATTGTAAACATGAGTTTATGTCTCAATCTCTAGTTTCAAGTCTTCTTCAATACAGCATGATGTTCATTTAGTACATTATTTTGTGTGTGTGTGTGTGTGTGTGTGTGTGTGTGTGTGTGTGTGTGTGTGTGTGTGTGTGCGTGTGTGTGTGTGTGTGCAGAGTGTATGATGTCTGAGAGCAGCTGCTATGGCCTGCAGCAGCGGTCAGAGCAAAGCAGAAAATCTGGAGGGGTTCCATGAGGTGAACTTGGCCTCACCTACCACACCGGACCTTCAGGTAGGTCCACTTAGCTAGGGAGCATATTTTGGGATGTTGACAGGCTTGATTGACAGAGAGACGAGCGTGTTCTCCATCTTTGGGCTGAACTCGAAGCTGCCTCACACACTTAAGTTTCATATAAAGTTGATTAATCCGACGTTTGTTGTCCTTCTGCGTCGTTCCTGCAGAACCAAGCGGAGCAGCGCACCCCCGCCCGTCACAGCGCCCCGCCCGCCTCGCTGTACCGCACCCACTCTCTGGGAGCGCCCCCCGCTGGCCGTCCCACCTCCCTGCGGGCCGACCAGCTCCCCACGCAGCCGGTTTACTCCACGCCACGGCAGAGCCACAATGGAAGGTAAAGATCTGTGGCGGTTCAGTGATTAACCACAAATGAATCGTCAAGAAGGCCTTCGTAATGGTCCCCTTGTCCTGCCAGTGTGCCCGGCCAGGAGGCGGAGTTCGCCGAGGGCAACTTCCTGTCTGCAGAGGAAGGGGAGGAGTGCAGCGCGTTGAGCGACAGCCTGTCGCGGCTGCGCAGCCCGTCGGTGATGGAGGTCCGAGAGAAAGGAAACGAGAGGCTGAAGGAGGAGCTGGCCAAGGCCCAGAGGGTAGGACACACACACACACACACACACACGAAATAAAGTGCGAGGACTGTGTAGGACTTCACTTCATCTCTCCACACTCTCATAGTTTTGATTTTTAAATGCATTTATTTCATTTTTGTATATTTGTTATTATTTAAAAAGGGCTCCTCAAACATATTTCATCAATTTTAATTTTCTTCATCTCTTTGTTTGTTGCCATGCTATGATTTCACCTTCATGTGTTTTCATTTGGCGGTTGTATTTTTTGTGTTGTTCTCTGTGTGTGTGTGTGTGTGTGTGTGTGTGTGTGTGGAAGGAGCTGCTGTTGAAGGATGAGGAGTGTGAGAGGTTGTCTAAAGTCAGAGACCAGCTCGGCCAGGAGCTGGAGGAGCTCACCGCCAGTCTCTTCCAGGTCGGTTCATCCCTCTCCTCCTCCTCCTCCTCCGTCCGTCTGTCCGTCTCCTCTGCTTCCCGCTTCCTGTTTCCTGTTTCCTCCCTGAGGCAGCGGCCAGACTGAAACCGGACCAAAAAACGAAACATATGAAGACGATTCTCACGGGATTGGTTGCTCTGTGTTCTTCGGCAGCAGAGATGTGATACGGAGGCGTTGTGAGGTCGATGGGAAGCTGATTTCTAAAGATCTACGACCTCTCAGGTTGTTTTTCTTCATCCTCCATCAAGAGATTAAAATAGAAACGACTACGAGAGAGAAAGCGTTGTTTCAGCTCTCTGTACGTTTGTTAATGAATCACTAGAAGGAGTTCTCCACTTATTCAGCGTTGGACTCATGACGGAACCTTTAAGGATCGAAGCAGCAGAGATATTTTATTTTTCTTATTCTGCACTGGAGCCTACATTACCCACAATGCAACGTGACCACACATGAGTCCAGTGAGTTATTCAGGTGTGTTAAGCTCGTTAGTAGCAAACTTGTAGTCTTCAGAACCAACCGACTCAAGTGAGGACGTTTGAGACGTCACAAAACGCTGTTAGCACGTTAGCTGTTAGCATGTTAGCTGCTATCTGGGGCTCTGACCCAGGTTCTAACTGTAAATGGTAATTTGACGGCGTTACTTTGCGCTCTAAGATATTGCGATGACTATTTGTTTATTGAAACCAAAACGATTCATCGATTAATTGCCATACAATTAGCGGATCAATCGATGATGGAGGCTGGAGGAAAGCTCCGGTGTTATTCTGACAGCGCATTCAAGAAGAAGGGACGACGAGATGTGATTTCAGTTGGACTTTAACACCAGACTTTTTCCACTTGTGTGACACACCTCGACGTTAGAGCTCCTGAAGCAGACTGAGTCTGTCCGCTGGCCGTCACATGTTTTTCCCTTTTCTTCTTGTCGTGCCTCCTCCTCGTTCTTTGGCCTTTTTCTCACAGAAGGTGCTGGGACTCTTATCTGTGTGTGTGTGTGTGTGTGTGTGTGTGTGTGTGTGTGTGTGTGTGTCTGTGTTTTCTGCAGCCTGTTTACATCTATGCAGCAAAACAGTTCATTCACTTTGTTTTTCTGATATTCATGTCAGTAAATTGTTCCTTTAAACGTCACCGATCTTGTGGAGATGCAGCTTCACTGTGAAGTAAATCCCAACACTTCCATCGCCAGTGATGAAAATATGCAAAAATATCAAATCATTTGTGTTCTTTTACAGGAGGCCCACAAGATGGTCAGAGAAGCAAACGTCAAACAGGCGAACGCTGAAAAGCAACTGAAAGAAGCCCTGGGGAAGGTGACGCTCGCTCACTACAGACGTTCATGTCGACCGAGCTCCTGTTTAACGTTAAATAGGACTGAAATACAGGGCGACGGCATCAAAGAGCTTTTCCTCCTGCGCTTCAGATCGACGTCCTCCAGGCGGAGGTCCAGGCCCTGAAGACGCTGGTGCTCTCCTCCCCCACCTCCCCGCTGGGCGAGCTGCCCTCTTCGGGAGGAGGCGTGAAGACCCCCTTCAGGAAGGGCCACAGCCGGAACAAGAGCACCTCCTCCGCCATGCTGGGGACGCAGCCCGACCCGTCGGCCACGCAGCCCATCGTACGGGAGTGTCGGGAGGTAGCGCCACATAATAACCGCTGTCTTGTTGTTCTCTCCGTGGCCTCGAGTTCAAGCTTGACTGTGTGACGGTAACCTGTGTTGTGGGACGTGTAGGTGGACAGTCAGCTGTTCAGCGACTTCAAGGCGTGGAGGGAGGAGCCGACGCTCGACCGCGGCTGCTGCTTCCTGGAGAGAGTTTACCGCGAGGACATCTACCCCTGCCTCACCTTCAACAAGTGTGAGGTACACGACCACAAAGATCGAGTGTCGGAAAGGACGGCCAATCAGTGAACACACAGATACAACAACCCGACGACAGTGTTGAGACAAACTAGAAACGTGGTGAACCCGTCCTTGATGTCCTTCATCGTCTTCTCCCTTCCCTCAGCTCGGATCGGCCATCTTGGAAGCCGTGGAGCAGAACACGCTCAGTGTGGAGCCGGTCGGCTTCCAGCCGCTGCCTGTGGTCAAAGCCTCGGCGGTGGAGTGTGGAGGACCAAAGTGAGCCTGCACACACACACACACGCACACACACACACACACACACACGTGAATGTAAAAACTCTTCCTCCTCTTCATCGAGCTCTCACTCTTTCATCGTCATCTCTCCATCTTCCCTCAATTTCCTCCTCTAGTGGGCGAAAGGACGAGCTCGTCACGTGAGTCTGACTCTCTCTCATCAGCATCTTTGCATCTCCTCAGTTGCTCCTCCTAACAAACACCGTCTGACTCATGAACATCCTTCTGTCCGGCTTTATCAATGAGACAAACCTTTAATACGTGTCTAACAGCCGTCCCTCTCTCCTTACTTCCTTTCCTTGCTTCCTCCGAGTCCCAGTTTGTGTTCAGTTTTTCCTCACGTTGACATGGAAACCCACCAATAACTCCGTGTCTTTGTCTCTTCGTGTCTCTCTGATAGAAAATGTGCGCTGAGCGGTCAGACCAAAACCTGTAAGCACAGAATCAAGTTCGGAGACTCGTCCAACTATTACTACGTGTCTCCGTACTGTCGATATAAAGTGAGTACCGACGCAAACGCAGAAGAAGAACGTCTTCAGAAGTTTGTCTCAGTTCTGTTCGACTCAAAGACGTTGTGACGGTGTTTCTGTCTCCTTGTCTTTTCTCTCAGATCACAGCCGTGTGCAATTTCTTCACCTACATTCGCTACATCTACCAAGGGCTGGTCAAACAGCAGGACGGTGAGACACACACACACACACACACACCTATAAACACCCTGTCATCTGGTTCGTTGCTGATAAGAAACAGACCTTTAGCCCCGCCTCCCAGCCCTCGGTCCAGCCTGGTTCTCCTTCACATGAACATAACTCTGGATTCTACTCATAAAATAAAGGTTATTCGGGTGTTTGTACTTAAGTTCATTCACTTCAACAACAGAACAAAATGACGACGTCTCTTTGTCCACGTACGTCTGTGGGAACAAGTCTCTTTGGTGACGAACCCCGAAGTTGTAATTCGACGGTCCGGCCTCGGTGTAGAAATGAACTGTGTTCGTTCCCATAACTGAAGAAAGCATGTGACCCGGCGGTGTTGCTCTCTGCTGTGTTTGCAGCGGAGCAGATGTTCTGGGAGGTGATGCAGCTCCGCAGGGAAATGTCCTTCGCCAAGCTCGGCTACTACAAAGACCAGCTGTGACCGACGGACGGCCCCGCCCTCCAATCACAGCAGACCACGCCCCGGAAGCCCCGCCCTCCCTCCCTCCTCCTTGTTTTTAAAAGACTGTGACGTCAGTGGTCTGTTGTCTTCGGTGGGTTTCTGTCCAAAATATGATATTTACTTTATGTACATGTAACACTCCAATATATGAAGACAAGTGGCATGAAAAGAGGAGTTACACGTTTAAATATGTCTGCATTTCAACCCGTCTGAGGAGCTTTGAGGCTTTTTAAACATTTCTTTCCCTCCTGAAAATAAATAGACAAAAACATTCAATCGTTGAATCAGTTTAACAAAAATAAGTTATTCAGATTCCTCGATCACAGATAAAGACAAGTTCTGGACACAAGATGGAGAATTAGAGAATATAAATACAAGATAATGGCAAGATAATAAAATCATGAATACACAAAATGTATGAGTCAAAATCTGATGAGAAATTAATAAAAAATCGAGAATAAAGTTGTAATTTTACAAGATGTTTGAAGGGTTAGGGTTACGATCTGTCGCTCGAACGAAAACTTTATTTTCAAGATTTTATTTTATTGTGAAATTTCGACTTTACTTCGATAAACAGTGTCTCTTTAAATCATCAATTCATTTTCAAATCGACTTTTTCTCTGAAATTCACTGGAAATTACAATTGTATTTCCACAACACTAATTGAAGAACCTGTTGAATTGTTCTGGTTGAATATTGTTTGCTGACATTGGAACAGCTGCTCCGTTTATGTGTTATTATCTCTATTCAAGTTTTAAAACTCGAAGCTGAATCTCAAACATATTACAATAAAATGATGACCAAACAATCACTTCTGGTGAAACCAAGTATAAGCTTTGATTTAAGTTATGTTGAAGGCAGTGTGTGAAATGTAAAGAAGTTTGATGCAAAGATAATCAGCAGATCACGAGTACAAACGTTACTGTAAAACCCCGTTCAGGCCGGACTCGTGTCTCTAAGGGAGGCGGGGGGGGGGGACATTAACGGGTCATGACTTTATAATTCCAAACATCAAACGTCCTAAACATCTCAAACCGGAGTTCAGTGACAAACGAGCACACGGTGGACGTCTGCCCTCCTCAGTCCCGTCTGAACGGAGCTTCAACAAAATGTATTTTCAACATTGTAAAGTTTGTCTCTGTATGAAGTAAAACAGTATTTATAATTCCTTTTCAGAGTTATGTTGTTGTCGGGGTTTTGATGAAGCTTCAGGAGACTTAAAGTAAAAAATAAAAACACTACATTTACATTTTCTGCTGTTGAGCACGACATCTTTGAGATACTTTGACTCGATATATTTGCGGGGGGGGGGGGGGCTCCTGGTGTTTTTCAGCCTGCTGTATTTAATCAATCAGGACATGTGTAGATAGTACGCTGTGGGGATGTCGAGTGTGTTTGTATGCCTGGTGTTGTCTAAACTTTATATATATGTTAATTTAAACCTGATCCTCTGCATCTCTCTCTCTCGCTCTCTGGTCTCTCTCTCGCTCTCTCTCTCTGGTCTCTCTCGCTCTCTCTCTCTCTCTCTCTGGTCTCTCTCGCTCTCTCTCTCTCTCTCTCTGGTCTCTCTCTCTCTCTCGCGCTCTCTCTCTCTCGCTCTCGCTCTCTTATTCAAAGTCAATGTCACTCTCCCGGTTTGGTTTAGTGCCTTTTTTCTCAGACACTCTGAAATAAAAACAGTAATACCTCTGGAAACCTGCTGCTGTCTGTGGAGTGTGTTTACGAGACGAGGTCAGAGGTCGAGTCCACGACAGGTCAGGTGAGATGTACACTACAGGTGAACGGTGTAATTTTGAGAGTGATACAAGTGGTTCAAGAGATGCTTCCGACATACTAAACTGTGACATATACTGACAAACTATACCAAGAGGGTTTTCAACATGTACGATGACTTTTTACGTTTTT
Organism: Lycodopsis pacificus; assembly: GCA_028022725.1. Lineage (NCBI taxonomy): Eukaryota > Metazoa > Chordata > Actinopteri > Perciformes > Zoarcidae > Lycodopsis > Lycodopsis pacificus. The sequence goes on from CM051709.1 coordinate 18,398,779, forward strand.
TTGACATACGACTTTTGACCAATTTGGAGATACCAACAGGAGTGCCAGCTTTTTTATGACACACTATACTATGACATTTTTATATATATAAAACAAAAAAAATACGTACATCTTACGACATGCTATACTATGACTTCTTTGACTTTTTTGGACATACTATAACATGACTTTTTTCGAGATACTATATAATCACATTTCTTTGGAATTCACTGCACTGCAGACCCTTAAACATTGATCTTGACAGACTTTCCAGAATGAAACATTTGTGCCGTGTACGATGACTCTTTATGATTTTATGGCATACAATCCTGTAATTTGTTCTGCTATTTTTATGACAACAGTATAAAGTCCTAACAGCACCCTCTGGAGGCTGCGATGTTAACTACACACCAGTAGATGAAAAACATTCTCATAGAACAAGTTCTGCAGAAAGTGGATGAGCTCGCTGGGTGCGATGGAGAGTGATGGATGAAAATGTTCCATCGCACGTGACCGCGGTGAGCAGCTGAAGTGTTTATCATCATTATCACTATGTAAGGATATTTATACGTTATGGAAACACACCGAGTGCCTGTTGAGAAACCAGCTGAGAGCAGGAACACACACACACACACAGAGTCCGTCTGTCCCTTTCAGCTATTTTTAGTCTAAAGTCAACACAGCGCTGAGCTTAATGACTCGACTGAATTCCTTTCTGTTCTATTTTATTTTATCTGTTCAACAGGCACAACTTTTTACTTGTATAAAATATAAATGTATGGAATGAGAATATGACAAATATGACGTCATTCTAGCGTTTCATTTGCTGCAGTGCACTCTACAGCTGGACATGAGTGTCCTCTCTTGCTGTCTTTGTGCTTCACTGCATTATTTTAACATGCTTGCATATGTCTACATTTTGTACTATTACGGTGCTGTTAGAATGCTGCGAGACAGTCCCGTTGAATCAGGTTCACACGGGAGAGTGAACAGTTTATCAGTGAAAATGTTTTTCACAGGCTAAAAGCCAACAAATACGGTGATTAAAACCCAACTAATGAGGAGAGCCAGAGATAAGCAAGTCTGGGCTAAACACCACAAATCTCTGCTCACATCTTAAAAAGTCTCCATCTAAGAGAACATGCAAACTCTGCCACCGCGTCCATTGAGCAATCAACCCTCATCATCTATCAACCCCCATCATCTATCAACCCCCATCATCTATCAACCCCCATCATCTATCAACCCCCATCATCTATCAACCCCCATCATCTATCAACCCCCATCATCTATCAACCCTCATCATCTATCAACCCCCATCATCTATCAACCCCCATCATCTATCAACCCCCATCATCTATCAACCCTCATCATCTATCAACCCCCATCATCTATCAACCCCCATTATCTATCAACCCTCATCATCTATCAACCCCCATCATCTATCAACCCCCATCATCTATCAACCCCCATCATCTATCAACCCTCATCATCTATCAACCCCCATCATCTATCAACCCCCATTATCTATCAACCCTCATCATCTATCAACCCTCATCATCTATCAACCCCCATCATCTATCAACCCCCATCATCTATCAACCCTCATCTATCAACCTCCATCATCTATCAACCCCCATTATCTATCAACCCCCATTATCTATCAACCCTCATCATCTATCAACCCCCATCATCTATCAACCCTCATCATCTATCAACCCCCATCATCTATCAACCCACATCATCGATCAACCCTCATCATCGATCAACCCTCATCATCGATCAACCCTCATCATCTATCAACCCTCATCATCTATCAACCCTCATCATCTATCAACCCTCATCATCTATCAACCCTCATCATCTATCAACCCTCATCATCGATCAACCCTCATCTATCAACCCCCATCATCGATCAACCCTCATCATCTATCAACCCTCATCATCTATCCCCAAAGCATCCCCTATTTTATGGTCTGTTTCACTCTAAATGGACCATAATGTACTAAATGAACATCATGCTGTATTGAAGAAGACTTGAAACTAATTGAGACCATAAACTCATGTTTACAAGAGAGCAGTAGAGTCATCTTCTCATAGACTTCTATACGACCTGATCAGAGGTTGTCAAAGCATAACAGGGAGACCAGTAGAAGCTGGAGTGAGCAGTTCATGAGGCGTCTTTGTTGAGTCTGCTGCCGAATGCAGACTCAACTTGTTTCCGTTCCGTAAAGCATTCTATTTATTTGTACGTAACTTTCATAAACTGTTGTTATATTAAAGACGTTCTTCTTCTTCACTCCTCAGCTTTACTTGTTCCTTCTTTCATCTTCATCATACTTTCACTTTCTTCTTGTCTCTCTTTCTCACATCCAATCTTTCCTCCTTCCTTTCCTAATTAGATATAACTGTAACCTGGAGTAACCTCTCCTCTCTCTTCTTTTCCTTTCTTGTTTCCTCCTTCACCCTCATTTACTCTCTTGTTTCCTTTTATCTCCTCTCTTGTTTCCTCCTCTCCTCTCCTGTTTCCTCTCTTCTCCTCTCCTTTTCCTGTTTTCTCCCCTCTCCTCTCTCTCGTCTTCCCTCCAGCTGATCTTCCAAACTTGGTCATGTTCTTTGCTCTGCAGCAAAACACTCCTGAGCTTTAAACAACATCAATCTCTCTCTCTCTCTCTCTCTCTCTCTCTCTCTCTCTCTCTCTCTCTCTCTCTCTCTCTCTCTCTCTCTCTCTCTCTCTCTCTCTCTCTCACACACACACACAGTCTGCACTGGTCTCTACTCCATTTCTATTTTAGCTCGACTCTCTCAGACGACAGTCATGGCTCGCTGGAGGAGTTACTTACGAGGACTCGCCATCTGTGTCACTGTGCTGCTGCTGGTAAGCTAACCGCTAACAGTTTGTTAGTGTTTGGTTATGGACGATGGTGTGATGATGACGAGCTGTTTGGAATTTTCAACAGCGGTTTGAGTTTGATCGGAAAAGAAATTAAGTTCTTAAAAAAAATGTACTTAACATGTTAATATTTAACTTTCTATTACCATGGATTCATAGTATTAATAGTGTTTGTATGTAACTCAGAACTCAGCCTTAATTTCATATTCAATTCATATTTGAGTTTTTAGCCGTTCAGTGGACGTCTACAAACACGGTGATGAGAGGAGATGCTGCAAAAGTAATATCTTACATCCAAAACATACTGATGCTCATGATCAGATTCAACTGAGCTGCTCGGTTTATCAGATCTATCCAATAAAACCATCTCTAATCGTCCGTTTTTAAGTGAAACATTCACGTGTGTCTAAATCCAATAATATGATTTTATTTCTCTTTCTCTGAAGCTGTTTCTTAAACTGGGTTTTCTTTTATGTTTCTGGAGTTCATTGTCTAAATAGTTTCTTTAAACGCTCTAAAATAACTTTTGGGGCTCCTCAAGGATCGGGTTCAGGGCCCCGTTAGATGATGTGATGATGCTACGCTGATGACGCAGCGCTTTATGTGACTGTGACGGCACTACGCTGATGATGCACCGCTTTATGTGACTGTGACGGCACTACGCTGATGACGCAGCGCTTTATGTGACTGTGATGATGCTACGCTGATGATGCAGCGCTTTATGTGACTGTGACTGATGCAGTCTTCTAACCTAGCTCTTTATCTTTGCTTGGAAATAAAATGTTTTGTGGCAATTTCTTTATTTAAGATGTTGTTTCCTTGAAGGTTTAAAGTGAGGAACATTCTGATGTTTCTTCTGTTGAAGGTTTAAAGTGAGGACCATTCTGATGTTTCTTCTGTTGAAGGTTTAAAGTGAGGAACATTCTGATGTTTCTTCTGTTGAAGGTTTAAAGTGAGGAACATTCTGATGTTTCTTCTGTTGAAGGTTTAAAGTGAGGAACATTCTGATGTTTCTTCTGTTGAACGTTTAAAGTGAGGAACATTCTGATGTTTCTTCTGTTGAGCGTTTAAGCGACTGTGAGACGGACGGCTGATGAGCGTCTCTCGGGGGAAACACAACAGTTTCACAGGAATGTTGCTGCTGTTAAAGACTTCCTCCTCCCAACAAACACTCAGCTACAGCAGTTTAATCCGACTCCATTACGTCTCTGCAGGTGTCTGGTGTGGTGATGATTGGCGTCGGATTTTCCTCCATCGACGGCAACACACCGGTTGCTGAGGTAACTGTGTGTGTGTGTGTGTGTGTGTGTGTGTGTGTGTGTGTGTGTGTGTGTGTGTGTGTGTGTGTGTGTTTCACCCCAACAAAAACCATTAAAGTTTTACTGCCGTGTGCCGCCTGTTGGTCTGTTGTTTGAGCAACCTTTTCCTTCCAAAAACCAGATGCAACATAATTACCTTACTGGAGAAGTGATTCAACAATTAGGTGATACACTTCATGGATAAGAACATAAAACTAGCATTTTAATGTCTCTCTTAAATTAAACTAGGAAGAAAATCTGACAATGAAATGACTAAAATAGAAAAGAAATAGATCACCAGATATATATATTTGGTCTTATATATAATAATAATATATAATCGGAAGCATTTGAGATATAATTGAAATGATAAAGATATGATTTTAAATATATAACACCTAAATCTGTGACTAAACTGTCAGCAGTTGCATTGTGGGTAATGTAGGCCTCAGGTTTTGACAAAGTTGAACAAAGTGCGGAATAAAAAAAATCTCTGGCTCTGCTCATAGACAGCATATAAGAAGTGGACGCAGTCATAGCGACGTCACTCAGTGGTTTGTGGACTGATGTTTTGATATTTGGAACGCAGAGGAGTGACCTGTCAATCAGCGTGTAGCCCCGCCCTAAAGCATCCCCTGCTTTATGGTCTGTGTGACTCTAAATGGACCATCATGTACTAAATGAACATCATGCTGTATTGAAGAAGACTTGAAACTAGAGATTGAGACATAAACTCATGTTTACAATGTTTACTGAGGGAATAAATCAAGAGAGAAGTAGAGAAAAAATAAGATCTGCATGTTAGCTCCGATTCCTAGTCTCCCTCTCCCTCCAGCTGTTTGAGCAGTTGTCCAGCGGTGATGGCTTACTGGTCCTGCAGGTGTTCGGCCCCATCACTGTGGTTCTGTCTGTTCTGGGTATCTGTGCTGCGTCTTTGGACCTCAAACCTCTGCTGATGCTGGTGAGACAGACACACACACACACACACACACACACACACACACACACACACACACACACACACACACACACACACACACACACACACACACTACCTCTACTGACCTGCCATTATCTCCTCCAGTTCTCTGCGCTGATATTCGTGGAGTTTGTGGCTGTGATGGTTGTTGCCTCTCCGCTGGTTCAGGTTCAAGCTCAGGTACGTCTGCCTGTCTGAGTCTGTGTCCCACTTCTTACTCTCAGAAGCCACTGCTGCCCCCTAGAGGAACAGTTAGGCAGCACACTTATTCTTCAGAGCACATTTTGTCAACTTGTCTTTGCCTGCGACCGTATTTCAAAAATCATTATGATCCCAGCTATTAGAGTATTCATGTTCTTTTGAGTATCATCTACATTTTACATATGAGTAAGCAACCACAAGCAAACAAACTTAATTACAGATGTTCTATTTACACAGATGTTGAAAGCAGATTTGTTAAAGACTAAATCTGTCTTTGCTGTTGTGTTGCTCTGTGCTCTGCAGATGAGCGGCGCGGTGGACGAGGTGTTCCTGAACGTCACGCCGCTCCACAGAGCAGAGCTTTACATCCAGAATGAACTCAACAAGCTCCAGGCCTCCGTAAGACACACGAAGGATAGAAACAATAGAATGAATCAGAGCAGAGAGAGAAACAGGAACGTTTGTCTCGAACGTAAAACGTGGTTTCAGTTCCTCCCGGTGCTGTTAGCCTAGCCTGTTAGCTCTGTTAAATATGTATAGAAATGTTTTCATTATTTTACTCACTGATCAACTCCTAAAAAACAAACTCAATGCTCTTCTTCAATCCTCCATCTCTCTCTCACACAAACTACCAGCAAAGAACTAAATATGTCAAAGAATTAGGAAAATTGCCCAAAATACATCCGTTGCATAACGATTATCACAGTTTATCTGTGGATTATTTCACTGCAAAAGAAATAAAAGCTTTCAGGATTTCCTTTTGACGAGTCGTCATCCAGTTTCAGATAGCGACATATCTTTGTTTTCATTTAATTAGACATGAAGTTCATCCGTTCACGTCTGTTCCTCAGGACTCGTGCTGTGGTTTGAGGAGTTTTGAGGATTGGGAAAATCAACTTCCTGTCACCTGTTTCTGCACACATCCCGCCTCCGCCCTGCTGCCCAGGTGAGACAAAACAAGACGGACTCAAAGAGCTTCTGAGCTTCCAGATGAGTTTGTAGACGTTTACAAACTACTTGTAGGGACGAGAGAGAAGACGATCCTGAAGATAACACTGTGAGAGCTTTAGTCCACTAAGAGTTTCTTATTCGCTTTAGATTATAGAGACTATAGCGATTATAGAGACTATAGAGACTATAGAGATTATAGACTATAGAGACTATAGAGATTATAGAGATTATGGAGACTATAGAGACTATAGCGATTATAGACGATATAGACTATAGAGATTATAGAGACTATAGAGATTAAAGAGAGCTTCTCCGCTCTTTGTGTAAACAGTCTGCATACCTTTTAGTGCACGTGAGCGTGCACGTGAGCGTGCCCCAGGAGTGGCGCTAACGAAAGAAGACTTTCTGGATTTCTGGGACAATTCTCCGGTTTATCCGAGTCTTTGAGATTGTGAATCATCCGAGTTTAAAGGAGAGCGTTGAGCTCGTCGATGAATTTTCTTTTCGAAGTGTTGGACAAACAATGACATCATTTGAGCTGCTGCAGCTGAAGGAAAGACGAACTCATTCTGCGTGCGTGTCTTTGGTCTCGATTGTGTTCAGTCATAATAATATTAATATAAATTCTTCTTCTTCTGTTTGTCTCTCAGCTCTCCGTCCGGTAACGTCAGCTCAGAGGAGCTCTGTGTGATGGTGCCTCCGACCTCACAGGCCTCAGATAAACTGTGGGTTCACTCCGAGGTAACCAACCACAGGGTCTCATCACTGTCCTCCTCCTTCTTCTTCTTCTACTTCTTTGTTTCTTCTTCTTCTTTCTGCTAACGTTCCTCTCTTCCATCTTCCCTTTTTGTTTTGTCTTTTTATTTCCTTTCCTGTATGTCCTCACGCTTCCTCTCTTCTACCATCACATTCATATTGTTGTTTATATTGCTTACTTCAGATTAAAAACATGTTTTTTCTAATATTGACCTTTGACCTGCAGCCCTGTGGTCCCATCCTGAAGAGCTACCTGAGCTTCCCCATCAAGCTCCGGATAGGAATCATTTCAGCCTTCGCCACCATCACGGTAGAACATCATAACGTGTTTCATGTATTAATCTTTATGTCGTTACTTTAAAACTCACGATCGTGGACGTAAACAAACGGACGGACAACCCGAAAACACAAAGCTACCGGCCACGACCGATGCATACAGATCTCAGTTCATGGAAGTCTTTGAATTATTCTGCATCGTTCATACTGAGTACCAGAGTTTCTACATTCTATTCATGCATTTATGGAAGCAAACACGTCTGTTATACGGTTTCAGTTCATGGAAAAGTTTACAATATTCTTGATCATCTTATACATTTGTGTTAACATGTTTCCGGGCAGATTAAGATTAAGGACACTCTGAAAGTCGAGATGAGTTTCTAGTGAAGAGTTTCTAGAGTTTGATTTTACAGAAGTGTCATAAATTTATGGACTTATTTAAAATATTCTAGTTGATGTTCCTATTTTCTACCGGAGTTTTAAAAAGTATGAAAAAGTTTATTCGCTTACGTGTTTCTGGTAAAATCACAATTTACACGATTTTGCGGTTTTGACTCAATCAGTTTCTGTGCCAGTGAAGTGAGGAACTCTTGAACTGATCTCACAGAGCGAGAGTGAGACTTTAAGCTCTGAAGGTCAGACGGGTTGTTGCTGATTCACTCTTTCCAGTTCCTTTAACTCGTCTGTATCTGATGATGACATCATGAGTATGAAGCATTCCTGAGGCTGAGTTGTGACTAAACGTAACGAGGTGTGCTGCAGATGGCGGCCATCGCTCTGTGTCTGACGTTGGGTCTGGAGGAACACTGGAAGACGCCTCCGGTAGAAACCACAGTGGACGACTTCAACAGAGTGAAGTACCAACCCAAGCCCTCCCTCACCTGACCTCTGACCCCTCACCCAAAGCCTAAAGATCATTCAAACTGCTGGTGATCAGAAGCATCGATACATCTCTGAGGAGCATATTTATATTTGAGCGAGCACCAGTGTTAAGAAGAGATGAAACTGTTTGTCATGACGTTTATGGATCTAAATAAAGAAGGAGCGGCAGCTGCTTGTGACTGAACGTTCGGCTCTGCGTTATAAATAAAGTTTATTTTATCAGCGGTGTTTGTGTGGTCTGTAGTTTCCTTCAGCGTCCACAAGATGGCGCTGATGTAATCAACGCTCACCCTGCAGCAGGTCTGTTTGTGTCACACGAGGTGATTTCATTTGGTGTTTATTTCTACTTCTCCTCCGAGTAAATACTGTACCTTTTACTCCTCATTTTACATTTGTGTGTGTGTGTGTGTGTGTGTGTGTGTGTGTGTGTGTGTGTGTGTGTGTGTGTGTGTGTGTGTGTGTGTGTGTGTGTGTGTGTGTGTGTGTGTGTACTCCATTCAAAGTAAAAGTATTATCTGCAACATGCATTTTTAAGTATTAAAAGCTCTCTGGTCCCAGTGGAACCAGTCCTCTGAGCTCTCTGGTTCCAGTAGAACCAGTCCTCTGAGCTCTCTGGTCCCAGTGGAACCAGTCCTCTGAGCTCTCTGGTCCCAGTGGAACCAGTCCTCTGAGCTCTCTGGTCCCAGTGGAACCAGTCCATCGGAGTCACCTGTAGATCACCTTTAGCGCATTAGTCCTTCACATTATCGTAATCAACCCGTTTATATTTTGTATTTGCACCTCGTTGAGAGTTATATTGATATATTTTGTGTTTCTGACACACTCAGCTCTTTCACAGACAGGATTTCCTCTGCAGGCCGGAGCGACCACTGAAATATGTGCACAGAAAACACATCTTTGAATTCTGTTTGGTAAGATAGACGGATCCATCGTGTAAGCATTGCTTTTATATTGAATAAACAGGAAAGTGGTTGACTCATCAAACTCCTAAAATAAATCATGACGTAATGAAGCTGTCAGATTCATTTAGAGCAGTAAAAAGAAGAATATATTCCTCTGAGAAGAAGCAGGAAGTGCTTCTCAGAGGACCTGCAGCTGTTGAGTAAATATATTTAGCTACTTAGCCTGAAAACTGAAGGAGAGAACTACGACTCCCATGATGCATTTCAGAACGGAACAACCAATCTCAGAGCTGGAAATTCTGTTCTAAACTTCCCTCATGGTAAAGGTGAAGGATTCATCTTTGCAGAAATTATATTTATTATTATATATTATATTTGACCCATTTTAAAAACCTTTTAATCCCGAGCCCTATTTTTAGGCTTCTGCTCGTAAATTGCATACCCATACTAAAAAGACTTTAATTCTTAAACTACAAGGTGTATTTTAATAATATGATGCTAGGATACAGGTAACACTTGTGAGATGTGTTGAGATGTGACGGTATTGCGTACGCGTTCCTGGTTAATGGTGACTGAAGATGGCACACAGCTCAAATTGAAAAGTTTCAGGTTCACCTGAAAAAAAGCACTGAGAGCATGAATATCTTTTTTTAATGATGCAAATGAAAGCTAAAAACGATCCCAAATCACAGCACAACATGTCAGAGGGCGTATAAAGAGATTTGGCTTTGATAAAGTGAAGCAGACAGAAGTTGTAGAGCTTATTGTGTCAGAGAGGTCGCGGGAGGTCAAGCAGATTTGTCATTTTGGAACCTGTTCCATTGTACTGTTATATACGATATAACTATATATTTCTTATAGTGTGTGTGTGTGTGTGTGTGCCTTTGTCAGCCCTGTGATTGCCCAATCCCAGAGTGTGACGCCTCTTTCGACGCGCCAGAGTCCCATATATGGAGTGGTACCAACGTGGGTTTGATTGACAGCCTCGTTATGGTAACACTAACAGGTGCGCGCCGTGCTGCGTATAATCCCTTCCCCCGCAGGGCCACAGCTCCTGTGACCCCCCTGTGACCCCCTGCCTCCATTGTACACTCTTAGAAACACCGCGGCAGCATGCTGTCAGCGGTTAGCTGGCAAAAGGGAATATCGAGCCCGTTTCTTCACGATTCATCTCAAGGTACGAATAATTCATGGCTTATTCTGCGGTGGGCTGGCTAGCTTGTGTGGCGGTTGCTGGCATGTAGCATTGTAAGAGAAATTGTGAAGCTATGTATCGATTCTGTGTGGAATGCTAATGCAGATTGCTATGTCAGTTAGCCGTGATAGCGGTTAGCTTGTGCTGTGTGGAGCTTTATACGTGTACATGGCCGCTGAGTCATCCCCAAAAATGCTGCTATTGTGTTATGTCTTCGAGATATGATTATTGGTTTGTGTATGATTGTGTTTGCAGTGTGTACAATGGCTGCTATGATGATGTTCCCCATACTTTTTTCGTTAGTTCGGTACCTAATGTGTGTGGAGCGTTCATGATATTTGTTTATGAGAAGTACGTTCTACGACACAGTACCGGGCTGAACGGGCTCGGTTGTGTGGTGCTTGCTGGCTTATAGCTCTATAAGGGTTTGATGGAGAGAAATTATGAAGACGTGTATCGATTCTGTGTGGAATGCTAATGCGGATAGCTACGCTCGTTAGCCGTTTTGGTGCGGTAGCAGCTCCTTTGTCTGGCTTTGTTTGTGTGCACGGCTCGCAGAGTCCTGCCGAAAAATCGTGAAATTGTGGTAAATCTTCTAGATATGATATCAGTTAATGTATAATTGTGTTTGCAGTGTGTACAATGGCTGGTATGATGATCTTGCCCAGACTTTTGTCGGTAATTAATGTCTGGAGTATTTTTGATATTCCTTAATAAAAAGTCCATTCGGAACCACAGAACCACTCTAAGCGGTCTCGCTCTGGCCCAAATGGGGGCCGCTCGTCACCAGAAGGAGCAAACAAAAACAACGTGGTCATAATTATAATTCCAGATACGTCTTGGCTTGTCTTTCACGATACATACAGTTTGGGTATTGAAACCAGCATGATGTCACTGTTTGATCGTAGTAGTGTTGCTCATAACTAACATATTGGTTGTACAGTTTTGATGTACTTGTACTTCGGTATTTCCAATTTGTTCTTTTTTTTTTACTCCATTTATCTACTTCAACTAGTGACTTTACAGATGAAGACAATTAAATCAAGAAAATGCAACAACACATCGTGAAAGATTAAATCAGCGGTTAATCAAAATACGTTTTTAGCAGTTTTATTTTTATGAATGTTTGAGGCCTCAGAGGTGAAGCGTTCCAACATTTCACAAAACAGCAGATATTAAAAAAACATAATTTCAGAACTTATAATGTAAAAATAATATATCAGTCGTAGTTTAGCTGACGATGGTGTACTTTTACTCAAGCAGGACTTTTGTTTGTCAGAATTCTTTTCATTGTTTTATTGGTACTTTTAATTGAGTAAATAATCACAAGATGACTTGTTTCAGCTCTTTTAAAACATAGTACATCTCACAAGGGAAGCCTGGAATAACATATCAATTCAGGCTTAATGAAGATTAAAGCTTCTCCTCTGATACTTTTCATACACACCGTGTGTGTGTGTGTGTGTGTGTGTGTGTGTGAAGCCTCAGTGATTTCTCGGCCACCAAACCGTTATTTTGTGGCTTCCTGTTTCCCACGAAAACCTTGTTTTCAAAACAACTGTCGCTTCCATTTTGAGTGAAGTCAGAACAGAAACCTAACTGGTGTGAGGAGGAACATCTTCGACGGCTGCAGACGTCGTGGTGTTCTGACCTGCAGAGCTGCGGTTGTGGCGTGAAGACGTGTTTTTTAAATTAGTTTTTCTTGCACAACTCGCTGAATCAGTTTCTTTTTCCCACCGAGGTAACGGGTCAGACGGCTTCATTCACCAAACTGTAAAAAACAAACATGAAGTGAAAAAACATGCATCTAACAGTGAGAGTACACATGAAGTGAGCTGCAAATGTTTCTGATCATTTATTCATCAACTAGTGATGAACTCAAAGTTACATTACAATAACCTGCAGGACAGACAAGTCAAAGTCCCAACACAAGTAACAAGTCTGTCATCAAAGCCTACGTGACTCTCGACAAGTTGGACGCAACCTGAACCGTGTTGGTATCTAGCCCTGCGTGTCTGTTTGCAGATGCAACAACCAAACCATCGCAACGCCCTCTTCTCAGAACACTCAGCTCACAGGAAGTCCAACCACAATCGTTCCAGACACAGCAGCTGTGACGTGCGTACAGTATTTACACTGCAAGTGTGAACTAGCCAGTAAATCTCATATTTGTTTAGTCTAATTTCCAAGACGATGTCCTTCAACTGGAAGATCTTTTATTTATTACATTTTTCCCCAAGTCCCCATTTTTGTGATCGGCTCGATTTGTTTTTCATCCACAAAGAGAAACGGTGATTTAAATGTCTCAACAAAGAATGAAGAATCTTTTATTCTGTCAAAGTGGAAATTTTGACTTTATTTGTCCTTCTGTCCTCCTTCTGTCCTCCTGTTCTTCTCCGTCCGTCCTCCTCCCTCTGTCCTTCTGTCCTCCTCCCTCCTCCTCTTTCTGTCCTCCTCCCTCTGTCATTCTGTCCTCCTCTGTCCTCCTGTTCTTCTCCGTCTGTCCTCCTCCTTCTGTCCTCCTCCCTCTTGTCCTCCTCCTTCTGTCCCCCTCCCTCTTATCCTCCTCATTCTGTCCTCTGCCCTCCTGTTCTTCTCAGTCTGTCCTCTTCCCTCTGTCTTTCTGTGCTCTCGTCCTCGGTCCTCCTCCTTCTGTCCTCCTGTTCTTCTCAGTCTGTCCTCCTCCCTCTGTCCTTCTGTCCTCCTCCTCCTTCGGTCCTCTGCCCTCCTCCTTCGGTCCCCCTCCCTCTTGTCCTCCTACTTCTGTCCTCTCGTCCTCGGTCCTCCTCCCTCTGTCCTCTGTCCCCACATGTATTCCAACGTGTCCCCTCTTTGACTGAAGCCTGAGGAAGTGTTGTTTTATATGACGGACAATCTTCTCAAATCACATTTGATTTGATATTCATGTAACTGTCCCCAGAGTCCAAGATGAGTCATGAAATACATCTTTATGTACTACAGGAAGAGGAAAGGGACAGTTTTGGATATAAAAACACTGAAAGAGGTTTTTATTCCAACACTAATTTACAATGAACATTACTCAAGGATACAATATGATCTTCACATTTCAGTAATGACTCACAAGTGAAAAGCGAGAAAACAGCCTCGAGTTGTTGCTGAAACCTTTTAAGTGAAAGTGTCTGAACATTGCACACACTCTTCATAGCTCACACTGACAACTTCTGCACAACTCTACCGCTCTTTCATTTTCATATTTGTATTGTACATTGTTAGCTGCTGGAGCCCCGTTTGTTTTTGTTGTTGTTATTATTATTATTATTATTATTATTATTATTATTTCTTATTTTTTCCGCAGCCACATCCGTAAAAACCGAAAGTCCCCAAAATCGGCAGGTGGGTTGTAAATTCCACCCACTTTCAGGCCATAGAATGACACTCTTTGACCTCAAGGTGGCGATGTAACAATCAGGTTTTTGCATGAATCCTGATTATGATTTGGCTTCAAGTCAAAATTCTTGAATCATTTTAATCCTTTAAATCAGCTGCATGTTTGCGTTAATGGTCTTCTGCTCTAGAAATGTCTAATTTTGCTATTTCTCTCCAAATGTTCATATTATTATTTTGTTAACTCATTGGAGACCGTCGTGCCAATCGCCCCAAAACTTCCAAGATCATCTACAGTTTGATGATCTAACGTAATAAAAGAAATGTCGATACGCAATTGCGTTTTTAAGTTTCAATCTTGTGTTTTTTAAGTTCAGTTTCACATAAATACTAATGATTAATAATTGATTGAAGTGGTTTTAACCAAACGTTATGTTCTGATGTCACGTTTCCGTCAGTCTACATTATTCAAAATATGAAAATCAACTCACAAATACTTCATTCAAATACAACCAAACCGCTTCAAACGGTTATTGTTTCACTTCCTGTTTGGCACCAAAACTAGTTAAATTCTACTCCTTTTGTTTCTGAATCACATTATCAACAGGACGACTTAACCTTTATGTCTTCACCTCGTTTGATCTGCAATCCCCAGATCCAATAATTACTGCCATCTCTGTGACACCACTTGTCTTTCACTTTTGTTTTTTGTGCAGCTCTGAGGTTTGTCCTCATCAACCTTTGTGTTTGTTCAGTTACACCTCCAGAGTACGTGGGTGAGACGACGACTCTCTTCTTTCCCTCCTTTTATTTTTGAGAGCCTTCCTACACTCAACAGCACTTTATATGTGCGGCACTGGATGCACCTATTCCACCTATTCCATCCCCCTGAGAGCCGTCCTGGAGGTCCTGTTTCTCTTTTCCCTCTTTTATCTTTGACACAAACATTTTTTCCTCTTGGAGAGGTCAGCGGGAAGGATGAAGCCATTATCTCACACACACACGAAGTGGGTATGGTCTCCTCCATCAGACCTGTAGAGCGCTTCATAGATCTAGAGCAGTGAGAGAGGAGACAGACCTCTTCTTCCTGTTTGTTTTTTAAAATAAATGCACTATTTTCTCCTGTTTTAATAATATGAAACTATATATTTGTGTGTTCCTGGAACCAAAAGTAAGACGGTATAAAGACAAACGAAGACTTTGTTTGTGCCGTTTCATGGTATTTATTAGCAGAAATAAAAATACAGAATATCAGCAGCCTTACCTTTTTAAGCCATCGTTAAACTTGCACAACATCATCTCCACAGGTTGTTCTGAACTTAACATTATGAGTGAGCAATAAAGCACAAGATAAGTTTGTCAGACATTCAACAACACACAATGTTTTTAACTGTTTCTAGCAGGTCAAACTTCTTAATTTGGACTCTTAAAGATGATAAACACACAAAACAACCATCCTGAAGTACTAAAACAACATATAAATTAAAAAGAAAATGGAATCTGTCGCTCCACCGACTGCTTTTTAAGTTTACAACCTGTTTTAACTCGCGTGTGTGTGAAAGTTAATTGGTTTACGTTTTTTGGCTGCGGGTCGGTTCTGTGTGTTGCAGCTCTGTGTTCAGCCTCGTTCACGCTGCAGTTTATCTCAGCTCACACTGCTGCACGTCTTCACATAGACTGTTACAGTCCACGCACACATCTTCCCTCGTCACCTTCATCAGACACAATCCCAAAGAGCTGAAGATGGGAAAAATTAACGGATGCCTGAAATGCCTCTTTGTCTTCTTCAATGCGATTTATGCAGTAAGTAAAAACACTTTTACGATCATTTCTGTGTTGATTTTTGATTTTAAAAGCTTCAGAATTAATTAAATCCAGTTTTAATTTTATGTGAGTTAATTTGATAATAAAAAAAGAAGAAAACAAAATGTGTGAAGTTTGTTAATGCTTTGATTTTCAGCTTTTACTCAACAAACAATAGGGTGGAAAAAGTTAAAACAGTGATACAGATTTGCCAGAGAAAATCTACTTTTGGGGTTTATTGTTAAAGTTTCTAAATAGTCACTTCCAGTAACTGAGAGAGAAGGAATGTTGGAGACAAAATACAAAAACAGCATAAATAACACCCTTTTGACCGAAACCCTTTCTTTAAAATGTTTTTCCTTTTTCGAGCCCTTCAAAATGACTTGGATTATTATTTTTGTATTTAGATACTTGACAATATTGCATACAATACAATGTTAAATAGGAAAACAATGGATGCTTACACTCGTCCCTAAAGTTAAAAACGTGTCCAGATTGAGACGTTTAACAGTGTTTGCAGGAGCCTGGAGTTGATCAGAGGAAGAGTTCAGTCTTTAGAGCTGTGATTCTCAACTGGTGGGTTGTGGACCCGTTTTCGGTGGGTCGCGGGCCTTTGCCTGACACAAAAAAAAAAAGAAAATGTGATTTTATTTTGAAGGGCATTTTTTAAGCAGCGGAATTATTCCAGCATTTACGGCACTTGTTCAGGGTGCAGGAAAAATACCGACCAATGCATTGTGAATCACATCACGTGATGAAGCTCAGCCAATCAAATATGATATTCTGACAAGTTTCCTGACTTTAGTGAGATGTACACACCCCGTGACACACTGGGGAGAGACGAGGAAATGGAGAGCAGAGCGGGACTATTTAGGTGTGGGTTGTGAAAGTCAAATCGTAGAACTATCTCCAAAAGAGAAAAATATCCAGAGAGCCCAGAGTCATTAGACTCTGACTGGACAGACTCATAGAGGTGAATTCTTCAAACACTAATTTCTCTTTTTAGAACATGAGAAAAAAATAATATTGTGGCTTTTTCACTTCACCCTGAATGAACCTCTCTCGCTCTCGCTCTCTCTCTCTCTGTCTGTCTGTCTGTGATGGTGGGTCCCGCAGCCAGACCAGTTGAGAAACCACTGCTTTAGAGTACCCGTCTCCCTCTAGTGGCTCAAAGCAGGAACGACACATACTCCAGCAGTAAATATGAAATAAAAAAACAACCAGCATGTATAAGTCTTGATTTTCTCCTTAAATATCCTGTCGAGTGGTTCTCAAACGCTTGCTTGTTTCAGCTGTTATTGGCAGTTAAATAATGTTTACACTGAGTGAAATAGTCAAACCCAGTATGTGTTTCTTAATCATCAAATGGTTTTAAGTCTTGATAAAATGTTTCACCAAATTAAATTGAGTCATGTGTTAAATTAATGTTACTGTATTAATAACTTAAATGTTTTTAAAATGTTCTCAGGTTGTTGTTTTTGTACTTATAACTTTTCTTCTACATTGTTAACTTTCTATTTCATGCACTATTACATTTTTTCTTTTTTTAACAATCAATATTTTGGTCGCAAACTTCAGCCTCCATACTCTGGGCATTTTAAATTTTGTTAAAGCACAAACTAACTAATGTGATGTGCCTTCAGCTCATCGGATTCGGGCTGATCTACCTGCTGGCCTACAGCAGCCAGGTAAACAACAACACAAGTAGTGAATCCAATTCCCCTTTTACACATTTTGGCATCGAAATGCAGAAAACATAACAAGTGTTAAAATGTTTCATAAACCTATATATGCATTTGATTGAATGAACACAATCTCAATGAAATAATGATCAAATTCAACTATCACTGTGTTGAAAGAGTACATTGCTTTTTAACAAAATGCATCTTGTAATCTGTGTGTACTACGGGGATGTTATTCAGGCCAAATCATAGTTAGCATATGGCTAACGTAAAGTAAAAAAACAGCAGATCACACAAGTTTTAAACACCAAGATGAGCCAAATTTATTATGAAAATTGTTAAAATGATGACCCAAACTGTCTGTTACAAACATCCATCACAGTTTGCAGACTGACAGACTTGTTGCACACAGTTTTAGCCAGTTAGCTTCGCATAAAGACAGGAAGCAGGGGCATACAGCTAGGGTAACAATATCTGCATACCAGCACATCTAAAGCTCAGATCGACACTTTATATCTCATTTGTTAAATTTGTACTGAGGTTAAACGCAACTATTTCTTGGCACTAACTTTTTCTCGGAAAGCTACAACACCGCACTTCTGTCGCTTGTAAGGAAACCATAAACACAAGTCAGACTAAAACATGACTGAAGCTAAACCAGAAGCAGGGTCGTTGAATTCCCCCTCGTTCGTCGTCTCCGTTGGATCTATGGACAGCTGGTTGCGGCCAAACGTTTACTACTTACGGGACGTCTCTTGGCAGATTTTTACTTTAATTTGACTCACAGAGTGAAACAACTAAATCAGAGTCAGATGTGAACAACGGTTTTTACAATCAAGTTTAGGGGGGGTTAACTGTTTGTTTGTGTTGATTACTTTCAAGAAATTACATAAACAGGGTTCTGAGAACTTTGTAAAACAGCATAAATACTATGAACGTAAGGTTTTTGGATTCTAACAAAAGCAGATGGTTGGTGAAAAAGACCGATTTCGTTACACAGGACATCACATCCTGTATTTGGAAATACAAAGTGCCGGTTTAGAAATGTTTCAACCAAATGGAGGTGAAGGATTCAGTGTATATAAGGACACGGGGGCAGCTGCCAAGACGTAGTGGAGACTTGCATTTATTTTCTTGATGCAAAGCAGATGTGGCCTGGAGAAGACTTTCCACTCTCAATGTAAACCTCCAGCATTATTTACTAGTTTAAGATTATAAATCAAGGAAACTTTGAATCATTAGCTCAAAAACACCCAAACACTGTTTTATAGGCGACAAACTTCATCTCACTTAGAATAGAATCACAATACTTGTCATTTTTTTCAGTTGCCCAATAAGTGCTGGAATATGTATTTACTTCAATGAGGCTCAATGTGCTGCCTAAAGCAATGGATGAAACTAGCTAAACGTAATTGTTAAAAGTTTGTGTTTTTACAAAATTAGTGAAAATGTGTGCATTACCATCTTTGCTATAATTCACTATTATGTAAAGCACTTTGTTTTGCATGTATGGTTGAATTTTGCTCTAGAAACAATGTTTATTGTTGGCATTTTGTTACATCGTGGTTGGAGAATTTACAGATTTGAAAGGCATGTAGAATAATGCCAGCCTTATTATGAAATCCACTGTTCGATACAATTTTTGGCTTAATCCAGTGTTTGTGTTGTTTCATTGTCCTGTCATGGCTGAGCAGCTGTCCGAGGTTGGGGCCCCGAGCACGGCTTGGTTGTTTGCCATCGGCGTCTTCGGCATCTCCTGCTTGGGAATCTTTGCAGCATGCTCAGAGAACCTAATCGCCCTCAGAATAGTACGTACAAGATGTCAAACTCATAAAAGTAACGTATTTGTTTTTAGATAATTTAATCATTTCAAGATAATCAAGCCACAATCAGCAAAGGAAGATATATCTTTGAATGTTGTTTCATTTACAGTTTGCAGCCTTCATGGGGATTGGATTGATCATCATGATGATCTGTGGCATCATTATGGTTGTCTTCAAAAACAAGGTAATCTATTTATCTGCTCTGTTTTAGTATGCTAAAGTTCTTTATTTACCTTGAGGCTAATGTTTTCTCTAGCTTCCTCGATGTTAACATTCTGTCTACCTTTCATGATGGTCACTCTCTACCTTGATGCTGAAGTCTGCTCCATCTACCTTGATGCTAATGTTCTCTCTATCTACCTTGATGCTATAAGGTAGGGCGACCGTGGCACACTGGGTTAAGACGTCGTCTGGCAACCGGAAGGTCAACGGTTCGATCCCCGACTGGGACGTGTCACGTGTCGAAGTGTATCTGGGCAATACACTGAACCCCCCGGCTCCCCGGGCGCCTGTCATTGGCAGCCCACTGCTCCCTAGGGATGGGTCAAATGCAGAGACAAATTTCCCCCTTTATATACTGTATACTATCTTTATCCCTTAAAGGGATAAAGATAGTATACTATCAGTATAGCGGCCCAGTATACTATCTTTATCCCTTAAAGGGATAAAGATAGTATACATAATCTCTCTATCTACCTTGATGATATTCTCTATTAATACCTATAAATGCTTTCTCTATCCATCTATCTTTGGCTAATGTTCTTGCTCTACCTTGATGCTAACATAGCTGTGATGCTAACATTATGTCTATGTATACCTTGATGCTAATGTTCTCTTTTGATGCTTACATTGTCATTACTTATACCTTGTTGCTGACATTCTCTCTATCTATGCTTTGATGTCTGCGCTTTCGCCGTCTATCTTGGTGCTTATATTGCTCTAACGGTCTCTTTATCTGCCCTGATGTTAACGTTCTCTTTTTCTTTCCATCTTTCTTAATGCTAATGTTCTTTCCATCTTGACACCAATGCTCTCCCTATCTAGATACTAGTTCTTCTTTACTCTTAAGTATTTCAATGCTAACATATTGCGTTGTGTCTGTCTACCATGATGCTTAGTTCTCTGTGTCCTGATGCTAATATTGTTCCTTCTGTTCTTGTAGGCGAAAGAACTGTATGACAACGCCTCTGCTGAGATGGCAAAGGCCTACATGGCAGACGAGAAATCCAGAGGGATGCTTGAGGAGCAACAGAAAACTGTAATGTTGTCTGTTTAATTATTAAAACCTGAAGAGTGTAGTCTAACTATGGCTCTTCGAGGACGAATGCTTTACAGTCGACATTAGCTATAAGGTTTTGATTTGTGATTTGGTGTTATTTTTTCTTCAATTATCTTCACTCTAAACTTCCTTTTCCCGTTGAAGACCATTTCCGCTTGTTGAAACTCACTCTCTCACGTGATTGCAGGTTCACTGCTGTGGAGTGGTGAGCTTTGAGGACTGGGATAAGACCATCCCAGACAGCTGTGCTTGCGACCCTGCATCTGGAGGTGGAGTTAATCCATCTGGACGATATGAATGTATATCCAGACCTAAGGTTGGTTTTGTAAAATGAAACTGGAAGATTGGGTTTGTAAATATAGGTATTCAGTGAGCCTCATCTCATGAGAAAGCTTGAGTTCATGTGCAAAAGTAAAGGACCTTGTGTAGTCAGACGATACTAAACCCTAAATTCCCTTTAAACCCTGGGGTTACTTTCTTAATAGAATATGAACAGTATTTGAAAAATGATAAATGTTTAGAAGTTACAGGAAATACTGGAAGAACTAAGGGGTCAGTAAGCTTCAAACAATCTAGTTTGTTGTCCATTCAAGTGTAAAAGTATCTATACTTGTGTTTTTTTATTGCTATGATCATATCTTGCCATTGTTTTCTCGCAGGGATCCAGCGGCCCAGACAAAATCTTTAAACGGGTATTCAATCACTCAACCAACCAATCAAGGCAGCATCCAATTCACCAGTCAGCAATGTTTCCACATAATGACCTTTCTCAATCTCTTCTGTTGCAGTCGTGCTGTGAAGCTTGGCGTGACTTTGGGTTGATCAGCCTCTTCTTCCAGATCATGATGGGCTTCTTCTTTGGATTGGCGGTCACAGCTGTAAGCTCCTTTGAGTTTTATCAAGTTCTGTGACTGCATCAGTCTTCAGATCCAGAAACCGTGGTTCAGTGTTTTGTCCTTAACTTGTTTCAACATTTGCTTCAGCTTGTCTCATTGGTGGGACAAAGCTATGGATTAGGTCAAGGAATCGCATAAAAGAAAGTCTCAAGTCAAGTGCAAGTTCTAAACTTTGCATTTTGAGGTCTTTACCTTTATTCGTTGCCACCCTAAAGGACAAAAGAGCCAACGTTGTATGATGCAGATTGTTTATTGATTTTAAGAGATAACAAAACCGCTGTCAGATCTAGGATACCAAGTTTACATTACTTTGCTGACTGTGCCCGAGGCTTCTTGATTTCATGTTTGCGGAGTACTTAATACTTTTTAGTTAATGTTAGCCACAGCTGCCCATACAACTTAATTGCTGACCTCAAAAGGGTTGAGTTCAGCTTTTGGATCGATTTTGTTATCTTGTGCAAAGCTTTGGCCTCAGGTTGGGTTTGGTTACTTTCAAAAGTATTTAAATAAGAAATGGTTCTTGTGCAGCCAATGCTTCATGTTAGCTTACTGAGGAAACTTATTGTAAGAAACATTCAGTAAAAACATTAAAATCTTAATTTAAAGTAGGAAAAAAACACTTCTAGAACCAGCTCCCATTTTGAATTTGTATTTTAGTTTGAAGACTATTAGACCGAGCTATTAAACCAACAATATGCTGACAATAAACCAAACAAAAAATATAAAAAAAGATCTGTATGATAGCTGTTGGCCTCCAGTCAGAATTTAAATTCTTAACAGTTGTTGTACGCCGTGGATTGGACGGATTGCTTGCGTAAAGTCTGTTACTTCTGAATTCCCTGCACTGGTCACCTGTCTGTCTTTCTAACTGAGTACCCGTCTTTACAGCTGCTGGGCCTGCTGGTCTCCATCATGATGATCAAGCAGGTCAAACGTTACGACAGCGGCGGAGGAGCGTCCATGGCCATGAAGGACTACTAAAAGAAACCCTTTATCCTCTGCACTGAAACAGGCGGACTCAGTGGTTAATACAAGACTGCTTCTTCTTTCCTTTTTTAATGTAATTTCTGGTCATTTCTCTGAGTGGCAGGATACGTGTGAGACAGAGAGACCACGGGGCATTCAGCAGGAAGATTACATTTGAGAAGTTTTCTTAACTCCCAGCTTTCTATAGTAGAGAATATTGCTTGAACAGCAAACATTTCTTTTTTTGTATCTCTTGTGTTATTCATGGTTTGCAGTATTATACTAGTATTATGTAACAGAGATGTATTGTAGAATAGAAGCACTCAACCTTCACCACATCTGACTATGCAGCTTTATTAACCCGGGGAGGTCGTAACATCCAAAGACTTTAAAAAGCAACAGTATCATAGCTTGAAAAGTCCTCTTGTTCTCCATCTTAAGTCGTCAACTTCATTGATTTTGATGGTTTAAAGCTTGGTGTTGCCAGATCTCTAGTTAGTTGATCGTAAATTGATTATATTAGTTTTTTGTTTGTCCAGCGATTAGTTCAGCCTCTGTTTAGCCTAGCTTAGCACAACGACTCAGAGTAGGGGGGAACTGCTAGCCTAGTTTTAAAACTCTTGTTGCAGAAATCGCCAGTGTTACTATTTCTTAAATCCAACCAGAATCTGCACTCACAAGGTTTTATTTCTGAAGGGATTTCCAAAAGAATAGTCACCAACAAACCTCCTCAGAAGTACACTTAAACTGTCAGCTGTATGTGTTATTGTAAAAGAAAGTACAATGAACTTGTGTATTTTTTCACGCATATGTGTATCTATGTAAAGCGCTTCAGTCATCTAAAAGGGAAACACTCCACTGAGCCTCTGCCATGAAGTGAAGACCTGTTTCCACACGGCTAAATGGCAAATCCTGACATTTTCATAATCCCAGAAGAGAGCGGGTAACTTTGGGGAGATGGAAATCCCAGCAACACTTGCAGCACTGAAAACCAAAATTAGAGCATACGCTTAGTAGAAAAAGCATCTGTGTCATTATAATTGTTCATGTAGAGGCCAGAATAAGACTGACAGGATCTGATTTATTGTGAAATCTGTACTCGTATCACTTCAGAATAAATCTAAGAGACTGTGAACATACACCACTGTGATCAGTACTTCCTCCCCTTTTGGCTTATTTGCCCCATAACATAACAGGCTCACGGAGGCCACTGGAGAGGTTGAAAGGGAAGAGGGAGGATATTGCATTGACGATAATTCACTTCCGTATAGCAAAACCATTTAACTTTGGGCATCTGAATAACATTGAAACACACTTGGCAAAGCGATACATTTGACGTTCTACGAGAGAAAATGCCCCTTAATTGACCAAGTTAACTGCTTGCTAGCTAGCATGTTAACCTAAATTTTCATTAGCTAGTTGGCTATTAGACACCAGCTTCAACGACATATAAATCATGTCATACCCCACTTGACGTTAACACATCATTTCATAGGAAGATAAACAGCCTGGTCGATTGGTCTGGTCGATTGGTGCTGAATTTGACCCAATATCTGATTCTGCCATAAAACAATAAAAATAAATGCCAAATCATTTCATAACACTTCACTGAAATATATATGTTGGATACATGGTCTTGGGAATGCATACTGCAATGGTGATATCACACAAATGATAAGAAACACTAAACACAAATGATGGCGGCCTCAACTCAATCAGTGGTTGGCGCTAGGATTGATCCGTATAGAAATCCAAATAAAATCAATGTGTGGAAGCGGATGTACAGCTGAATGTCAGGATTACGAATTGTTCTCATCGCATTTGCAGGCACACAGCTGTGTGCACTTGAGGCCAAAGCGATAGCGTTTTCATCTTCCACGACATTCAGTCTTGCACATACATTTCGTACAAGTATCTTCAGCTTACTTCTGGTTCATTGTCTTTAACGTAAATTAAAACGCTTTCTCTTGTCGTCCGCTCCTGTCCTCTTTCCAAACATTTTCTCCTTTGTCCCCGCACACACCAACCTCTCCAGGTAATCAGCCAGCTCTCCTTCAGCTGGGCAGCAGCCTTGGCCCCGGCTGCCCTGCTGACTATGGGAATTGTAGTCAGTTACCCAGATGCCATGATGGGTTGTAGTCTCTGCTGCAACCACTGGGAGGGGATGTATCTCCCATTGATGACACTCCCTCTCATGACATCACACTATCTATAGTGGTTAAAAGGTTTTTCACAGATTATTAACAATAACCTGTTACAATTATGAATATATAATGGGAGCAGGAACAATAAACAATGTAATAAAGTGACTGTGATTAACTAACTCAAAAAAGTGGATTTCTCTTCTCAAATTTTGGAAGATGGTATGTCTAAATATTAGATATAGCAAATCAAATGGCTTAATGGATTTTAAGAAAGAAGCCATCACAATCCTGTATTAGTACATTTCCTAATTTTGATTCATTATGTCACAATTCTGACTATAACACTCATTTGTGACACTACATTTAACGTTGGCGAAATAAAACTCTCCGAACTCATGTTAAATTAGGTTAACTGTCGGCTACATAAGCTAGGTCGACCGTTACCGTCTAACTAAGCTAACGTTAAATCGTTTTCCAACTGAAGTAACGTTAGGTAACTACTTTATTCAGTACGTTATTGTTCTTAAAGCAATCCCAGCCATGACGGACTCTCGTCTTTACCTCTTCCGTCACGTTATTCTCCATTTTCACTTTGCTAGAAAAGTCTACAAAGTGACATAGGCTAGCTATTATTGACAGCGTTGTCTTGGCGTGGTCTCATTTAACGTTATGATTCAAAACCGATATGATGAGAAGCACGTGACCTAGGAAGTATAACGGTTAAAGCAGCTCGGTGGTACAGAGAGCAGAAGTTTCACTCGCTTTGATCATGTCATTGTGACTGGTGTCCATCGAGTTGTAACACGCTTCGGGTTACGTCCGTGGGGTTCGTGAGCGCAATGACTCCAGCACACTCGGATACAGTTTCTTAATTTCTTTATTCACCACAGTTCAGACTTTCTCCTGCAGTGGCTCCGACTGCTCTGTGGTTTGTCTGTTGTCTTGGCAGTAGCTCTCCTATCTTCACTCTTCCTCTGCTTATATGTAGGTGTCAGTAGGTGGCACAAGCTGCCAGTGCCAATAGTTGTCACAGGAGTGCCGCCAGCAGTCAGAGGGTCCTTGCATCTGGTTCAACTAAAGGCAGCAGCAAACAGAAAAGTCTTCAATCTTGATTTAAAGGAGCTGAGGGTCTCAGCAGACCTGCAGCTTTCTGGCACTTTGGTCCAGATGTGTGGAGCAGAACAACTGAACGCTGCTTCTCCATGTTTAGTCCTGACTAAAGTATGTTCTTTTACTGTTGTGCGCTGTTAAAACATGCATGCTCGTGAGCTGACAAACAAAGACATTTTAAAAGAGCTAACTTGTCAGAAATATGAAATTATAAACTCAAAGGTTAGTACCAGAACACCACCAGTCACGTCCATGTAGAGTTAAAGAGGAATTTGGAGCTACATAGCTATTATTTTTGTTCTTTTGTTAGCAAATCTCTGAAACCATTGAAACAGCAGATTCATGCCCATGGTTTTAAAATAAGAAACTCCCCCATCACATATAAGTGTAGTGCTCATGTGTCCGGATACTTTTGGCAACATAGCCTCCTCACAGAGTTAAACCAGCAGCCTTTAGATGGCAGTGCACACCAGAGAACTGGCAGCGTGACTCACATGTGCAGAGGAACAGTTTATCTTTATGACGCAGGCACACAGACGTTCGTCTCCACAGATCACACTGGTGTGAATGAACTGGGGAAGAAGATGAACCAGTAAAGGACTAGTGGGTAAAGTCAGTGTTTTGTTGATGTTGAGGGAGGATGTGGAGGCAGCAGCACGGGATTCACGTTTCTTATCTCCTCTCGGTCCCACCGCTGTGTCAACACGCAGGTTAATCAAACACAACCAAAGCAGTGAGATATGGTTTCAGTTCCTGACAATCTGCTCGTTTTAAAAGCTGAGAGGGAAGCTGTGAGGGAGAGCACAAAGCAGCGCAGGTGACGACGTTAAATCCTTTGACCTTTTTCTCTGACGGATGAGTTCATGCTTGAGTATTTTATAGCTTCCCCATTTTCCAAACCCAAGTCACCTCCTTCTCTATTTTGAATATTATCGTAGGAGTTAAAAGCATCTTTTTAAAATGCAGCTCCACGGTGAAGTGGTATTCTGTCGTGCAGCTCTGTCCCCTAAAAATGAGGTTCCCATACAACAAAACTGCTTCGTGAATTTTAAGGGAAACGTATTTTCTCCCCTTTGGTGGTGGAAGGGTAAACGAAATAGGAGAAACATATCCAGGGGAATTAAGACAAAGATGAGGGCTGTGATATGTGTTAAAAATAAAATAATAATTTTAACTGTAGCAAGTTTTGTCTCTTAGCATTTTGGGCGTTATCTATAGAGCGGTCCAAAATGATGTTGAGTTTTAAGTCAAAAACCTTCACATTCTCTTGGGGGAGGACCCTCAAACACAGCATCTCACCAAAGCTTTTATTCACTGTAGAAATGAAGAATGTGTTTCTTTATCCTGCTGCATAATAATTACGAGTAATTAGCTCGCAGCCTGTCTGCCAAGCTGGTGTTGATTCATGCCTGTAGGCGTCCTATAATATATTATACAGCAATACTATTGGCAACAAATTACACAGGAAAGCACTTTAAGTATTAACACTATGGGTAAATATTAGGGGTGCAACGGATCACAAACCTCATGTTTAACGGTGTGTTTGTTGCTTTAAGTTGCGTTTTCTCCTGGAGGGTCCGTGTACGTTTTGGTCATCTGTTTTACCGTTAATTCGGAAAAACCAAAATACGGAAATACCATGGTATTCTCGTTTTTCGTTTTTGCAAATCACTTTTTAGTTTTTTCCTTTAAAACGAGACGCAGAGCACAGCAGGTAACCCGGAACAAGAATGACCGTATGCAAGAAATGAATACATTCTGCAGATGGCATGACACAGAGTTGTACTGGAAGTCAGTGGTGTACAAGGTGAACAGGAAGTTAATATTTTCAACCTTCCATTCCATGCGTGATGAGGCCGAATATTTATTGAAAATATGTCCAGCAACTCTATCTTCCAGGCCATTGAATTGATTTTGCTTACCCGGTTAATTTAGGTACTGTTTCATCATGTCCTTGAAAGTACGACATTTGTTCTTCAATTCCGAATGCATTTGAATTTCTCTCAGATTAGGCAGTTGGGACATGATTATCAGTTCACTGTCCAGTGGGCGTCTGCACGGAGGAAACTTTTTATTTAGGAATTTATATTTTTCATATAAATTTCTCCTAAAAAGTTTTTTATTCTTTTCATCAAACGCTCGATATGTGTTGTAATGTAGGAGATCATAATTAAACTTACATAGCTTACCCTGGAGACGTTTAAAGTTCTCACTCAGGATTGTAAGTTCTACATTCAAATGATGAGGTTTGCGTTTATCCATTGTTGCTAATCTTCAATGCAGTCTGCTTTTACAACTCTCTGTAACTATCTCAGGTAAAGGTCTGTGATTATCACTCTAAACTCAGGGACTGGGGTACTATGACAAGTGTCTGTCAAAGACATCAAAGGCGATCACGTGACGTCACAGAGGTTCTCCGTTGCACCTGGCCAAGGTTCAGAAAGTTCGTCCCAATATTCAGATTCAGTTGTTGAATCAGAATCTGCGTTCTTTAGTTCTTCCTGTGCCGTTGCACCTGGCCAAGGTGGAGAAAGTTCGTCCTCATATACTGAGCCAGCTGTTGAACTTTCATCAGCTGAACACACCCCCTCTGTCTGTGATGTTTCTGCTCTATCCATGGAGATTGTTTCCCGAACCTCCTTTCCAGATATGAAGATGTTGGAGATGGCTTTGCCCACAGACGAGAAGAACTTGCAGACGGTGTTGGGCTTTTTGGGTCGTGTCAGGTGATATTCGACACAGAAGGCAATGCAGTTCCCCCTCTGTGACAGACGCACAAAAATATGACTAAATCTATGGTTTAAATACACTTATACTGTCACCTACTGGTAAAAATGGTAAACACTTTGACTTTGCATCTACTTCACGTTCACTAAATCAACAGCACAATACGGTGGAAAAATAAATATCAGTGCCTACAACTCTGAACACGAAAATGACTTTGATTAAACTATATCACGAACTGTATTGCATCAAACAATGCACCAATTAATCGAAAAGTTGATTATTGCTGTGTACATAGATAAATGAATATTAAACAGCATATAGTCAACTACTGATGCTAACGCACTCCCATCGGCCCAGATTAATGAATGAATGTATTAATTTCTTGCATACGGTCATTATATTGTCTTCACTTTTATTTTGAAATATTCTTCTTTCGGGTTACCTGCTGTGCTCTGCGTCTCGTTTTAAAGGAAAAAACAAAAAAGGGATTTGCAAAAACGAGAATACCATGGTATTTCCGTATTTTCGACTGAACGGTAAAACAGATGACTAAAACGTACACGGACCTTGGGGGACTTTGGTTCTTGGTTTTTCCGTTTTTGAATTCAGAACGAAAAACGGAAATACGACCGACCATTTCCGTTTTCCCGTTCTTGGTTTGAAACGAGAATACCATGGTATTTCCGTATTTTGGTATTTTGAAGATTTTTAACGCCTTCATCCGGCTTAAAGTGATAGCTGTGATGTTACGAAGTGAGGTTGTCAGTCTTTTACTACAGTAGATGGAGTTCGGAGAAACAGACAAGATGTGGACATATTTTAAACACCTAAAACAATCTATGTTAGTTTAAGTGTACGCTATATTTAGAATATTTTCACCTCTTTACCTTTCTGACGGGGAACTGACGCCGTTCTATTCAAATTGACCAGACTCCGTTTACAAAAACAGTAATTTTACCTCTCAGAACACAGGTGGCTCATCGTTTGTTTTAGTTCTTGTGGGACTTTGATGTTTAAAGGGTTAGTTCAGATTCACCAAAGTCCCACAAACTGACTTACTGATGAAGGCAGCGGTAGACCAGCAACTCCTGTGTTCTGAGAGCTAAAATTAATGTTTTTGTCAATGAAGTCTGGTGTAAAAGGCTGTCTGAAGGTAAAGTCATGAAAAATATTCTTAATATAAGTTGGAGTTTAAATATAAGAAATATGAAGTTCATGCAAAAATCAATATTCTATTCAGCATATAATCATCATCATGGTGTGGTGGAAATTGTATTAATTTCCCTGTGAGAAATACTCAAATGTCTTTCAGTATTTTATTGAAAAGGCACTTAGAATAATACAGCTGAATGGTCAGAGCTCTTTCCCCACGGATGGTTCGGAGGTCTTACGAGTCAAGATTTTAGCAGAGTGTATATGATTCTCACAAGCTGAACTGCCTCTTCCAGCTGCACGGTATCTAGTTGAATTATCTTCAGCAGAGAAACAAGAGAGAGTCTGAGGTTAATTCATTTGGCACAACTCTGACCTCGAGCTCGGATGCTCATACTAAGCCCCTTGTCCTGATTTCTTCTTTTTAAAACATTCTAAAAACTATGTTTATCCTCTGTTGACCTGAAGTTAGCCATGCTTTTATCTCATCCTGTTTGGACAACTGCAATTAAGGTTATTCCAGCTTGAAACTGATTTCTGTATTGTTGCTAAAACTGATCCAAACTGCAGCAGCAAGGACCTCATAAGACATTTGACAACAGCCAAACAGTGGAGTTCAGGAATGCGTGCTGCAAATTCCTTCATGGGATCGTCGGCAGACTTGCAGGTGTGTTAGTTTACTGTGAATGAAGTTTACAAGCAGCGGTGATGAGGCAGCGAGCAATGTAGCAGTTTCAGCTTAGAACAAAAGAGCAAGCGATTGATTGACAGATTGAGCTGACTCGTCTTCTCTTGTGTTGAGAATTCCAGTATTAAACGCATTATAAGTAAGATTAAATAACCCCCCTAGTGATGAGTAGAAGTGTCATAATAATAATAATAATAATATGTTAGTCACAATATGTTCACAATATTCTTGCTTATAGAAGATATTATGTGTCACAGTATATTAACTAATTGAATGTATTAAATCATAAAAGTATAGTCACTAAAGGTATTAAAACACTGTAAGAATAGTTAAAGGGTCAGACATGGATTCTGAATGGGACATGCAGCAGAGTGGAGGATGGGATCAGTGAGGAGGACAACTGACCAGAGGTGGAGTCAAGACAGATGTTTTGCAAGGAGCAAAGCTGTTTCGCTAAGGAATCGATCCAGGGAGGAGACAGAATTCAAATGGAGCCAGTCACGGATGGCCACGGAGGGTCAGTCCGATGATTTATGACTGTTTGGACATATAAGAGACAGTTCTGGAGAGAATTCCTCAGACCACATCCGCCCTCGCTTTTCAGAAGTGGGATGCGTGCGTGTGGTCTCTATTCTCGAGAATATTACTATTGATAGTTAATGCAGCTTATAAGTGAATTTCATGTAGTACATTAAATATTGTTATTAATTTTTGAACCGGTTCCAGCTCATTTTTCCACTGTGTGCGCACTGTAAGAAGTTCGCAGCAGAGGGGAGGTCCTGCGGCCTCGCAGCGCTTCATCCTTTGTTTCCAGACCCAACAAATGGTGACTTCCCGACGTGATATTTTTACTGGAAAACGACTGGATGAGGACACTAACCACGATACTTTCAGGCGCCAAAGACATAAGGGTAAGGTGGAACCTTTTTAATAAAACTCCACATATAGGTAGATAGGAAAACTTAGAGACAGTATCGTGGCCAGTACCTCTGAAAGCCTGACAAAGGAGCGAGCCGCAGCAAGCCGGTAACGTGTATTGATTTTGAAGTAGCTGGATTGCTGTATGAAACACACTTGCAAGCTGGATTAGGAACACGTGTATTTTGGCTACGCGCTGTTCTTTGTTGCGAAATCCTACCGGTAAGGTCCGCGATAAGCGTTACGTCTTAGACGTCAGCAGTGATCAAGCTGTACTAGCAGCAGAAGCTACAGAGCTACGTACTACGAAGGGATATACCCTGAGAGTAAGAAGTAAGAAGCTAAGAGAGCTAGAAGGCTCTGAGCTAAGGAAGCTCTAAGAAAGTATTGTCGTGTGAATCAAACTTAAGCATGTACTGCGGGTGATTACGTGTAATTAACAACGGTTGTTTCATGGTGTCACGTTGGCGTCATGTGTTTGATGAACCGACTCTTAACGGGAGGGTATAAATTGATACGAGCTTAGAAGCTAACAGAACTGGTTGCGTTCTAGAGTCGAGATCTGCTTTGACAGACTGACTCCTACAGCGCTATAATTAACTGAGTTCAGGGGAATATAATCTGGGGTGGGTAAACTAGGTAATGAGTGGGTAATCATACATTGTAATCACGGTGTATTTTGGTATGAATGCGATATAGCGCTGTGAGAAATCGCTTTGCTGTGTGGGGTGAATGTAGCAAAAGCTGTCGGCTGCTTTGTGCTTAGCCTAGATTACTCGATAAAAAAAAAAAAAA
The DNA here is from genome assembly GCA_028022725.1 of Lycodopsis pacificus. Taxonomy (NCBI): domain Eukaryota; kingdom Metazoa; phylum Chordata; class Actinopteri; order Perciformes; family Zoarcidae; genus Lycodopsis; species Lycodopsis pacificus. The sequence continues at coordinate 18,430,419 of CM051709.1, forward strand.
CGATCATAAAATAACCGGTGCATATGGAAAAGCCGAGCACGGTCTAGCATAAATAACGTGGGTGAATGCGGCATGGTTAACAGTTACAACTACGGTGCTTTGTCGGTCTGTTGAAGACTCATTTTCGCCGGTTAGCTTAGCCGCTAATAGCATTAGCCCTTTGTTCGTAAATTCGCGCGGATTTCGACCATACTTCCGGTGACGGAAAACCAACGAAGAAGAAGGATAGACAACTCTGCCACCTATCGGTTGGAGGAGTAATTGCTTGATAATTACAGAAAACTCCATTACCCAGAAAACCTAGAGGTGAAATTGTCTTAGAACTACAAGATACGCAGTCACCCGTGGAGTAGTAGATGTAATGAGTTTTTGGTGATAAACTTGTAATATCATTGTTTGAGACTCTAATCTTACAACTTGCAGTTTGACTTTAATGGTTAATTCTAGTTTAATTCAGTATTCTAATTGCCATTGATAACTTTTTAGTTTAATTCAGTAGTTTAACTCCCAGTTTCAATTCAATTTTGTCCTAAAATTGTTAGTTTTGATTCAATATTTTAACTTGCAGAGTTGATATTGATTTTGAATCCGACATTTGTAATTTTTGAGCTTAATCAAATTTGAATTCAGAATTTAATTCCATAATTTTTAGTTTTGCAATTTTAATTGTGAAAAAAGTTGTTTCCACAGGTGGAGAACACAGAGGCATTTGCAGACAGGAGAAAGCAGTCTCCTATCATATCACAAGTAGCTGGCTGTGAATGAGGTCCAAAGGTGTCAGTGGTACTGACCAGTAAGGAGGACTGGACCATGGGAGATTCATTTTATAGACAAGTACATACATGACATAGATTTACCAAGGGGGGTGTCTAATGAATTTAAAGCCAGAAATCACATAGCAGCAGATTTAGAATCTGTTTTTTCTTGAAGGTTGTCAATCAATAGAATTGTCAATTGGATCAATTACACATAGTATAACCAGTAACATTTTGTAAACTTCACTCGTGACACCATTGCAGGACTTCACGAGCCGTAGATATGACTAGTTTAGTAGTAGTTTAAGAACCTGGTAGAACATATAGCATTAAATATGATTCTAGCAGAGTTGTAGGATGTTAGGATTTGCATGTTGAACTTTCATTCCAGACAGAGCAGCTCCTGATCATCACTGGGATGCTGATGGACCTGATTGAGTCCAGATGGACTTCTGAAAACATCCGGTGAGATACTGATAATTTGGAAAATTTACTCTGGGTGGTTGTTCACTGTATTGGAAATATAATTTTTGTCAACTGGAAAAGATACAGACAAAGCTTCTCAGAATTCTTCTCTATCCCTCATTTCGCAGGATGGATCCAGAACTCGACGCAGCACCTCCACCACCTCCACCACCTGATCCTCTCTGTATGCTGCTGCATCCCTTGCATGTGTGAACTTCTACAGACATAGGGCAATCAGTTAGAGTCGTGGTTCTGTCATACATTGAATGTGTTGTGATTCACTATCCTGTTCCATGACATTATTGCACCTCTGTCCATTCTGGGAGAGGGATCCCTCCTCTATTGCTATCGCACAGGTTTCTTCCTTTTTCTTCCCCGATAAAGGGGTTTTTTGGGGAGTTTTTTCCTGTTCTGATAAGAGGATGCCAAATGGGTACATATTGTAAAGCCCTCTGAGGCAAATTTGTAATTTGTGATTTTGGGCTATACAAAATGCATTGAATTGAATGATGTTTACGAACTTGAACTGTAAGCTACTGTTTAGTTGAGGAAATTCACCCTCGGCCCATAAAGGACCATTAGAGAGGGATTGTTTTTCCTGTCATTTTTTTAACACACTATGAATAGTGTATTAGGGGGGAATTGTTGAGAATTCCAGTATTAAACGCATTATAAGTAAGATTAAATAACCCCCCTAGTGATGAGTAGAAGTGTCATAATAATAATAATAATAATATGTTAGTCACAATATGTTCACAATATTCTTGCTTATAGAAGATATTATGTGTCACAGTATATTAACTAATTGAATGTATTAAATCATAAAAGTATAGTCACTAAAGGTATTAAAACACTGTAAGAATAGTTAAAGGGTCAGACATGGATTCTGAATGGGACATGCAGCAGAGTGGAGGATGGGATCAGTGAGGAGGACAACTGACCAGAGGTGGAGTCAAGACAGATGTTTTGCAACGAGCAAAGCTGTTTCGCTAAGGAATCGATCCAGGGAGGAGACAGAATTCAAATGGAGCCAGTCACGGATGGCCACGGAGGGTCAGTCCGATGATTTATGACTGTTTGGACATATAAGAGACAGTTCTGGAGAGAATTCCTCAGACCACATCCGCCCTCGCTTTTCAGAAGTGGGATGCGTGCGTGTGGTCTCTATTCTCGAGAATATTACTATTGATAGTTAATGCAGCTTATAAGTGAATTTCATGTAGTACATTAAATATTGTTATTAATTTTTGAACCGGTTCCAGCTCATTTTTCCACTGTGTGCGCACTGTAAGAAGTTCGCAGCAGAGGGGAGGTCCTGCGGCCTCGCAGCGCTTCATCCTTTGTTTCCAGACCCAACACTTGTTTCTATGGATATGTATGACAACAGAGAAAGTCACCCTGAACAAACTCACGCCAGTAATATTCATATATTGTGAAGGGTTGCAGAACAAAATGCAAGTTGTAGTCCCTTTATGTTGTACGAGGACACAACATTTTTATGTACTATACAACTAAGACTACCAAGCCTTCATCACGGAGGACATTTTGACCCGTCACAGTAGGAAAAGCACAGGTGTAAAATATCTAATTATGGATGGCTGAATTTCATCTAGCTATGTCAGATTTTGGGTCATGTTATGGCTTAGGGGGACACTTGAATAGATGGGAGTCATTGCTATATTGTCATTCGTGACATTTCCTACTGTGACAAGTAGTGCAAATGTCTTCTACGGAAAAAATGGCCGATTTGCAATGCCGACCTTCGTCATATTAAATTGAACAAATACCATAAAAACCTGACTGTTCCTATAGAATCACCAGTTTCTGAGCACTGCCATTGTGCCCAAGGCATCATTAATCTTACTAGTCCCACATGTGCTTTCGCCTGCTATAACAAGTCAAAATGTCAAAATCATTGAACAAGTTGGTAAACTTGTTGCATTTTCCCCGTTGGTTTGGTTTATTTTTGCACAGAAAAAGATTCAAGCGAACCAAAATGCATCACTTAAAAGTAAAAATGTTCACTCCGCTCGTTGGTTAGGTGTGTCTGGAGCGGGACCAAGAACCTGCTTTATTGCTAGTCTAGGTCGCGTTCAAACCACAAACATTCCAGAATGTTGTTGTGACCGGACTTGGATTGTTTCCACTGAAGAGTATCGGTGCTTGGTTTTTGGTTTGCACAAGCTTACGATTGCAGGGTTCAGATCTGCCCAAACGAATTGTACCAAGGGGGAACATTTAGCAGAGTCCGATTCAACCGCACTAAACAATACATGTTTGAAAACGCACTTCGAAAAACATTATTTAACACCGCAAATTTAAGGGCAATGACAAGACAGAATTTAATCGCTGCCTCTGCGAAAACCCTGACACAAATTCATCTTTTTAGTAAATCACTGCGAACAATGCCAGAAATTATCAAAGGGGCAGAGTTGACGTTGTCATCGTAGAGACCAGGACTGAAGAATGGGTGGAGTTTCTCAGTGAAGGAGCAGCCAGTGAATGAGTAGATCAGAGCTGCAGCATCTACGTCATAGAAGGAGACCAGACCCTCCTCGTAATCCACGAACACTCCCACCGTCTGTGGCTTTGAGTTTAGAGAGAGAGGAAGAGGAGAGCCGACAAGAGCAGCGTATTCTTCTCCATTTTTCAACCACATGGTCCAGTGGCCGTTGTCAGGGCACAGTGGGATTATTCCCTGTCTTTTGATCGACGCTTTGGCAACTCCTAAAGTCCATCTAGTCTTCTCTTTAACTTGAACCTCAAAGTAAAATCTTCCAGAAGAGAAACTCTGTTTTCCCAAGATACAGCAACTAGGATTAAATCTTTTAGGATTATCTGGGAGATTCTTTTTCACAACACCATGATACACTTGTTTGCAATCATCAGACAAGATGAGAGCACTGTGTGCTGTATCAGGATCCAGAGTCACATCTACAGCAAACAGCTGGACCCTGTACAGCTCGGCCTCGTGGAGCAGCTTCTTCATCTCTTTGCAGAGGTTCTCCTCAAACAAACTCAATGCTCTTCTTCAATCCTCCATCTCTCTCTCACACAAACTACCAGCAAAGAACTAAATATGTCAAAGAATTAGGAAAATTGCCCAAAATACATCCGTTGCATAACGATTATCACAGTTTATCTGTGGATTATTTCACTGCAAAAGAAATAAAAGCTTTCAGGATTTCGTTTTGACGAGTCGTCATCCAGTTTCAGATAGCGACATATCTTTGTTTTCATTTAATTAGACATGAAGTTCATCCGTTCACGTCTGTTCCTCAGGACTCGTGCTGTGGTTTGAGGAGTTTTGAGGATTGGGAAAATCAACTTCCTGTCACCTGTTTCTGCACACATCCCGCCTCCGCCCTGCTGCCCAGGTGAGACAAAACAAGACGGACTCAAAGAGCTTCTGAGCTTCCAGATGAGTTTGTAGACGTTTACAAACTACTTGTAGGGACGAGAGAGAAGACGATCCTGAAGATAACACTGTGAGAGCTTTAGTCCACTAAGAGTTTCTTATTCGCTTTAGATTATAGAGACTATAGCGATTATAGAGACTATAGAGACTATAGAGATTATAGACGATAGAGACTATAGAGATTATAGACTATAGAGACTATAAAGATTATAGAGACTATAGAGACTATAGCGATTAGAGACTATAGAGACTATAGAGACTATAGAGATTATAGAGATTATGGAGACTATAGAGACTATAGAGACTATAGCGATTAGAGACTATAGAGATTATAGACTATAGAGATTATAGAGACTATAGAGACTATAGAGAGCTTCTCCGCTCTTTGTGTAAACAGTCTGCATACCTTTTAGTGCACGTGAGCGTGCACGTGAGCGTGCCCCAGGAGTGGCGCTAACGAAAGAAGACTTTCTGGATTTCTGGGACAATTCTCCGGTTTATCCGAGTCTTTGAGATTGTGAATCATCCGAGTTTAAAGGAGAGCGTTGAGCTCGTCGATGAATTTTCTTTTCGAAGTGTTGGACAAACAATGACATCATTTGAGCTGCTGCAGCTGAAGGAAAGACGAACTCATTCTGCGTGCGTGTCTTTGGTCTCGATTGTGTTCAGTCATAATAATATTAATATAAATTCTTCTTCTTTTGTTTGTCTCTCAGCTCTCCGTCCGGTAACGTCAGCTCAGAGGAGCTCTGTATGATGGTGCCTCCGACCTCACAGGCCTCAGATAAACTGGGTTCACTCCGAGGTAACCAACCACAGGGTCTCATCACTGTCCTCCTCCTCCTCCTCCTCCTCCTCCTTCTTCTTCTGCTTCTTTCTGTTAACGTTCATCCTACAATATTCTTGATCATTTTATACATTTGTGTTAACATGTTTCCGGGCAGATTAAGATTAAGGACACTCTGAAAGTCGAGATGAGTTTCTAGTGAAGAGTTTCTAGAGTTTGATTTTACAGAAGTGTCATAAATTTATGGACTTATTTAAAATATTCTAGTTGATGTTCCTATTTTCTACCGGAGTTTTAAAAAGTATGAAAAAGTTTATTCGTTTACGTGTTTCTGGTAAAATCACAATTTACACGATTTTGCGGTTTTGACTCAATCAGTTTCTGTGCCAGTGAAGTGAGGAACTCTTGAACTGATCTCACAGAGCGAGAGTGAGACTTTAAGCTCTGAAGGTCAGACGGGTTGTTGCTGATTCACTCTTTCCAGTTCCTTTAACTCGTCTGTATCTGATGATGACATCATGAGTATGAAGCATTCCTGAGGCTGAGTTGTGACTAAACGTAACGAGGTGTGCTGCAGATGGCGGCCATCGCTCTGTGTCTGACGTTGGGTCTGGAGGAACACTGGAAGACGCCTCCGGTAGAAACCACAGTGGACGACTTCAACAGAGTGAAGTACCAACCCAAGCCCTCCCTCACCTGACCTCTGACCCCTCACCCAAAGCCTAAAGATCATTCAAACTGCTGGTGATCAGAAGCATCGATACATCTCTGAGGAGCATATTTATATTTGAGCGAGCACCAGTGTTAAGAAGAGATGAAACTCTTTGTCATGACGTTTATGGATCTAAATAAAGAAGGAGCGGCAGCTGCTTGTGACTGAACGTTCGGCTCTGCGTTATAAATAAAGTTTATTTTATCAGCGGTGTTTGTGTGGTCTGTAGTTTCCTTCAGCGTCCACAAGATGGCGCTGATGTAATCAACGCTCACCCTGCAGCAGGTCTGTTTGTGTCACACGAGGTGATTTCATTTGGTATTTATTTCTACTTCTCCTCCGAGTAAATACTGTACCTTTTACTCCTCATTTTACGTGTGTGTGTGTGTGTGTGTGTGTGTGTGTGTGTGTGTGTGTGTGTATATATATATATATACACACACAGTATATACTCCATTCAAAGTAAAAGTATTATCTGCAACATGCATTTTTAAGTATTAAAAGCTCTCTGGTCCCAGTGGAACCAGTCCTCTGAGCTCTCTGGTCCCAGTGGAACCAGTCCTCTGAGCTCTCTGGTCCCAGTGGAACCAGTCCTCTGAGCTCTCTGGTCCCAGTGGAACCAGTCCATCGGAGTCACCTGTAGATCACCTTTAGCGCATTAGTCCTTCACATTATCGTAATCAACCCGTTTATATTTTGTATTTGCACCTCGTTGAGAGTTATATTGATATATTTTGTGTTTCTGACACACTCAGCTCTTTCACAGACAGGATTTCCTCTGCAGGCCGGAGCGACCACTGAAATACGTGCACAGAAAACACATCTTTGAATTCTGTTTGGTAAGATAGACGGATCCATCGTGTAAGCATTGCTTTTATATTGAATAAACAGGAAAGTGGTTGACTCATCAAACTCCTAAAATAAATCATGAAGTAATGAAGCTGTCAGATTAATTTAGAGCAGTAAAAAGAAGAATATATTCCTCTGAGAAGAAGCAGGAAGTGCTTCTCAGAGGACCTGCAGCTGTTGAGTAAATATATTTCGTTACTTAGCCTGAAAACTGAAGGAGAGAACTACGACTCCCATGATGCATTTCAGAACGGAACAACCAATCGCAGAGCTGGAAATTCTGTTCCAAACTTCCCTCATGGTAAAGGTGAAGGATTCGTCTTTGCAGAAATTAACACATCTGATCACTGGCTCATTCTGATGTTTTCTGATTCTGGTTCCGGTGTTTCTGACTCATATTTATATTTGACCCATTTTAAAAACCTTTTAATCCCGAGCCCTATTTTTAGGCTTCTGCTCGTAAATTGCATACCCATACTAAAAAGACTTTAATTCTTAAACTACAAGGTGTATTTTAATAATATGATGCTAGAATACAGGTAACACTTGTGAGATGTGTTGAGATGTGACGGTATTGCGTACGCGTTCCTGGTTAATGGTGACTGAAGATGGCACACAGCTCAAATTGAAAAGTTTCAGGTTCACCTGAAAAAAAGCACTGAGAGCATGAATATCTTTTTTTAATGATGCAAATGAAAGCTACAAACTATCCCAAATCACAGCACAACATGTCAGAGGGCGTATAAAGAGATTTGGCTTTGATAAAGTGAAGCAGACAGAAGTTGTAGAGCTTATTGTGTCAGAGAGGTCGCGGGAGGTCAAGCAGATTTGTCATTTTGGAACCTGTTCCATTGTACTGTTATATACGATATAACTATATATTTCTTATAGTGTGTGTGTGTGTGTGTGTGTGTGTGTGTGTGTGTGTGCGTGTGTGTGTGCCTTTGTCAGCCCTGTGATTGCCCAATCCCAGAGTGTGATGCCTCTTTCGACGCGCCAGAGTCCCATATATGGAGTGGTACCAACGTGGGTTTGATTGACAGCCTCGTTATGGTAACACCAACAGGAGCGCGCCGTGCTGCGTAGAATCCCTTCCCCCACAGGGCCACAGCTCCTGTGACCCCCTGCCTCCATTGTACACTCTTAGAAACACCGCGGCAGCATGCTGTCAGCGGTTAGCTGGCAAAAGGGAATATCGAGCCCGTTTCTTCACGATTCATCTCAAGGTACGAATAATTCATGGCTTATTCTGCGGTGGGCTGGCTAGCTTGTGTGGCGGTTGCTGGCATGTAGCATTGTAAGAGAAATTGTGAAGCTATGTATCGATTCTGTGTGGAATGCTAATGCAGATTGCTATGTCAGTTAGCCGTGATAGCGGTTAGCTTGGGCTGTGTGGAGCTTTATACGTGTACATGGCCGCTGAGTCATCCCTAAAACTGCTGCTATTGTGTTATGTCTTCGGGATATGATTATTGGTTTGTGTATGATTGTGTTTGCAGTGTGTACAATGGCTGCTATGATGATGTTCCCCATACTTTTTTCGTTAGTTCGGTACCTAATGTGTGTGGAGCGTTCATGATATTTGTTTATGAGAAGTACGTTCTACGACACAGTACCGGGCTGAACGGGCTCGGTTGCGTGGTGCTTGCTGGCTTATAGCTCTGTAAGGGTTTGAAGGAGAGAAATTATGAAGACGTGTATCGATTCTGTGTGGAATGCTAATGCGGATAGCTACGCTCGTTCGCCGTTTTGGTGCGGTAGCAGCTCCTTTGTCTGGCTTTGTTTGTGTGCACGGCTCGCAGAGTCCTGCCGAAAAATCGTGAAATTGTGGTAAATCTTCTAGATATATCAGTTAATGTATAATTGTGTTTGCAGTGTGTACAATGGCTGGTATGATGATCTTGCCCAGACTTTTGTCGTTAATTCGGTAATTAATGTCTGGAGTATTTTTGATATTCCTTAATAAAAAGTCCATTCGGAACCACAGAACCACTCTAAGCGGTCTCGCTCTGGCCCAAATGGGGGCCGCTCGTCACCAGACGGAGCAAACAAAAACAACGTGGTCATAATTATAATTCCAGATACGTCTTGGCTTGTCTTTCACGATACATACAGTTTGGGTATTGAAACCAGCATGATGTCACTGATGTCACTGATCGTAGTAGTGTTGCTCATAACTAACATATTGGTTGTACAGTTTTGATGTACTTGTACTTCGGTATTTCCAATTTGATATTAAAAAAACATAATTTCAGAACTTATGTAAAAATAATATATCAGTCGTAGTTTAGCTGACGATGGTGTACTTTTACTCAAGCAGGACTTTTGTTTGTCAGAGTTCTTTTCATTGTTTTATTGGTACTTTTAATTGAGTAAATAATCACAAGATGACGTGTTTCAGCTCTTTTAAAACATAGTACATCTCACAAGGGAAGCCTGGAATAACATATCAATTCAGGCTTAATGAAGATTAAAGCTTCTCCTCTGATACTTTTCATACACACCGTGTGTGTGTGTGTGTGTGTGTGTGTGTGTGTGAAGCCTCAGTGATTTCTCGGCCACCAAACCGTTATTTTGTGGCTTCCTGTTTCCCACGAAAACCTTGTTTTCAAAACAACTGTCGCTTCCATTTTGAGTGAAGTCAGAACAGAAACCTAACTGGTGTGAGGAGGAACATCTTCGACGGCTGCAGACGTCGTGGTGTTCTGACCTGCAGAGCTGCGGTTGTGGCGTGAAGACGTGTTTTTTAAATTAGTTTTTCTTGCACAACTCGCTGAATCAGTTTCTTTTTCCCACCGAGGTAACGGGTCAGACGGCTTCATTCACCAAACTGTAAAAAACAAACATGAAGTGAAAAAACATGCATCTAACAGTGAGAGTACACATGAAGTGAGCTGCAAATGTTTCTGATCATTTATTCATCAACTAGTGATGAACTCAAAGTTACATTACAATAACCTGCAGGACAGACAAGTCAAAGTCCCAACACAAGTAACAAGTCTGTCATCAAAGCCTACGTGACTCTCGACAAGTTGGACGCAACCTGAACCGTGTTGGTATCTAGCCCTGCGTGTCTGTTTGCAGATGCAACAACCAAACCATCGCAACGCCCTCTTCTCAGAACACTCAGCTCACAGGAAGTCCAACCACAATCGTTCCAGACACAGCAGCTGTGACGTGCGTACAGTATTTACACTGCAAGTGTGAACTAGCCAGAAAATCTCATATTTGTTTCGTCTAATTTCCAAGACGATGTCCTTCAACTAGAAGATCTTTTATTTATTCCATTTTTCCCCAAGTCCCCATTTTTGTGATCGGCTCGATTTGTTTTTCATCCACAAAGAGAAACGGTGATTTAAATGTCTCAACAAAGAATGAAGAATCTTTTATTCTGTCCAAGTGGAAATTTTGACCTCATTTGTCCTTCTGTCCTCCTGTCCTCCTCCTTCTGTCCCCCTCCCTCTTGTCCTCCTCCTTCTGTCCCCCTCCCTCTTATCCTCCTCCTTCTGTCCTCTGCCCTCCTGTTCTTCTCAGTCTGTCCTCCTCCCTCTGTCCTTCTGTCCTCCTCCGGTCCTCTGCCCTCCTCCTTCTGTCCCCCTCCCTCTTGTCCTCCTACTTCTGTCCTCTCGTCCTCGGTCCTCCTCCCTCTGTCCTCTGTCCCCACATGTATTCCAACGTGTCCCCTCTTTGACTGAAGCCTGAGGAAGTGTTGTTTTATATGACGGACAATCTTCTCAAATCACATTTGATTTGATATTCATGTAACTGTCCCCAGAGTCCAAGATGAGTCATGAAATACATCTTTATGTACTACAGGAAGAGGAAAGGGACAGTTTTGGATATAAAAACACTGAAAGAGGTTTTTATTCCAACACTAATTTACAATGAACATTACTCAAGGATACAATATGATCTTCACATTTCAGTAATGACTCACAAGTGAAAAGCGAGAAAACAGCCTCGAGTTGTTGCTGAAACCTTTTTAGTGAAAGTGTCTGAACATTGCACACACTCTTCATAGCTCACACTGACAACTTCTGCACAACTCTACCGCTCTGTCATTTTCATATTTGTATTGTACATTGTTAGCTGCTGGAGCCCCGTTTGTTTTTGTTCTTATTATTGTTATTATTATTATTATTACTTTTTTCCGCAGCCACATCCGTAAAAACCGAAAGTCCCCAAAATCCCCAGGTGGGTTGTAAATTCCACCCACTTTCAGGCCATAGAATGACACTCTTTGACCTCAAGGTGGCGATGTAACAATCAGGTTTTTGCATGAATCCTGATTACGATTTGGCTTAAAGTCAAAATTCTTTCATCATTTTAATCCTTTAAATCAGCTGCATGTTTGCTTTAATGGTCTTCTGTTCTAGAAATGTCTAATTTTGCTATTTCTCTCCAAATGTTCATATTATTATTTTATTAACTCATTAGACCGTCGTGCCAATCGCCCCAAAACTTCCAAGATCATCTACAGTTTGATGATCTAACATTATAAAAGAAATGTCGATACGCAATTGCGTTTTTAAGTTTCAATCTTGTGTTTTTTAAGTTCAGTTTCACATAAATACTAATGATTAATAATTTATTGAAGTGGTTTTAACCAAACGTTATGTTCTGATGTCACGTTTCCGTCAGTCTACATTATTCAAAATATGAAAATCAACTCTCAAATACAACCAAACCGCTTCAAACGGTTATTGTTTCACTTCCTGTTTGGCACCAAAACTAGTTAAATTCTACTTATTTTGTTTCTGAATCACATTATCAACAGGACGACTTAACCTTTATGTCTTCACCTCGTTTGATCTGCAATCCCCAGATCCAATAATTACTGCCATCTCTGTGACACCACTTGTCTTTCACTTTTGTTTTTTGTGCAGCTCTGAGGTTTTTCCTCTCATCAACCTTTGTGTTTGTTCAGTTACACCTCCAGAGTACGTGGGTGAGATGACTCCTCTCTTCTTTCCCTCTTATTTTTGAGAGCCTTCCTACACTCAACAGCACTTTATATGTGCGGCACTGGATGCACCTATTCCACCTATTCCATCCCCCTGAGAGCCGTCCTGGAGGTCCTGTTTCTCTTTTCCCTCTTTTATCTTTGACACAAACATTTTTTCCTCTTGGAGAGGTCAGCGGGAAGGATGAAGCCATTATCACACACACACACACGAAGTGGGTATGGTCTCCTCCATCAGACCTGTAGAGCGCTTCATAGATCTAGAGCAGTGAGAGAGGAGACAGACTTCTTCTTCCTGTTTGTTTTTTAAAATAAATGCACTATTTTCTCCTGTTGGTTTAATAATATGAAACTATATATTTGTGTGTTCCTGGAACCAAAAGTAAGACAGTATAAAGACAAAGACGTTGTTTGTGCCGTTTCATGGTATTTATTAGCAGAAATAAAAATACAGAATATCAGCAGCCTTACCTTTTTAAGCCATCGTTAAACTTGCACAAGATCATCTCCACAGGTTGTTCTGAACTTAACATTATGAGTGAGCAATAAAGCACAAGATAAGTTTATATCAGACATTCAACAACACACAATGTTTGTAACTGTTTCTAGCAGGTCAAACTTCTTAATTTGGACTCTTAAAGATGATAAACACACAAAACAACCATCCTGAAGTACTAAAACAACATAAATTAAAAAGAAAATGGAATCTGTCGCTCCACCGACTGCTTTTTAAGTTTACAACCTGTTTTAACTCGCGTGTGTGTGTGTGAAAGTTAATTGGTTTAGGTTTTTTGGCTGCGGGTCAGTTCTGGGTGTTGCAGCTCTGTGTTCAGCCTCGTTCACTCTGCAGTTTATCTCAGCTCACACTGCTGCACGTCTTCACATAGACTGTTACAGTCCACGCACACATCTTCCCTCGTCACCTTCATCAGACACAATCCCAAAGAGCTGAAGATGGGAAAAATAAACGGATGCCTGAAATGCCTCTTTGTCTTCTTCAATACGATTTATGCAGTAAGTAAAAACACTTTTACGATCATTTCTGTGTTAATTTTTGATTTTAAAAGCTTCAGAATTAATTAAATCCAGTTTTAATTTTATGTGAGTTAATTTGATAATAAAAAAAGAAGAAAACAAAATGTGTGAAGTTTGTTAATTCTTTGATTTTCAGCTTTTACTAAACAAACAATAGGATGGAAAAAGTTAAAACAGTGATACAGATTTGCCAGAGAAAATCTACTTTTGGGGTTTATTGTTAAAGTTTCTAAATAGTCACTTCCAGTAACTGAGAGAGAAGGAATGTTGGAGACAAAATACAAAAACAGCATAAATAACATACCCTTTTGACCAACTAACATACCCGTTTTTCCTTTTTCGAGCCCTTCAAAATTACATAGATTAGATTATTATTTTTGTATTTAGATACTTGACAATATTGCATACAATACAATGTTAAATAGGAAAACAATGGATGCTTACACTCGTCCCTAAAGTTAAAAACGTGTCCAGATTGAGACGTTTAACAGTGTTTGCAGGAGCCTGGAGTTGATCAGAGGAAGAGTTCAGTCTTTAGAGCTGTGATTCTCAACTGGTGGGTTGTGGACCCGTTTTCGGTGGGTCGCGGGCCTTTGCCTGACACAAAAAAAAAAAGAAAATGTGATTTTTATTTTGAAGGGCATTTTTTAAGCAGCGGAATTATTCCAGCATTTACGGCACTTGTTCAGGGTGCAGGAAAAATACCGACCAATGCGTTGTGAATCACATCACGTGATGAAGCTCAGCCAATCAAATATGATATTCTGACAAGTTTCCTGACTTGAGTGAGATGTACACACCCCGTGACACACTGGGGAGAGACGAGGAAATAGAGAGCAGAGCGGGACTATTTAGGTGTGGGTTGTGAAAGTCAAATCGTAGAACTATCTCCAAAAGAGAAAAATATCCAGAGAGCCCAGAGTCATTAGACTCTGACTGGACAGACTCATAGAGGTGAATTCTTCAAACACTAATTTCTCTTTTTAGAAGATGAGAGAAATATAATATTGTGGCTTTTTCACTTCACCCTGAATGAACTGAATTTAAAGCTGCAGGGCAAGTCTCTCTCTCTAACTTTTCTTCTACATTGTTAACTTTCTATTTCATGCACTATTACATTTTTTTCTTTTTTTAACAATCAATATTTTGGTGGCAAACTTCAGCCTCCATACTCTGGGCATTTTAAATTTTGTTAAAGCACAAACTAACTAATGTGATGTGCCTTCAGGTCATCGGATTTGGGCTGATCTACCTGCTGGCGAAGGTCCAGACCTACAACAGCCAGGTAAACAACAACACAAGTAGTGAATCCAATTCCCCTTTTACACATTTTGGCATCGAAATGCAGAAAACATAACAAGTGTTAACATGTTTCATAAACCTATATATGCATTTGATTGAATGAACACAATCTCAATGAAATAATGATCAAATACAACTATCACTGTGTTGAAAGAGTACATTGCTTTTTAACAAAATGCATCTTGTAATCTGTGTGTACTACGGGGATGTTATTCAGGCCAAATCATAGTTAGCATATGGCTAACGTAAAGTAAAAAAACAGCAGATCACACCAGATTTAAACACCAAGATGAGCCAAATTTATTATGAAAATTGTTAAAATGATGACCCAAACTGTCTGTTACAAACATCCATCACAGTTTGCAGACTGACAGACTTGTTGCACACAGTTTTAGCCAGTTAGCTTAGCATAAAGACAGGAAGCAGGGGCATACAGCTAGGGTAACAATATCTGCATACCAGCACATCTAAAGCTCAGATCGACACTTTATATCTCATTTGTTAAATTTGTACTGAGGTTAAACGCAACTATTTCTTGGCACCAACTTTTTCTCGGAAGGCTACAACACCGCACTTCTGTCGCTTGTAAGGAAACCATAAACACAAGTCAGACTAAAACATGACTGAAGCTAAACCAGAAGCAGGGTCGTTGAATTCCCCCTCGTTCGTCGTCTCCGTTGGATCTATGGACAGCTGGTTGCGGCCAAACGTTTACTACTTACGGGACATCTCTTGGCAGATTTTTACTTTAATTTGACTCAGAGTGAAACAACTAAATCAGAGTCAGATGTGAACAACGGTTTTAACAATAAAGTTTAGGGGGGTTTAACGGTTTGTTTGTGTTGATTACTTTCAAGAAATTACATAAACAGGGTTCTGAGAACTTTGTAAAACAGCATAAATACTATGAACGTAAGGTTTTTGGATTCTAACAAAAGCAGATGGTTTGTGAAAAAGATGTGGCCTGGAGAAGACTTTCCACTCTCAATGTAAACCTCCAGCATTATTTCCTAGTTTAAGATTGTAAATCAAGGAAACTTTGAATCATTAGATCAAAAACACCCAAACACTGTTTGGCGACAAACTTCATCTCACTTAGAATAGAATAACAATGCGTGTCATTTTTTTCAGTTGACCAATAAGTGCTGGAATATGTATTTACTTCAATGACGCTCAATGCGCTGCCTAAAGCAATGGATGAAACCAGCTAAACGTAATTGTTAAAAGTTTGTGTTTTTACAAAATTAGTGAAAATAATGTGTGCATTACCATCTTTGCTATAATTCACTATTATGTAAAGCACTTTGTTTTGCAGGTATGGTTGAATTTTGCTATAGAAACAATGTTTATTGTTGGCATTTTGTTACATCGTGGCTGGAGAATTTACAGATTTGAAAGACACTGTTTTTTGTTGTTGTTGACCATAAGTAAAATGTAGAATAATGCCAGCCTTATTATGAAATCCACTGTTGGATACAATTTTTGGCTTAATCCAGTGTTTGTGTTGTTTCATTGTCCTGTCATGGCGGAGCAGCTGTCCGAGGTTGGGGCCCCGAGCATGGCTTGGGTTTGGGTGTTTGCCATCGGCGTCTTCGGCATCTCCTGCTTGGGAATCGTTGCAGCATGCTCAGAGAACCTAATCGCCCTCAGAATAGTACGTACAAGATGTCAAACTCATAAAAGTAACGTATTTGTTTTTAGATAATTTAATCATTTCAAGATAATCAAGCCACAATCAGCAAAGGAAGATATATCTTTGACTGTTGTTTCATTTCCAGTTTGCAGCCTTCATGGGGATTGGATTGATCATCATGATGATCTGTGGCATTGTTGCGGTTGTCTTCAAAAACAAGGTAATCTATTTATCTTCTCTGTTTTAGTATGTATCTTTATTTACCTTGAGGCTGATGTTTTCTCTATCTTCCTCGATGTTAACGTTCTGTCTACCTTTCGTGATGCTCACTCTCTACCTTGATGCTGAAGTCTGCTCTATCTACCTTGATGCTAATGTTCTCTCTATCTACCTTGATGATATAATGTTCTCTCTATTTACCTTTTATCCTAAAATTCTCTATTAATACCTTGATGTTAATGCTTTCTCTGTCTATCTATCTTTGGCTGATGTTCTCGCTCTACCTTGATGCTAACATAGCTGTGATGCTAACATTATGTCTATGTATACCTTGATGCTAATGTTCTCTTTTGATGCTTACATTGTCATTACTTATACCTTGTTGCTAACATTCTCTCCATCTATGCTTTGATGTCCGCGCTTTCGCCGTCTATCTTGGTGCTTATATTGCTCTCACGGTCTCTTTCTCTACCCTGATGTTAACGTTCTCTTTTTCTTTCTATCTTGACGCCAATGCTCTCCCTATCTAGATACTAGTTCTTCTTTACGCTTAAGTATTTCAATGCTAACATATTGCGTTGTGTCTGTCTACCATGATGCTTAGTTCTCTGTGTCCTGATGCTAATATTGTTCCTTCTGTTCTTGTAGGCGAGAGAAATGTATGACAATGACTCTGCTGAGATGGCAAAGGCCTACATGGCAGACGAGAAATCCAGAGGGATGCTTGAGGAGCTACAGGAAACTGTAATGTTGTCTGTTTAATTATTAAAACCTGAAGAGTGTAGTCTAACTATGGCTCTTCGAGGACGAATGCTTTACAGTCGACATTATCTATAAGGTTTTGATTTGTGATTTGGTGTTATTTTTTCTTCAATTATCTTCACTCTAAACTTCCTTTTCCCGTTGAAGACCATTTCCGCTTGTTGAAACTCACTCTCTCACGTGATTGCAGGTTCACTGCTGTGGAGTGGTGAGCTTTGAGGACTGGGATAAGACCATCCCCGACAGCTGTGCTTGCTACCCTGCATCTGGACAATATGAATGTATATCCAGACCTAAGGTTGGTTTTGTAAAATTAAACTGGAAGATCGGGTTTATAAATATAGGTATTCAGTGAGCCTCATCTCATGAGAAAGCTTGAGTTCATGTGCAAAAGTAAATTATAGTTGAGGACCTTGTGTATTCAGACGATACTAAACCCTAAATTCCCTTTAAACCCTGGGGTTACTTTCTTCATAGAATATGAACAGTATTTGAAAAATGATAAATGTTTAGAAGTTACAGGAAATACTGGAAGAACTAAGGGGTCAGTAAGCTTCAAACAATCTAGTTTGTTGTCCATTCAAGTGTAAAAGTATTTATACTTGTGTTTTTTTATTGCTATGATCATATCTTGCTATTGTTTTCTCGCAGGGATCCAGCGGCCCAGACAAAATCTTTAAACGGGTATTCAATCACTCAACCAACCAATCAAGGCAGCATCCAATTCACCAGTCAGCGATGTTTCCACATAACCTTTCTCAATCTCTTCTGTTGCAGTCGTGCAGTGACGCTTTGGATATAATTGGGTGGATCAATCTCATCTTCCAGATCATGATGGGCTTCTGCTTTGGATTGGCAGTCACAGCTGTAAGCTCCTTTGAGTTTTATCAAGTTTTGTGACTGCATCAGTCTTTGAAGGATCCAGAAACCGGGATGGTTCATAAGGTAGCAGCAGATCAGAGATGTATTTTGGCCCTAAACCATTCAGTGCTTTGTAAACCAACAGCAGGATTTTAAAGTCAATTCTTTGTTGGACAGGAAGCCAGTGCAAAGACATCAGAACTGGGGTGATGTGATCCACCCTCCTGGTCTTAGTGAGGACTCGAGCTGCAGCGTTCTGAATCAGCTGCAGCTTTCTGACGGACTTTTTACAGAGACCTGTAAACACACCGTTACAGTAGTCCAGTCTGCTGAAGATAAATGCGTGGACAAGTTTTTCCAAATCCTGTTGAGATATAAGTTCTCTAATCCTTGATATATTCTTCAGGTGATAGTAGGCTGATTTTGTAATTGTCTTGATGTGGCTGTTCAGGTTGAGGTCTGAATCCATAACTACACCTAGATTTCTGGCTTGGTTTGTGGGTTTTAACATCAGTGATTGAAGCTGAGCGGTGATTTTCAATTGTTCGCCCTTGGTACCAAAAACAATTACTTCTGTTTTATCTTTGTTTAATTGAAGAAAATTCTGGCACATACAGTTGTTGATTTGTTCAATGCAGTTACCCAGCCCTTGTATGGGATTATAGTCCCCTGGTGACATAGTTATGTAGATTTGTGTGTCGTCTGCATAATTATGATAACACACTTTGTTGTTTTCCATAATCTGAGCTAGTGGAAGCATGTAGATGTTGAACAGAAGAGGCCCCAGTATTGAACCTTGGGGAACACCACATGTAATTTTAGTCAGCTCTGATGTGTAATCAGCTACAGACAAAGTATTCTCGGTCCTTCAAGTAGGATTCAAACCAGTTAAGTGCTGTGCCAGAGAGTCCCACCCAGATTTTTAGTCTTTCTAGGAGTATGGCATGGTCGACCGTGTCGAATGCAGCACTGAGATCTAGTAACACTAAGACTGAACTTCTGCCATTGTCTATGTTTAAGTGGATGTCGTTGAAAACCTTAACAAGAGCAGTTTCAGTACTGTGGTGCTGTCGAAAGCCTGACTGGAAAACATCAAAGCAGTTATTTACGGCCAAGAAGTTGGTCAGCTGTTGGAAAACCGCTTTTTCAATTATTTTACTTAAAAATGGGAGGTTTGATATTGGCCTATAATTTTTCATCGTTGCGGAGTCTAAACTAGCCTTCTTTAGGAGTGGTTTAATAACTGCAGTTTTTAGGCCTTGTGGGAAGACACCTGAGAGAAGGGATGTGTTTACAATTTGTAAAAGATCAGTGGTCATGCAGTTTGAAATATTTTTGAAAAAGTGTGTTGGTAGAATATCCAAGCAGCAGGACGATGACTTCAGATGTTGTATAATGTCTTCTAGGCCTCTACGGTCGATTGAATGAAATTGTGTCATGATATTTGAATGGATGTTATTCAGAGATCGGGACAACACATATCCTGTGGTTGGTGTGGAGGCACTGACTGCTTGTCTGATTTTCTGAATTTTGTCAGTAAAAAAGGAGGCAAATTGATTGCATGCCCAAGTGGATTGGAGCTCAGCAGCTACCGACACTGGAGGGTTTGTTAGCCTGTCGACGGTAGCAAATAAGGCCAAAAGAGCCAACATTGTATGATGCAGATTGTTTATTGATTTTAAGAGATATCAAAACCGCTGTCAGATCTAGGATACCAAGTTTACATTACTTCGCTGACTGTGCCCGAGGCTTCTTGATTTCATGTTTGCGGTGTTGGGATCAATAGGGGGCGTGTTTGAGTTATCAGCTTTTAAGAAACTGAATTCTTGGCAACAGAATTATTAATGTGAATAACAATTATTAATGATTATTAATAATAACGGGGCACCACCCTGCGAACAGGGACCGATAACTAAACGATAAAACTAAGTCTCATAATTAGTAGTCACTCATCAGTGACAGTGAAGGGTTAAATCCGTACACGGGCTACTACATACAGATCATCACATACATATGCACCATTAATCACAGACGACTGCTCTTTAAAGTATAACAGGGTTTATTACATTAAAATAATAATAGATCAGATCAATTACCATCACAATCAATTTTATGTACCTAATATCTAAAGGAATGAAATAAAAGGGGGAGGAGGGTGTGTATGTGGGTCTGTGTATAAAAGGAAGGGGGGTGGCTCTTAACACTAACAGTTGAGAAACTACAAAGATGGCCGCTGGCCAACTTGTAAAAAGGGGGGGGGGGGTTGAGACTGTGGGTTAAAAGGGGAAGGACTTAAGGTATTACCGCTGAACACCACCAGATGGCGTAGTCGAGGGACTTAGACAAACTTGGGGGGTGAACCTTAAGGTGCTACCGTGACCCACCACTAGATGGCCTAGTCGAGTGACTTGGGCAAACTGGCGGAGGAGGGGGGGTAGCTGTGTGTGAGCATGTGTGGCCACGTGCAGAGAGAGAGAGAGAGAGAGAGAGAGAGAGAGAGAGAGAGAGAGAGAGAGAGAGAGAGAGAGAGAGAGAGAGAGAGAGAGAGAGAGAGAGAGAGAGAGAGAGAGAGAGAGAGAGAGAGAGAGAGAGAGAGAGAGAGAGAGAGAGAGAGAGAGAGAGAGAGAGAGAGAGAGAGAGAGAGAGAGAGAGAGCTGTGTTGGCAGGAGGGTGAGCCGAGAAATATCCCACAAAGTTGACTACAAATGAATGAAAATAATCCCAAAGAAAAAAAGTCAATGCAGTTAATACACAATACAAACTGAGCTTCTCTGGTCCGTGATGTTTGTATTTACCTCCGTATACTGCGACGGTGTCTTTAACGCGAACAGAATACGGGCAATGCACAGTGGAGCGGAGCTGGGGTCCGCTGGGTGTTGCGCAATACCTTGATATTACGCAATAGTAACGAAAAACACGGGAATATCAACATATACATGAACTTTAAGTTAATTTAAGCTAAGCTAGCCCAGATGCACAATGACCTTACTGGTAGACGCTTCTTTGCGGCGAGGAGAGTGTCCGCTGCGAATTGTGGGTCCTTTGTCCCGGGTGAAAAAGTGGGGCTGCTTGCCGGTCAGCGCGGCTGTTTAAGCGGCGACTGTTTCGGTCCGTTGACGCGGCTCGTTCTGGAGCGGGCGCAGAACGTGATCAATCCTCGCTGCAGAGAGGATGATTTAACATCGGGTTTGAGACGACGTGTGGTCCGTGCGTCTCGCCGGAAAATCGTCGGGAAGGAGCGAGTTTTTCAGCTGCTGCTTTGCCGGAATGTGCACAAAAAGAAACCAACACGGGGAGGAATTGTGGAAGAGATTCGTCCCGGTGGAGTGAGAGGGCCTTGACTCAAAAAGAAAACGCGGCTACTTCGGCCAGCGAAGATAGCTCTGTGACCTGACAGTGTTTGGTGAGGGTGAGGCTTTGCAGGCCGCGGGTTCCTCGTGGCTTCCGTCGCCAGCGCGATGCTGGAGTTAGGAGGCTGGTGTCTTCTATAGCCAGGACGGGGAGTCCGAGCGAAGAACGTTTGGATGCTCCCTTGCTCGACCGAGGTCGAAGGGAAAAAGCGTGGAGGTGTGGATTGCAGGCACTTTTGTTGAACACTGGTTGAACCACAGGGGTCCTGGTGCTGTCTTGGCTCTCAGCCAATGAGGTTGCAGCGGTGCTCTCAGGTGACTTCAGGAACCCATAGTTTTTTGGGGGGGGGGGGGGGGGAATTCACACCCGAATGTGAAAGTCCTTCAGAGGGGGTTTGGTGCTCATCAAACCACAATCAGGATGAAACCTTTGCTTGCAAAAGGGAAGGCCTGATTCTCTTTGTTCCCAGCACATGTTGAAGCCATGCTCAGACCCCAACAGCGGAGTACTTAATACTTTTTAGTTAATGTTAGTGTTAGCCACAGCTGCTCATACAACTTAATTGCTAACCTCAAAAGGGTTGAGTTCAGCTTTTGGATCGATTTTGTTATCTTGTGCAAAGCTTTGGCCTCAGGTTGGGTTTGGTTACTTTCAAAAGTATTTAAATAATAAATGTTTCTTGTGCAGCCAATGCTTCATGTTAGCTTACTGAGGAAACTTATTGTAAGAAACATTCAGTAAAAACATTAAAATCTTAATTTAAAGTAGGAAAAAAACACTTCTAGAACCAGCTCCCATTTTGAATTTGTATTTTAGTTTGAAGACTATTAGACCGAGCTATTAAACCAACAATATGCTGACAATAAACCAAACAAAAAATATAAAAAAAGATCTGTATGATAGCTGTTGGCCTCCAGTCAGAATTTAAATTCTTAACAGTTGTTGTACGCCGTGGATTGGACGGATTGCTTGCGTAAAGTCTCTTACTTCTGAATTACCTGCACTGGTCACCTGTGTCTTTCTAACTGAGTACCCGTCTTTACAGCTGCTGGGCCTGCTGGTCTCCATCATGATGATCCATCAGGTGAAACGTAACGACAGCGGCGGAGGAGCGTCCATGGCCATGAACGACTACTAAAAGAAACCCTTTATCCTCTGCACTGAAACAGGCGGACTCAGTGGTTAATACACGACTGCTTCTTCTTTCCTTTTTTAATGTAATTTCTGGTCATTTCTCTCAGAGTGGCAGGATACGTGTGAGACAGAGAGACCACGGGGCATTCAGCAGGAAGATTACATTTGAGAAGTTTTCTCAACTCCCAGCTTTCTATAGTAGAGAATATTGCTTGAACAGCAAACATTTCTTTTTTTGTATCTCTTGTGTTATTCATGGTTTGCAGTATTATACTAGAATTATGTAACAGAGATGTATTGTAGAATAGAAGCACTCAACCTTCACCACATCTGACTATGCAGCTTTATTAACCCGGGGAGGTCGTAACATCCAAAGACTTTAAAAAGCAACAGTATCATAGCTTGAAAAGTCCTCTTGTTCTCCATCTTAAGTCGTCAACTTCATTGATTTTGATGGTTTAAAGCTTGGTGTTGCCAGATCTCTAGTTAGTTGATCGTAAATTGATTATATTAGTTTTTTGTTTGTTCAGCCTAGCTTAGCACAACGACTCAGAGTAGGGGGGAACTGCTAGCCTAGTTTTAAAACTCTTGTTGCAGAAATCGCCAGTGTTACTATTTCTTAAATCCAACCAGAATCTGCACTCACAAGGTTTTATTTCTGAAGGGATTTCCAAAAGAATAGTCACCAACAAACCTCCTCAGAAGTACACTTAAACTGTCAGCTGTATGTGTTATTGTAAAAGAAAGTACAATGAACTTGTGTATTTTTTCACACATATGTGTGTATCTATGTAAAGCGCTTCAGTCATCTAAAAGGGAAACACTCCACTGAGCCTCTGCCATGAAGTGAAGACCTGTTTCCACACGGCTAAATGGCAAATCCTGACATTTTCATAATCCCAGAAGAGAGCGGGTAACTTTGGGGAGATGGAAATCCCAGCAACACTTGCAGCACTGAAAACCAAAATTAGAGCATACGCTTAGTAGAAAAAGCATCTGTGTCATTATAATTGTTCATGTAGAGGCCAGAATAAGACTGACAGGATCTGATTTATTGTGAAATCTGTACTCGTATCACTTCAGAATAAATCTAAGAGACTGTGAACATACACCACTGTGATCTAATGTGATCAGTACTTCCTCCCCTTTGGCTTATTTGCCCCATAACATAACAGGCTCATGGAGGCCACTGGAGAGGTTGAAAGGGAAGAGGGAGGATATTGCATTGACGATAATTCACTTCCGTACAGCAAAACCATTTAACTTTGGGCATCTGAATAACATTGAAACACACTTGGCAAAGCGATACATTTGACGTTCTACTCGAGAAAATGCCCCTTAATTGACCAAGTTAACTGCTTGCTAGCTAGCATGTTAACCTAAATTTTCATTAGCTAGTTGGCTATTAGACACCAGCTTCAACGACATATAAATCATGTCATACCCCACTTGACGTTAACACATTTCATAGGAAGATAAACAGCCTGGTTAATAAATATATTTGTTCTTACCTTCTGAAATAGTATATTCCGGACACAGTTTTCTCCGCCGTCACCGTGAGTTCAAGAAGAAAGAGCGCGTTAAAATCGGATGTGTACGTAACTCAGTCAGGAGAGCTTTACGTTAATAGTACTGCAGATTAGAGAAACAATCTTTCTCTTGGTGATACAAGCATCAAATTTGGCACAAATTATCTTCAAGACCTATCTTCGAAAAAGCCCGGTATCAATGATGGAAAACAATTCCATAATATGCGATTTTTGACCTAGATTGTGATTGGATAATCCAAAATATGGTTTTTGAGTACGAGAAACCCAATTCTGCATGTAGAAAGGTCAAATTGTCAGAAATTGTTGAGGTATAATCCAATTAATTACAAAAAATAGTGTCGATTGGTGCTGAATTTGACCCAATATCTGATTGTGCCATAAAACAATAAAAATAAATGCCAAATCATTTCATAACACTTGACTGAAATATATATGTTGGATACATGGTCTTGGGAATGCATACTGCAATGGTGATATCACACAAATTATAAGAAACACGAAACGCAAATGATGGCGGCCTCAACTCAATCAGTGGTTGGCGCTAGGATTGATCCGTATAGAAATCCAAATAAAATCAGTGTGGAAGCGGATGTACAGCTGAATGTCAGGATTACGAATTGTTCTCATCGCATTTGCAGGCACACAGCTGTGTGCACTTGAGGCCAAAGCGATAGCATTTTCATCTTCCACGACATTCAGTCTTGCACACACATTTTGTATAAGTATCTTCAGCTTACTTCTGGTTCATTGTCTTTAACGTAAATTAAAACGCTTTCTCTTTTCGTCCGCTCCTGTCCTCTTTCCAAACATTTTCTCCTTTGTCCCCGCACACACCAACCTCTCCAGGTAATCAGCCAGCGCTCCTTCAGCTGGGCAGCAGCCTTGGCCCCGGCTGCCCTGCTGACTATGGGAATTGTAGTCAGTTACCCAGATGCCATGATGGGTTGTAGTCTCTGCTGCAACCACTGGGAGGGGATGTATCTCCCATTGATGACACTCCCTCTCATGACATCACACTATCTATAGTGGTTAAAAGGTTTTTCACAGATTATTAATAATAACCTGTTACAATTATGAATATATAATGGGAGCAGGAACAATAAACAATGTAATAAAGTGACTGTGATTAACTAACTCAAAAAAGTGGATTTCTCTTATCAAATTTTAGAAGATGGTATGTCTAAATATTAGATATAGCAAATGTTGGGTCTGGAAACAAAGGATGAAGCGCTGCGAGGCCGCAGGACCCCCCCTCTGCTGCGAACTTCTTACAGTGCGCACACAGTGGAAAAATGAGCTGGAACCGGTTCAAAAATTAACAACAATATTTAATGTACTACATGAAATTCACTTATAAGCTGCATTAACTATCAATAGTAATATTCTCGAGAATAGAGACCACACGCACGCATCCCACTTCTGAAAAGCGAGGGCGGATGTGGTCTGAGGAATTCTCTCAGAACAGTGTCTTATATGTCCAAACAGTCATAAATCACCGGACTGACCCTCCGTGGCCATCCGTGACTGGCTCCATTTGAATTCAGTCTCCTCCCTGGATCGATTCCTTAGCGAAACAGCTTTGCTCCTTGCAAAACATCTGTCTTGACTCCACCTCTGGTCAGTTGTCCTCCTCACTGATCCCATCCTCCACTCTGCTGCATGTCCCATTCAGAATCCATGTCTGACCCTTTAACTTATTCTTACAGTGTTTTAATACCTTTAGTGACTATACTTTTATGATTTATACATTAAATTAGTTAATATACTGTAACACATAATATCTTCTATATGCAAGAATATTGTGAACATATTGTGACTAACATATTATTATTATTATAACACTTCTACTCATCACTAGGGGGGTTATTTAATCTTACTTATAATGCGTTTAATACTGGAATTCTCAACAATTCCCCCCTAATACACTATTCATAGTGTGTTCAAAAAATGACAGGAAAAACAATCCCTCTCTAATGGTCCTTTATGGGCCGAGGGTGAATTTCCTCAACTAAACAGTAGCTTACAGTTCAAGTTCGTAAACATCATTCAATTCAATGCATTTTGTATAGCCCAAAATCACAAATTACAAATTTGCCTCAGAGGGCTTTACAATATGTACCCATTTGGCATCCTCTTATCAGAACAGGAAAAAACTCCCCAAAAAACCCCTTTATCGGGGAAGAAAAAGGAAGAAACCTGTGCGATAGCAATAGAGGAGGGATCCCTCTCCCAGAATGGACAGAGGTGCAATAATGTCATGGAACAGGATAGTGAATCACAACACATTCAATGTATGACAGAACCACGACTCTAACTGATTGCCCTATGTCTGTAGAAGTTCACACATGCAAGGGATGCAGCAGTATACAGAGAGGATCAGGTGGTGGAGGTGGGGGAGGTGCTGCGTCGAGTTCTGGATCCATCCTGCGAAATGAGGGATAGAGAAGAATTCTGAGAAGCTTTGTCTGTATCTTTTCCAGTTGACAAAAATTATATTTCCTAATGCAGTGAACGATCACCCAGAGTAAATTTTCCAAATTATCAGTATCTCACCGGATGTTTTCAAAAGTCCATCTGGACTCAATCAGGTCCATCAGCATCCCAGTGATGATGATCAGGAACTGCTCTATCTGGAATGAAAGTTCAACATGCAAATCCTAACATCCTACACCTCTGCTAGAATCATATTTAATGCTATATGTTCTACCAGGTTCTTAAACTACTACTAAACTAGTCATATCTACGGCTCGTGAAGTCCTGCTATGGTGTCACAAGTGTGGTTTACAAAATGTTACTGGTTATACTATGTGTAATTGGTCCAATTGACAATTTTATTAATTGACAACCTTCAGGAAAAAACAGATTCTAAATCTGCTGCTATGTGATTTCTGGCTTTAAATTCATTAGACACCCCCCTTGGTAAATCTATGTCATGGATGTAACTTGTCTATAAAATGAATCTCCCATGGTCCAGTCCACCTTACTGGTCAGTACCACTGACACCTTTGGACCTCATTCACAGCCAGCTACTTGTGATATGATAGGAGACTGCTTTCTCCTGTCTGCAAATGCCTCTGTGTTCTCCACCTGTGAAAACAACTTTTTTCACAATTCAAATTGCAAAACTAAAAATTATGGAATTAAATTCTGAATTAAAATTTAATTAAGATCAAAAATTACAAATGTCGGATTCAAAATCAATATCAACTCTGCAAGTTAAAATATTGAATCAAAACTAACAATTTTAGGACAAAATTGAATTGAAACTGGGAGTTAAACTACTGAATTAAACTAAAAAGTTATCAATGGCAATTAGAATACTGAATTAAACTAGAATTAACCATTAAAGTCAAACTGCAAGTTGTAAGATTAGAGTCTCAAACAATGATATACAAGTTTATCACCAAAAACTCATTACATCTACTACTCCACGGGTGACTGCGTATCTTGTAGTTCTAAGACAATTTCACCTCTAGGTTTTCTGGGTAATGGAGTTTTCTGTAATTATCAAGCAATTACTCCTCCAACCATAGGTGGCAAAGTTGTCTATTCTTCTTCTTCGTTGGTTTTTTCTAAACCGGAAGTGTGGTCAAAATCCCCGCGAATTTACGAACAAAGGGCTAATGCTATTAGCGGCTAAGCTAACCGGCGAAAATGAGTCTTCAACAGACCGACAAAGCACCGTAATTATAACTGTTAACCATGCCGCATTCACCCACGTTATTTATGCTAGACCGTGCTCGGCTTTTCCATATGCACCGGTTATTTTATGATCGTTTTTTTTTATCTAGTAATCTAGGCTAAGCACAAAGCAGCCGACAGCTTTTGCTACATTCACCCCACACAGCAAAGCGATTTCTCACAGCGCTATGTCGCATTCATACCAAAATACACCGTGATTACAATGTATGATTACCCACTCATTACCTAGTTTACCCACCCCAGATTATATTCCCCTGAACTCAGTTAATTATAGCGCTGTAGTAATCAGTCTGTCGACGCAGATCTCGATTCTAGAACGCAACCTAGTTCTGTTAGCTTCTAAGCTTGTATCAATTTATACCCTCCCGTTAAGAGTCGGTTCATCAAACACATGACGCCAACGTGACACCATGAAACAACCGTTGTTAATTACACGTAATCACCCGCAGTACATGCTTAAGTTTGATTCACACGACAATACTTTCTTAGAGCTTCCTTAGCTCAGAGCCTTCTAGCTCTCTTAGCTTCTTACTTCTTACTCTCGGGGTATGTCCCTTCGTAGCACGTAGCTCTGTAGCTTCTGCTGCTAGTACAGCTTGATCACTGCTGACGTCTAAGACGTAACGCTTATCGCGGACCTTACCGGTAGGATTTCGCAACAAAGAACAGCGCGTAGCCAAAATACACGTGTCCCTAATCCAGCTTGCAAGTGTGTTTCATACAGTAATCCAGCTACTTCAAAATCAATACACGTTACCGGCTTGCTGCGGCTCGCTCCTTTGTCTGGCTTTCAGAGGTACTGGCCACGATACTGTCTCTAAGTTTTCCTATATCTACCTATATGTGGAGTTTTATTAAAAAGGTTCCACCTTACCCTTATGTCTTTGGCGCCTGAAAGTATCGTGGTTAGTGTCCTCATCCAGTCGTTTTCCAGTAAAAATATCACGTCGGGGTCACCATTTGTTGGGTCTGGAAACAAAGGATGAAGCGCTGCGAGGCCGCAGGACCCCCCCTCTGCTGCGAACTTCTTACAGTGCGCACACAGTGGAAAAATGAGCTGGAACCGGTTCAAAAATTAACAACAATATTTAATGTACTACATGAAATTCACTTATAAGCTGCATTAACTATCAACAGTAATATTCTCGAGAATAGAGACCACACGCACGCATCCCACTTCTGAAAAGCGAGGGCGGATGTGGTCTGAGGAATTCTCTCAGAACAGTGTCTTATATGTCCAAACAGTCATAAATCACCGGACTGACCCTCCGTGGCCATCCGTGACTGGCTCCATTTGAATTCAGTCTCCTCCCTGGATCGATTCCTTAGCGAAACAGCTTTGCTCCTTGCAAAACATCTGTCTTGACTCCACCTCTGGTCAGTTGTCCTCCTCACTGATCCCATCCTCCACTCTGCTGCATGTCCCATTCAGAATCCATGTCTGACCCTTTAACTTATTCTTACAGTGTTTTAATACCTTTAGTGACTATACTTTTATGATTTATACATTAAATTAGTTAATATACTGTAACACATAATATCTTCTATATGCAAGAATATTGTGAACATATTGTGACTAACATATTATTATTATTATAACACTTCTACTCATCACTAGGGGGGTTATTTAATCTTACTTATAATGCGTTTAATACTGGAATTCTCAACACAAATCAAATGGCTTAATGGATTTTAAGAAAGAAGCCATCACAATCCTGTATTAGTACATTTCCTAATTTTGATTCATTGTCACAATTCTGACTATAACACTCATTTGTGACACTACATTTAACGTTGGCGAAATAAAACTCTCCGAACTCATGTTAAATTAGGTTAACTGTCAGCTACATAAGCTAGGTCGACCGTTACCGTCTAACTAAGCTCACGTTAAATCGTTTTCCAACTAAAGTAACGTTAGGTAACTACTTTATTCAGTACGTTATTGTTCTTAAAGCAATCCCAGCCACGACGGACTCTCGTCTTTACCTCTTCCGTCACGTTATTCTCCATTTTCACTTTGCTAGAAAAGTCTACAAAGTGACATAGGCTAGCTATTATTGACAGCGTTGTCTTGGCGTGGTCTCATTTAACGTTATGATTCAAAACCGATATGATGAGAAGCACGTGACCTAGGAAGTATAACGGTTAAAGCAGCTCGGTGGTACAGAGAGCAGAAGTTTCACTCTCTTTGATCATGTCATTGTGACTGGTGTCCATCGAGTTGTAACACGCTTCGGGTTACGTCCGTGGGGTTCGTGAGCGCAATGACTCCAGCACACTCGGATACAGTTTCTTAATTTCTTAATTTTACCACAGTTCAGACTTTTTCCTGCAGTGGCTCCGACTGCTCTGTGGTTTGTCTGTTGTCTTGGCAGTAGCTCTCCTATCTTCACTCTTCCTCTGCTTATATGTAGGTGTCAGTAGGTGCCACAAGCTGCCAGTGCCAATAGTTGTCACAGGAGTGCCGCCAGCAGTCAGAGGGTCCTTGCATCTGGTTCAACTAAAGGCAGCAGCAAACAGAAAAGTCTTCAATCTTGATTTAAAGGAGCTGAGGGTCTCAGCAGACCTGCAGCTTTCTGGCACTTTGGTCCAGATGTGTGGAGCAGAACAACTGAACGCTGCTTCTCCATGTTTAGTTCTGACTAAAGTATGTTCTTTTACTGTTGTGCGCTGTTAAAACATCAGCTTTTATTCACTGTAGAAATGAAGAATGTGTTTCTTTATCCTGCTGCATAATAATTACGAGTAATTAGCTCGCAGCCTGTCTGCCAAGCTGGTGTTGATTCATGCCTGTAGGCGTCCTATAATATATTATACAGCAATACTATTGGCAGCAAATTACACAGGAAAGCACTTTAAGTATTAACACTATGGGTACATATAAAGGGGTGCAACGGATCACAAACCTCATGTTTAACGGTGTGTTTGTTGCTTTAAGTTGCGTTTTCTCCTGGAGGGTCCGTGTACGTTTTGGTCATCTGTTTTACCGTTAATTCGGAAAAACCAAAATACGGAAATACCATGGTATTCTCGTTTTTCGTTTTTGCAAATCACTTTTTAGTTTTTTCCTTTAAAACGAGACGCAGAGCACAGCAGGTAACCCGGAACAAGAATGACCGTATGCAAGAAATGAATACATTCTGCAGATGGCATGACACAGAGTTGTACTGGAAGTCAGTGGTGTACAAGGTGAACAGGAAGTTAATATTTTCAACCTTCCATTCCATGCGTGATGAGGCCGAATATTTATTGAAAATATGTCCAGCAACTCTATCTTCCAGGCCATTGAATTGATTTTGCTTACCCGGTTAATTTAGGTACTGTTTCATCATGTCCTTGAAAGTACGACATTTGTTCTTCAATTCCGAATGCATTTGAATTTCTCTCAGATTAGGCAGTTGGGACATGATTATCAGTTCACTGTCCAGTGGGCGTCTGCACGGAGGAAACTTTTTATTTAGGAATTTATATTTTTCATATAAATTTCTCCTAAAAAGTTTTTTATTCTTTTCATCAAACGCTCGATATGTGTTGTAATGTAGGAGATCATAATTAAACTTACATAGCTTACCCTGGAGACGTTTAAAGTTCTCACTCAGGATTGTAAGTTCTACATTCAAATGATGAGGTTTGCGTTTATCCATTGTTGCTAATCTTCAATGCAGTCTGCTTTTACAACTCTCTGTAACTATCTCAGGTAAAGGTCTGTGATTATCACTCTAAACTCAGGGACTGGGGTACTATGACAAGTGTCTGTCAAAGACACTTGAGACAAAGGCGATCACGTGACGTCACAGAGGTTCTCCGTTGCACCTGGCCAAGGTTCAGAAAGTTCGTCCCAATATTCAGATTCAGTTGTTGAATCAGAATCTGCGTTCTTTAGTTCTTCCTGTGCCGTTGCACCTGGCCAAGGTGGAGAAAGTTCGTCCTCATATACTGAGCCAGCTGTTGAACTTTCATCAGCTGAACACACCCCCTCTGTCTGTGATGTTTCTGCTCTATCCATGGAGATTGTTTCCCGAACCTCCTTTCCAGATATGAAGATGTTGGAGATGGCTTTGCCCACAGACGAGAAGAACTTGCAGACGGTGTTGGGCTTTTTGGGTCGTGTCAGGTGATATTCGACACAGAAGGCAATGCAGTTCCCCCTCTGTGACAGACGCACAACAATATGACTAAATCTATGGTTTAAATACACTTATACTGTCACCTACTGGTAAAAATGGGAAACACTTTGACTTTGCATCTACTTCACGTTCACTAAATCAACAGCACAATACGGTGGAAAAATAAATATCAGTGCCTACAACTCTGAACACGAAAATGACTTTGATTAAACTATATCACGAACTGTATTGCATCAAACAATGCACCAATTAATCGAAAAGTTGATTATTGCTGTGTACATAGATAAATGAATATTAAACAGCATATAGTCAACTACTGATGCTAACGCACTCCCATCGGCCCAGATTAATGAATGAATGTATTAATTTCTTGCATACGGTCATTATATTGTCTTCACTTTTATTTTGAAATATTCTTCTTTCGGGTTACCTGCTGTGCTCTGCGTCTCGTTTTAAAGGAAAAAACAAAAAAGGGATTTGCAAAAACGAGAATACCATGGTATTTCCGTATTTTCGACTGAACGGTAAAACAGATGACTAAAACGTACACGGACCTTGGGGGACTTTGGTTCTTGGTTTTTCCGTTTTTGAATTCAGAACGAAAAACGGAAATACGACCGACCATTTCCGTTTTCCCGTTCTTGGTTTGAAACGAGAATACCATGGTATTTCCGTATTTTGGTATTTTGAAGATTTTTAACGCCTTCATCCGGCTTAAAGTGATAGCTGTGATGTTACGAAGTGAGGTTGTCAGTCTTTTACTACAGTAGATGGAGTTCGGAGAAACAGACAAGATGTGGACATATTTTAAACACCTAAAACAATCTATGTTAGTTTAAGTGTACGCTATATTTAGAATATTTTCACCTCTTTACCTTTCTGACGGGGAACTGACGCCGTTCTATTCAAATTGACCAGACTCCGTTTACAAAAACAGTAATTTTACCTCTCAGAACACAGGTGGCTCATCGTTTGTTTTAGTTCTTGTGGGACTTTGATGTTTAAAGGGTTAGTTCAGATTCACCAAAGTCCCACAAACTGACTTACTGATGAAGGCAGCGGTAGACCAGCAACTCCTGTGTTCTGAGAGCTAAAATTAATGTTTTTGTCAATGAAGTCTGGTGTAAAAGGCTGTCTGAAGGTAAAGTCATGAAAAATATTCTTAATATAAGTTGGAGTTTAAATATAAGAAATATGAAGTTCATGCAAAAATCAATATTCTATTCAGCATATAATCATCATCATGGTGTGGTGGAAATTGTATTAATTTCCCTGTGAGAAATACTCAAATGTCTTTCAGTATTTTATTGAAAAGGCACTTAGAATAATACAGCTGAATGGTCAGAGCTCTTTCCCCACGGATGGTTCGGAGGTCTTACGAGTCAAGATTTTAGCAGAGTGTATATGATTCTCACAAGCTGAACTGCCTCTTCCAGCTGCACGGTATCTAGTTGAATTATCTTCAGCAGAGAAACAAGAGAGAGTCTGAGGTTAATTCATTTGGCACAACTCTGACCTCGAGCTCGGATGCTCATATTAAGCCCCTTGTCCTGATTTCTTCTTTTTAAAACATTCTAAAAACTATGTTTATCCTCTGTTGACCTGAAGTTAGCCATGCTTTTATCTCATCCTGTTTGGACAACTGCAATTAAGGTTATTCCAGCTTGAAACTGATTTCTGTATTGTTGCTAAAACTGATCCAAACTGCAGCAGCAAGGACCTCATAAGACATTTGACAACAGCCAAACAGTGGAGTTCAGGAATGCGTGCTGCAAATTCCTTCATGGGATCGTCGGCAGACTTGCAGGTGTGTTAGTTTACTGTGAATGAAGTTTACAAGCAGCGGTGATGAGGCAGCGAGCAATGTAGCAGTTTCAGCTTAGAACAAAAGAGCAAGCGATTGATTGACAGATTGAGCTGACTCGTCTTCTCTTGTTTCTATGGATATGTATGACAACAGAGAAAGTCACCCTGAACAAACTCACGCCAGTAATATTCATATATTGTGAAGGGTTGCAGAACAAAATGCAAGTTGTAGTCCCTTTATGTTGTACGAGGACACAACATTTTTATGTACTATACAACTAAGACTACCAAGCCTTCATCACGGAGGACATTTTGACCCGTCACAGTAGGAAAAGCACAGGTGTAAAATATCTAATTATGGATGGCTGAATTTCATCTAGCTATGTCAGATTTTGGGTCATGTTATGGCTTAGGGGGACACTTGAATAGATGGGAGTCATTGCTATATTGTCATTCGTGACATTTCCTACTGTGACAAGTAGTGCAAATGTCTTCTACGGAAAAAATGGCCGATTTGCAATGCCGACCTTCGTCATATTAAATTGAACAAATACCATAAAAACCTGACTGTTCCTATAGAATCACCAGTTTCTGAGCACTGCCATTGTGCCCAAGGCATCATTAATCTTACTCGTCCCACATGTGCTTTCGTCTGCTATAACAAGTCAAAATGTCAAAATCATTGAACAAGTTGGTAAACTTGTTGCATTTTCCCCGTTGGTTTGGTTTAATTTTGCACAGAAAAAGATTCAAGCGAACCAAAATGCATCACTTAAAAGTAAAAATGTTCACTCCGCTCGTTGGTTAGGTGTGTCTGAAGCGGGACCAAGAACCTGCTTTATTGCTAGTCTAGGTCGCGTTCAAACCACAAACATTCCAGAATGTTGTTGTGACCGGACTTGGATTGTTTCCACTGAAGAGTATCGGTGCTTGGTTTTTGGTTCGCACAAGCTTACGATTGCAGGGTTCAGATCTGCCCAAACGAATTGTACCAAGGGGGAACATTTAGCAGAGTCCGATTCAACCGCACTAAACAATACATGTTTGAAAACGCACTTAGAAAAACATTATTTAACACCGCAAATTTAAGGGCAATGACAAGACAGAATTTAATCGCTGCCTCTGCGAAAACCCTGACACAAATTCATCTTTTTAGTAAATCACTGCGAACAATGCCAGAAATTATCAAAGGGGCAGAGTTGACGTTGTCATCGTAGAGACCAGGACTGAAGAATGGGTGGAGTTTCTCAGTGAAGGAGCAGCCAGTGAATGAGTAGATCAGAGCTGCAGCATCTACGTCATAGAAGGAGACCAGACCCTCCTCGTAATCCACGAACACTCCCACCGTCTGTGGCTTTGAGTTTAGAGAGAGAGGAAGAGGAGAGCCGACAAGAGCAGCGTATTCTTCTCCATTTTTCAACCACATGGTCCAGTGGCCGTTGTCAGGGCACAGTGGGATTATTCCCTGTCTTTTGATCGACGCTTTGGCAACTCCTAAAGTCCATCTAGTCTTCTCTTTAACTTGAACCTCAAAGTAAAATCTTCCAGAAGAGAAACTCTGTTTTCCCAAGATACAGCAACTAGGATTAAATCTTTTAGGATTATCTGGGAGATTCTTTTTCACAACACCATGATACACTTGTTTGCAATCATCAGACAAGATGAGAGCACTGTGTGCTGTATCAGGATCCAGAGTCACATCTACAGCAAACAGCTGGACCCTGTACAGCTCGGCCTCGTGGAGCAGCTTCATCTCTTTGCAGAGGTTCTCCTCAAACAAACTCAATGCTCTTCTTCAATCCTCCATCTCTCTCTCACACAAACTACCAGCAAAGAACTAAATATGTCAAAGAATTAGGAAAATTGCCCAAAATACATCCGTTGCATAACGATTATCACAGTTTATCTGTGGATTATTTCACTACAAAAGAAATAAAAGCTTTCAGGATTTCGTTTTGACGAGTCGTCATCCAGTTTCAGATAGCGACATATCTTTGTTTTCATTTAATTAGACATGAAGTTCATCCGTTCACGTCTGTTCCTCAGGACTCGTGCTGTGGTTTGAGGAGTTTTGAGGGTTGGGAAAATCAACTTCCTGTCACCTGTTTCTGCACACATCCCGCCTCCGCCCTGCTGCCCAGGTGAGACAAAACAAGACGGACTCAAAGAGCTTCTGAGCTTCCAGATGAGTTTGTAGACGTTTACAAACTACTTGTAGGGACGAGAGAGAAGACGATCCTGAAGATAACACTGTGAGCGCTTTAGTCCACTAAGAGTTTCTTATTCGCTTTAGATTATAGAGATTATAGAGAGTATAGCGATTATAGAGACTATAGAGACTATAGAGATTATAGACGATAGAGACTATAGAGATTATAGACTATAGAGACTATAGAGATTATAGAGACTATAGAGACTATAGAGACTATAGAGATTATAGACGATAGAGACTATAGAGATTATAGACTATAGAGACTATAGAGATTATAGAGACTATAGAGACTATCGAGACTATAGCGATTAGAGACTATAGAGACTATAGACTATAGAGACTATAGAGATTATAGAGATTATAGAGACTATAGAGATTATAGAGACTATAGAGACTATAGAGAGCTTCTCCGCTCTTTGTGTAAACAGTCTGCATACCTTTTAGTGCACGTGAGCGTGCACGTGAGCGTGCCCCAGGAGTGGCGCTAACGAAAGAAGACTTTCTGGATTTCTGGGACAATTCTCCGGTTTATCCGAGTCTTTGAGATTGTGAATCATCCGAGTTTAAAGGAGAGCGTTGAGCTCGTCGATGAATTTTCTTTTCGAAGTGTTGGACAAACAATGACATCATTTGAGCTGCTGCAGCTGAAGGAAAGACGAACTCATTCTGCGTGCGTGTCTTTGGTCTCGATTGTGTTCAGTCATAATAATATTAATATAAATTCTTCTTCTTCTGTTTGTCTCTCAGCTCTCCGTCCGGTAACGTCAGCTCAGAGGAGCTCTGTATGATGGTGCCTCCGACCTCACAGGCCTCAGATAAACTGTGGGTTCACTCCGAGGTAACCAACCACAGGGTCTCATCACTGTCCTCCTCCTCCTCCTCCTCCTCCTCCTCCTCCTCCTCCTTCTTCTGCTTCTTTCTGTTAACGTTCATCCTACAATATTCTTGATCATTTTATACATTTGTGTTAACATGTTTCCGGGCAGATTAAGATTAAGGACACTCTGAAAGTCGAGATGAGTTTCTAGTGAAGAGTTTCTAGAGTTTGATTTTACAGAAGTGTCATAAATTTATGGACTTATTTAAAATATTCTAGTTGATGTTCCTATTTTCTACCGGAGTTTTAAAAAGTATGAAAAAGTTTATTCGTTTACGTGTTTCTGGTAAAATCACAATTTACACGATTTTGCGGTTTTGACTCAATCAGTTTCTGTGCCAGTGAAGTGAGGAACTCTTGAACTGATCTCACAGAGCGAGAGTGAGACTTTAAGCTCTGAAGGTCAGACGGGTTGTTGCTGATTCACTCTTTCCAGTTCCTTTAACTCGTCTGTATCTGATGATGACATCATGAGTATGAAGCATTCCTGAGGCTGAGTTGTGACTAAACGTAACGAGGTGTGCTGCAGATGGCGGCCATCGCTCTGTGTCTGACGTTGGGTCTGGAGGAACACTGGAAGACGCCTCCGGTAGAAACCACAGTGGACGACTTCAACAGAGTGAAGTACCAACCCAAGCCCTCCCTCACCTGACCTCTGACCCCTCACCCAAAGCCTAAAGATCATTCAAACTGCTGGTGATCAGAAGCATCGATACATCTCTGAGGAGCATATTTATATTTGAGCGAGCACCAGTGTTAAGAAGAGATGAAACTGTTTGTCATGACGTTTATGGATCTAAATAAAGAAGGAGCGGCAGCTGCTTGTGACTGAACGTTCGGCTCTGCGTTATAAATAAAGTTTATTTTATCAGCGGTGTTTGTGTGGTCTGTAGTTTCCTTCAGCGTCCACAAGATGGCGCTGATGTAATCAACGCTCACCCTGCAGCAGGTCTGTTTGTGTCACACGAGGTGATTTCATTTGGTGTTTATTTCTACTTCTCCTCCGAGTAAATACTGTACCTTTTACTCCTCATTTTACATTAATGTGTGTGTGTGTGTGTGTGTGTGTGTGTGTGTGTGTGTGTGTGTATATACTCCATTCAAAGTAAAAGTATTATCTGCAACATGCATTTTTAAGTATTAAAAGCTCTCTGGTCCCAGTGGAACCAGTCCTCTGAGCTCTCTGGTCCCAGTGGAACCAGTCCATCGGAGTCACCTGTAGATCACCTTTAGCGCATTAGTCCTTCACATTATCGTAATCAACCCGTTTATATTTTGTATTTGCACCTCGTTGAGAGTTATATTGATATATTTTGTGTTTCTGACACACTCAGCTCTTTCACAGACAGGATTTCCTCTGCAGGCCGGAGCGACCACTGAAATATGTGCACAGAAAACACATCTTTGAATTCTGTTTGGTAAGATAGACGGATCCATCGTGTAAGCATTGCTTTTATATTGAATAAACAGGAAAGTGCTTGACTCATCAAACTCCTAAAATAAATCATGAAGTAATGAAGCTGTCAGATTCATTTAGAGCAGTAAAAAGAAGAATATATTCCTCTGAGAAGAAGCAGGAAGTGCTTCTCAGAGGACCTGCAGCTGTTGAGTAAATATATTTAGTTACTTAGCCTGAAAACTGAAGGAGAGAACTACGACTCCCATGATGCATTTCAGAACGGAACAACCAATCGCAGAGCTGGAAATTCTGTTCCAAACTTCCCTCATGGTAAAGGTGAAGGATTCGTCTTTGCAGAAATTAACACATCTGATCACTGGCTCATTCTGATGTTTTCTGATTCTGGTTCCGGTGTTTCTGACTCATATTTATATTTGACCCATTTTAAAAACCTTTTAATCCCGAGCCCTATTTTTAGGCTTCTGCTCGTAAATTGCATACCCATACTAAAAAGACTTTAATTCTTAAACTACAAGGTGTATTTTAATAATATGATGCTAGAATACAGGTAACACTTGTGAGATGTGTTGAGATGTGACGGTATTGCGTACGCGTTACTGGTTAATGGTGACTGAAGATGGCACACAGCTCAAATTGAAAAGTTTCAGGTTCACCTGAAAAGAAGCACTGAGAGCATGAATATCTTTTTTTAATGATGCAAATGAAAGCTACAAACTATCCCAAATCACAGCACAACATGTCAGAGGGCGTATAAAGAGATTTGGCTTTGATAAAGTGAAGCAGACAGAAGTTGTAGAGCTTATTGTGTCAGAGAGGTCGCGGGGAGGTCAAGCAGATTTGTCATTTTGGAACCTGTTCCATTGTACTGTTATATACTATATAACTATATATTTTTTATAGTGTGTGTGTGTGTGTGTGCCTTTGTCAGCCCTGTGATTGCCCAATCCCAGAGTGTGATGCCTCTTTAGACGCGCCAGAGTCCCATATATGGAGTGGTACCAACGTGGGTTTGATTGACAGCCTCGTTATGGTAACACCAACAGGAGCGCGCCGTGCTGCGTAGAATCCCTTCCCCCGCAGGGCCAC
The DNA here is from genome assembly GCA_028022725.1 of Lycodopsis pacificus. Taxonomy (NCBI): domain Eukaryota; kingdom Metazoa; phylum Chordata; class Actinopteri; order Perciformes; family Zoarcidae; genus Lycodopsis; species Lycodopsis pacificus. The sequence continues at coordinate 18,469,445 of CM051709.1, forward strand.
AGCTCCTGTGACCCCCTGCCTCCATTGTACACTCTTAGAAACACCGCGGCAGCATGCTGTCAGCGGTTAGCTGGCAAAAGGGAATATTGAGCTCGTTTCTTCACGATTCATCTCAAGGTACGAATAATTCATGGCTTATTCTGCGGTGGGCTGGCTAGCTTGTGTGGGGGTTGCTGGCATGTAGCATTGTCAGAGAAATTGTGAAGCTATGTATCGATTCTGTGTGGAATGCTAATGCGGATTGCTATGTCAGTTAGCCGTGATAGCGGTTAGCTTGTGCTGTGTGGAGCTTTATATGTGTACATGGCCGCTGAGTCATCCCCAAAAATGCTGCTATTGTGTTATGTCTTCGAGATATGATTATTGGTTTGTGTATGATTGTGTTTGCAGTGTGTACAATGGCTGCTATGATGATGTTCCCCATACTTTTTTCGTTAGTTCGGTACCTAATGTGTGTGGAGCGTTCATGATATTTGTTTATGAGAAGTACGTTCTACGACACAGTACCGGGCTGAACGGGCTCGGTTGTGTGGTGCTTGCTGGCTTATAGCTCTATAAGGGTTTGATGGAGAGAAATTATGAAGACGTGTATCGATTCTGTGTGGAATGCTAATGCAGATAGCTACGCTCGTTAGCCGTTTTGGTGCGGTAGCAGCTCCTTTGTCTGGCTTTGTTTGTGTGCACGGCTCGCAGAGTCCTGCCGAGAAATTGTGGTAAATCTTCTAGATATGATATCAGTTAATGTATAATTGTGTTTGCAGTGTGTACAATGGCTGGTATGATGATCTTGCCCAGACTTTTGTCGTTAATTCGGTAATTAATGTCTGGAGTATTTTTGATATTCCTTAATAAAAAGTCCATTCGGAACCACAGAACCACTCTAAGCGGTCTCGCTCTGGCCCAAATGGGGGCCGCTCGTCACCAGACGGAGCAAACAAAAACAACGTGGTCATAATTATAATTCCAGATACGTCTTGGCTTGTCTTTTACGATACATACAGTTTGGGTATTGAAACCAGCATGATGTCACTGTTTGATCGTAGTAGTGTTGCTCATAACTAACATATTGGTCGTACAGTTTTGATGTACTTGTACTTCGGTATTTCCAATTTGTTCTTTTTTTTTTACTCCATTTATCTACTTCAACTCGTGACTTTACAGATGAAGACAATTAAATCAAGAAAATGCAACAACACATCGTTAAAGATTAAATCAGCGGTTAATCAAAATATGTTTTTAGCAGTTTTATTTTTATGAATGTTTGAGGCCTCAGAGGTGAAGCGTTCCAACATTTCACAAAACAGCAGATATTAAAAAAACATAATTTCAGAACTTATAATGTAAAAATAATAAATCAGTCGTAGGAGACATTTTACTGCACAACCAGCACTTGTTTAGCTGATGATGGTGTACTTTTACTCAAGCAGGACCTTTGTTTGTCAGAATTCTTTTCATTGTTTTATTGGTACTTTTAATTGAGTAAATGATCACAAGATGATGTGTTTCAGCTCTTTTAAAACATAGGAAATCTCACAAGGGAACAGAAACCTAACTGGTGTGAGGAGGAACATCTTCGACGGCTGCAGACGTCGTGGTGTTCTGACCTGCAGAGCTGCGGTTGTGGCGTGAAGACGTGTTTTTTAAATTTGTTTTTCTTGCACAACTTGCTGAATCAGTTTCTTTTTCCCACCGAGATAACGGGTCAGACGGCTTCATTGAAGTGAGCTGCAAATGTTTCTGATCATTTATTCATCAACTAGTGATGAACTCAAAGGTACATTACAATAACCTGCAGGACAGACAAGTCAAAGTCCCAACACAAGTAACAAGTCTGTCATCAAAGCCTACGTGACTCTCGACATGTTGGTATCTAGCCCTGCGTGTCTGTTTGCAGATGCAACAACCAAACCATAAGATAATCCTTTATTAGTCCCTCAGTGGGGAAATTACAGGATTACAGCAGCATCGCTCACAAGTAATAAATGAAGATAAAAAAAATCAAGTAGTATAAATCACGTCTGATCACGCCCTCTTCTCAGAACCCTCAGCTCACAGGAAGTCCAACCACAATCGTTCCAGACACAGCAGCTGTGACGTGCGTACAGTATTTACACTGAAAGTGTGAACTAGCCAGTAAATCTCATATTTTTTAGTCTAATTTCCAAGACGTTTCCTGGACGACTGTTGAAAAAACGAATGTCCTTCAACTAGAAGATCTTTTATTTCTTACCTTTTTCCCCAAGTCCCCAGTGGAAGTGGAAATTTTGACCTCATTTGTCCTTCTGTCGTCCTCCCATTTGTCGTCCTCCTTCTGTCCTCCTTCAGACCTGTAGAGAGCGCTTCATAGATCTAGAGCAGTGAGAGAGGAGACAGACCTCTTCTTCCTGTTTCTTTTTTTAAATAAATGCACTATTTTCTCCTGTTGGTTTTGTAGGAAATTTGAGCGTAGAACTGTCTGGTATTTAGTAATAATAAAAGTGTTTCATATTTCATAATTCATATTTAGGCATAATCATAAGGGTTTGGGAAATGCATAATTAATATAAGCATAAAGTGTTGTAAGAGTAGTAGCTAAAAGTAAGTTAAAGACATGAAGTTTTTGCCAAAGTTGCAGAGGCTTAGCTTTTATACTGTATGATTATCATAGAGGGTTTAAGCAATAACTGACAGACAGTGAATGTGTTATGAATTAGGGAAAGAGATTTGAAAGAAGGTGTCTACAGCACAACACTCCTGGAAGGTGGCCAATAGGAATTGGCATAGAAGAAAGGGGAGGTGTTTCAAACGGATATGAGGGAGGGCATAGAAAGTGTTTTTCTGTCTCTTTATCGTGTGGTTCCCTGGGGACGGCTGTGTCCTGGGACCAGAGGCAGTTTTTTCCAAGTGGGTTTTGTTGTTTTAATATTTCATGGGAATGATGTACTTCAGTGTATAATCGTATGCTTACTGTTGGGATTAAATTCCTTCTAATTGTAAATCAGTCTTGGTAGAGTTATTATTAGAGCAGCGTGTCGACTGTAAACGCAGCAGCTGGACAATGTGCTATGGTCTCCTCGGTGGGCTGAGATTCAGCCCCCCACAGTTTCATCTGGTTTAATAATATGAAACTATATATTTGTGTGTTCCTGGAACCAAAAGTAAGACGGTATAAAGACAAACGAAGACTTTGTTTGTGCCGTTTCATGGTATTTATTAGCAGAAACAAAAATGCAGAATATCAGCAGCCTTACCTTTTTAAAGCCATCGTTAAACTTGCACAACATCATCTCCACAGGTTGTTCTGAACTTAACATTATGAGTGAGCAATAAAGCACAAGATAAGTTTATATCAGACATTCAACAACACACAATGTTTGTAACTGTTTCTAGCAGGTCAAACTTCTTAATTTGGACTCTTAAAGATGATAAACACACAAAACAACCATCCTGAAGTACTAAAACAACATATAAATTAAAAAGAAAATGGAATCTGTCGCTCCACCGACTGCTTTTTAAGTTTACAACCTGTTTTAACTCGCGTGTGTGTGAAAGTTAATTGGTTTACGTTTTTTGGCTGCGGGTCAGTTCTGTGTGTTGCAGCTCTGTGTTCAGCCTCGTTCACTCTGCAGTTTATCTCAGCTCACACTGCTGCACGTCTTCACATAGACTGTTACAGTCCACGCACACATCTTCCCTCGTCACCTTCATCAGACACAATCCCAAAGAGCTGAAGATGGGAAAAATTAACGGATGCCTGAAATGCCTCTTTGTCTTCTTCAATACGATTTATGCAGTAAGTAAAAACACTTTTACGATCATTTCTGTGTTGATTTTTGATTTTAAAAGCTTCAGAATTAATTAAATCCAGTTTTAATTTTATGTGAGTTCATTTGATAATAAAAAAAGAACTAAATATGTGAAGTTGGTAAATACTTTGATTTTCAGCTTTTACGAAACAAACAATAGGGTGGAAAAAGTTAAAACCGTGACACAGATTTGCCAGAGAAAATCTACTTTTGGGGTTTATTGTTAAAGTTTCTAAATAGTCACTTCCAGTAACAGAGAGAGAAGGGATGTTGGAGACAAAATACAAAAACAGCATAAATAACACCCTTTTGACCGAAACCCTTTCTTTAAAATGTTTTTCCTTTTTCGAGCCCTTCAAAATTACTTAGATTATTATTTTTGTATTTAAATACTTGACAATATTGCATACAATACAATGTTAAATAGGAAAACAATGGATGCTTACACTCGTCCCTAAAGTTAAAAACGTGTCCAGATTGAGACGTTTAACAGTGTTTGCAGGAGCCTGGAGTTGATCAGAGGAAGAGTTCAGTCTTTAGAGCAGTGATTCTCAACTGGTGGGTCGCGGACCCGTTTTCAGTGGGTCGCGGGCCTTTGCCTGACAAAAAAAAAAAATGTGATTTTATTTTGAAGGGCATTTTTTAAGCAGCGGAATTATTCCAGCATTTACGGCACTTGTGCAGGAAAAATACCGACCAATGCATTGTGAATCACATCACGTGATGAAGCTCAGCCAATCAAATATGATATTCTGACAAGTTTCCTGAGTTGAGTGAGATGTACACACCCTGTGACACACTGGGGAGAGACGAGGAAATAGAGAGCAGAGCGGGACTATTTAGGTGTGGGTTGTGAAAGTCAAATCGTAGAACTATCTCCAAAAGAGAAAAATATCCAGAGAGCCCAGAGTCATTAGACTCTGACTGGACAGACTCATAGAGGTGAATTCTTCAAACACTAATTTCTCTTTTTAGAAGATGAGAAAAATATAATATTGTGGCTTTTTCACTTCACCCTGAATGAACTGAATTTAAAGCTGCAGGGCAAATCAGTGACAATTATTTTTCTAAAATGAATCTGTTACGTAATTTATTTTTTAATCCAGTCGTTATTTATTATTTTATATATATATATATATATATATATGGGTCGTGGGTCGCAGCCTGTCAGTAAGGGGTGATGGTGGGTCCCGCAGCCAGACCAGTTGAGAACCACTGCTTTAGAGTACCCGTCTCCCTCTAGTGGCTCAAAGCAGGAACGACACAAACTCCAGCAGTAAATATGAAATAAAAAAACAACCAGCATGTATAAATTATGGAGATAGCAAACAGACTTCTGAAGTTGTGAAATCACACATTATTGGTTTTGGTTTTCAGACTTTAAACTACTATTTTCCACCCTCTTAAAACTTTTAAAGACACAGTGAAATGAAAAACACAACGTAAACAATATTTTTTTATGACTCATCTTAAACTCTGGGAATTTTTTATTTTTGTTTATGAATTTCCAATTTAAAGTCTTGATTTTCTCCTTAAATATCCTGTCGAGTGGTTCTCAAACGCTTGCTTGTGTCAGCTGTTATTGGCAGTTAAATAATATTTACACTGAGTGAAATGGTCAAACCCAGTATGTGTTTCTTAATCATCAAATGGTTTTAAAAGTCTTCATACAATTTTTCACCAAATTAAATTGAGTCATGTGTTAAATTAATGTTACTGTATTAATAACTTAAATGTTTTTAAAATGTTCTCAGGTTGTTGTTTTTGTACTTATAACTTTTCTTCTACATTGTTAACTTTCTATTTCATGCACTATTACATTTTTTCTTTTTTTAACAATCAATATTTTGGTGGAAAACTTCAGCCTCCATACTCTGGGCATTTTAAATTTTGTTAAAGCACAAACTAACTAATGTGATGTGCCTTCAGATCATCGGATGCGGGCTGATGTACCTGCTGGCGAAGGTCCAGCCCTACAGCAGCCAGGTAAACAACAACACAAGTAGTGAATCCAATTCCGGTTTTACACATTTTGGCATCGAAATGCAGAAAACATAACAAGTGTTAATGTTTCATAAACCTATATATGCATTTGATTGAATGAACACAATCTCAATGAAATAATGATCAAATACAACTATCACTGTGTTGAAAGAGTACATTGCTTTTTAACAAAATGCATCTTGTAATCTGTGTGTACTACGGGGATGTTATTCAGGCCAAATCATAGTTAGCATATGGCTAACGTAAAGTAAAAAAACAGCAGATCACACAAGATTTAAACACCAAGATGAGCCAAATTTATTATGAAAATTGTTAAAATGATGACCCAAACTGTCTGTTACAAACATCCATCACAGTTTGCAGACTGACAGACTTGTTGCACACAGTTTTAGCCAGTTAGCTTAGCATAAAGACAGGAAGCAGGGGCATACAGCTAGGGTAACAATATCTGCATACCAGCACATCTAAAGCTCAGATCGACACTTTATATCTCATTTGTTAAATTTGTACTGAGGTTAAACGCAACTATTTCTTGTCACCAACTTTTTCTCGGAAGGCTACAACACCGCACTTCTGTCGCTTGTAAGGAAACCATAAACACAAGTCAGACTAAAACATGACTGAAGCTAAACCAGAAGCAGGGTCGTTGAATTCCCCCTCGTTCGTCGTCTCCGTTGGATCTATGGACAGCTGGTTGCGGCCAAACGTTGACTACTTACGGGACATCTCTTGGCAGATTTTTACTTTAATTTGACTCACAGAGTGAAACAACTAAATCAGAGTCAGATGTGAACAACTGTTCTAACAATCAAGTTTAGGGGGGGGGGGGGTTAACAGTTTGTTTGTGTTGATTACTTTCAAGAAATTACATAAACAGGGTTCTGAGAACTTTGTAAAACAGCATAAATACTATGAACATAAGGTTTTTGGATTCTAACAAAAGCAGATGGTTGGTGAAAAAGACCGATTTCGTTACACAGGACATCACATCCTGTATTTGGAAATACAAAGTGCCGGTTTAGAAATGTTTCAACCAAATGGAGGTGAAGGATTCAGTGTATATAAGGACACGGGGGCAGCTGCCAAGACGTAGTGGAGACTTGCATTTATTTTCTTGATGCAAAGCAGATGTGGCCTGGAGAAGACTTTCCACTCTCAATGTAAACCTCCAGCATTATTTACTAGTTTAAGATTATAAATCAAGGAAACTTTGAATCATTAGCTCAAAAACACCCAAACACTGTTTTATAGGCGACAAACTTCATCTCACTTAGAATAGAATAACAATACTTGTCATTTTTTTCAGTTGCCCAATAAGTGCTGGAATATGTATTTACTTCAATGAGGCTCAATGTGCTGCCTAAAGCAATGGATGAAACTAGCTAAATGTAATTGTTAAAAGTTTGTTTTTACAAAATTAGTGAAAATAATGTGTGCATTACCATCTTTGCTATAATTCACTATTATGTAAAGCACTTTGTTTTGCATGTATGGTTGAATTTTGCTATAGAAACAATGTTTATTGTTGGCATTTTGTTACATCGTGGTTGGAGAATTTACAGATTTGAAAGGCATGTAGAATAATGCCAGCCTTATTATGAAATCCACTGTCAGATACAATTTTTGGCTTAATCCAGTGTTTGTGTTGTTTCATTGTCCTGTCATGGCGGAGCAGCTGTCCGAGGTTGGGGCCCCGAGCATGGCTTTGGTTTGGGTGTTTGCCATCGGCGTCTTCGGCATCTCCTCCTTGGGAATCTTTGCAGCACGCTCAGAGAACCTAATCGCCCTCAGAATAGTACGTACAAGATGTCAAACTCATAAAAGTAACGCACTTGTTTTTAGATAATTTAATCATTTCAAGATAATCAAGCCACAATCAGCAAAGGAAGATATATCTTTGACTGTTGTTTCATTTCCAGTTTGCAGCCTTCATGGGGATTGGATTGATCATCATGATGATCTGTGGCATTGTTGTGGTTGTCTTCAAAAACAAGGTAATCTATTTATCTTCTCTGTTTTAGTATGTATCTTTATTTACCTTGAGGCTGATGTTTTCTCTATCTTCCTCGATGTTAACGTTCTGTCTACCTTTCGTGATGCTCACTCTCTACCTTGATGCTGAAGTCTGCTCTATCTACCTTGATGCTAATGTTCTCTCTATCTACCTTGATGCTAATGTTCTCTCTATCTACCTTGATGATATAATGTTCTCTCTATTTACCTTTTATCCTAAAATTCTCTATTAATACCTTGATGTTAATGCTTTCTCTATCTATCTATCTTTGGCTGATGTTCTCGCTCTACCTTGATGCTAACATAGCTGTGATGCTAACATTATGTCTATGTATACCTTGATGCTAATGTTCTCTTTTGATGCTTACATTGTCATTACTTATACCTTGTTGCTAACATTCTCTCCATCTATGCTTTGATGTCCGCGCTTTCGCCGTCTATCTTGGTGCTTATATTGCTGTCACGGTCTCTTTCTCTACCCTGATGTTAACGTTCTCTTTTTCTTTCTATCTTGACGCCAATGCTCTCCCTATCTAGATACTAGTTCTTTACTCTTAAGTATTTCAATGCTAACATATTGCGTTGTCTGTCTACCATGATGCTTAGTTCTCTGTGTCCTGATGCTAATATTGTTCCTTCTGTTCTTGTAGGCGAGAGAAATGTATGACAATGACTCTGCTGAGATGGCAAAGGCCTACATGGCAGACGAGAAATCCAGAGGGATGCTTGAGGAGCTACAGGAAACTGTAATGTTGTCTGTTTAATTATTAAAACCTGAAGAGTGTAGTCTAACTATGGCTCTTCGAGGACGAATGCTTTACAGTCGACATTATCTATAAGGTTTTGATTTGTGATTTGGTGTTATTTTTTCTTCAATTATCTTCACTCTAAACTTCCTTTTCCCGTTGAAGACCATTTCCGCTTGTTGAAACTCACTCTCTCACGTGATTGCAGGTTCACTGCTGTGGAGTGGTGAGCTTTGAGGACTGGGATAAGACCATCCCCGACAGCTGTGCTTGCTACCCTGCATCTGGACAATATGAATGTATATCCAGACCTAAGGTTGGTTTTGTAAAATTAAACTGGAAGATCGGGTTTATAAATATAGGTATTCAGTGAGCCTCATCTCATGAGAAAGCTTGAGTTCATGTGCAAAAGTAAATTATAGTTGAGGACCTTGTGTATTCAGACGATACTAAACCCTAAATTCCCTTTAAACCCTGGGGTTACTTTCTTCATAGAATATGAACAGTATTTGAAAAATGATAAATGTTTAGAAGTTACAGGAAATACTGGAAGAACTAAGGGGTCAGTAAGCTTCAAACAATCTAGTTTGTTGTCCATTCAAGTGTAAAAGTATTTATACTTGTGTTTTTTTATTGCTATGATCATATCTTGCTATTGTTTTCTCGCAGGGATCCAGCGGCCCAGACAAAATCTTTAAACAGGTAACCAACCAATCGAGGCAGCATCCAATTCACCAGTCAGCGATGTTTCCACATAATAACCTTTCTCAATCTCTTCTGTTGCAGTCGTGCTGTGACGCTTTGGATATAATTGGGTGGATCAATCTCATCTTCCAGATCATGATGGGCTTCTTCTTTGGATTGGCAGTGACAGCTGTAAGCTCCTTTTGAGTTTTATCAAGTTTTGTGACTGCATCAGTCTTTGAAGGATCCAGAAACCGTGGTTCAGTGTTTTGTCCTTAACTTGATTCAACATTTGCTTCAGCTTGTCTCATTGGTGGGACAAAGCTATGGATTAGGTCAAGGAATCACATAAAAGAAAGTCTCAAGTCAAGTGCAAGTTCTGAACTTTGCATTTTGAGGTCTTTACCTTTATTCGTTGCCACCCTAAAGGCAAGGCAAGGCAAGTTTATTTGTATAGCACATTTCAACAACAAGGTAATTCAAAGTGCTTCACATAAAACCATTAAAAGCATCAAAAAGATTTAAAAACAATTAAGAACATTCATTAAAACACAGTGTAAGACAGTTTCATAGTAAAATGCAGAAATGCAGGAAATTGATTAATATATTAATTGAATGTGGTTCAATTAAAGGCAGCAGCAAACAGAAAAGTCTTCAATCTTGATTTAAAGGAGCTGAGGGTCTCAGCAGACCTGCAGCTTTCTGGGACTTTGTTCCAGATATGTGGAGCAGAAAAACTGAACGCTGCTTCTCCATGTTTAGTTCTGACTCTGGGAACAGAAAGTAGACCGGTCCCAGACGACCTGAGGGGTCGGGATGGTTCATAAGGTAGCAGCAGATCAGAGATGTATTTTGGCCCTAAACCATTCAGTGCTTTGTAAACCAACAGCAGGATTTTAAAGTCAATTCTTTGTTGGACAGGAAGCCAGTGCAAAGACATCAGAACTGGGGTGATGTGATCCACCCTCCTGGTCTTAGTGAGGACTCGAGCTACAGCGTTCTGAATCAGCTGCAGCTTTCTGACGGACTTTTTACAGAGACCTGTAAACACACAGTTACAGTAGTCCAGTCTGCTGAAGATAAATGCGTGGACAAGTTTTTCCAAATCCTGTTGAGACATAAGTCCTCTAATCCTTGATATATTCAGGTGATAGTAGGCTGATTTTGTAATTGTCTTGATGTGGCTGTTCAGGTTGAGGTCTGAATCCATAACTACACCTAGATTTCTGGCTTGGTTTGTGGGTTTTAACATCAGTGATTGAAGCTGAGCGGTGATTTTCAATTGTTCGCCCTTGGTACCAAAAACAATTACTTCTGTTTTATCTTTGTTTAATTGAAGAAAATTCTGGCACATACAGTTGTTGATTTGTTCAATGCAGTTACCCAGCCCTTGTATGGGATTATAGTCCCCTGGTGACATAGTTATGTAGATTTGTGTGTCGTCTGCATAATTATGATAACACACTTTGTTGTTTTCCATAATCTGAGCTAGTGGAAGCATGTAGATGTTGAACAGAAGAGGCCCCAGTATTGAACCTTGGGGAACACCACATGTAATTTTAGTCAGCTCTGATGTGTAATCAGCTACAGACACAAAGTATTCTCGGCCCTTCAAGTAGGATTCAAACCAGTTAAGTGCTGTGCCAGAGAGTCCCACCCAGATTTTTAGTCTTTCTAGGAGTATGGCATGGTCGACCGTGTCGAATGCAGCACTGAGATCTAGTAACACTAAGACTGAACTTCTGCCATTGTCTGTTTAAGTGGATGTCGTTGAAAACCTTAACAAGAGCAGTTTCAGTACTGTGGTGCTGTCGAAAGCCTGACTGGAAAACATCAAAGCAGTTATTTACGGCCAAGAAGTTGGTCAGCTGTTGGAAAACCGCTTTTTCAATTATTTTACTTAAAAATGGGAGGTTTGATATTGGCCTATAATTTTTCATCGTTGCGGAGTCTAAACTAGCCTTCTTTAGGAGTGGTTTAATAACTGCAGTTTTTAGGCCTTGTGGGAAGACACCTGAGAGAAGGGATGCGTTTACAATTTGTAAAAGATCAGTGGTCATGCAGTTTGAAATATTTTTGAAAAGGTGTGTTGGTAGAATATCCAAGCAGCAGGACGATGACTTCAGATGTTGTATAATGTCTTCTAGGCCTCTACGGTCGATTGAATGAAATTGTGTCATGATATTTGAATGGATGTTATTCAGAGATCGGGACAACACATATCCTGTGGTTGGTGTGGAGGCACTGACTGCTTGTCTGATTTTCTGAATTTTGTCAGTAAAAAAGGAGGCAAATTGATTGCATGCCCAAGTGGATTGGAGCTCAGCAGCTACCGACACTGGAGGGTTTGTTAGCCTGTCGACGGTAGCAAATAAGGCCAAAAGAGCCAACGTTGTATGATGCAGATTGTTTATTGATTTTAAGAGACAACAAAACCGCTGTCAGATCTAGGATACCAAGTTTACATTACTTCGCTGACTGTGCCCGAGGCTTCTTGATTTCATGTTTGCGGTGTTGGGATCAATAGGGGGCGTGTTTGAGTTATCAGCTTTTAAGAAACTGAATTCTTGACATCAATAGAATTATTAATGTGAATAACAATTATTAATAATAACGGGGCACCACCCTGCGAACAGGGACCGATAACCAAACGATAAAACTAAGTCTCATAATTAGTAGTCACTCATCAGTGACAGTGAAGGGTTAAATCCGTACACGGGCTACTACATACAGATCATCACATACATATGCACCATTAATCACAGACGACTGCTCTTTAAAGTATAACAGGGTTTATTACATTTAAATAATAATAGATCAGATCAATTACCATCACAATCAACAAACGCCATCATACAATTTTATGTACCTAATATCTAAAGGAATGAAATAAAAGGGGGAGGAGGGTGTGTATATAAGTGCGTGTGCGGGTCTGTGTATAAAAGGAAGGGGGGTGGCTCTTAACACTAACAGTCGAGAAACTACAAAGATGGCCGCTGGCCAACTAGTAAAAAGGGGGGGGTTGAGACTGTGGGTTAAAAGGGGAAGGACTTAAGGTATTACCGCTGAACACCACCAGATGGCGTAGTCGAGGGACTTAGACAAACTGGGGGGGGGGGGGTGAACCTTAAGGTGCTACCGTGACCCACCACTAGATGGCCTAGTCGAGTGACTTGGGCAAACTGGCGGAGGAGGGGGGGTAGCTGTGTGTGAGCGTGTGTGGCCACGTGCGTCGTGACAATAGGCAATCGATTGAACAGGGTTTCCCCCAGGGGTTAGACTATGTGCGTTTACGAGAGAGAGAGAGTGGGGGTCACCTCCTGCTGTGTTGGCAGGAGGGTGAGCCAAGAAAAGGTGGAGAGAAATTGTAAGTCAACATAAATCAAACTTCTGCTGCGATATCCTGAGGAGCATAAGTACGTTATTCTATCATGCATAAGCATACCGTTGTCGTCTTGAACTGTCGGCAGCTTACGCAGTGATGAACACGGCCCTCCGCTCACTCACAGATTCGAGTTAATGAAGAGAGAAATATCCCACAAAGTTGACTACAAATGAATGAAAATAATCCCAAAGAAAAAAGTCAATGCAGTTAATACACAATACAAACGGAGCTTCTCTGGTCCGTGATGTTTGTGTATTTACCTCCGTATACTGCGACGGTGTCTTTAACGCGAACAGAATACGGGCAATGCACAGTGGAGCGGAGCTGGGGTCCGCTGGGTGTTGCGCAATACCTTGATATTACGCAATAGTAACGAAACACACAAAAACACGGGAATATCAACATATACATGAATTAACTTGAATGAACTTTAAGTTAATTTAAGCTAAGCTAGCCCAGATACACAATGAACTTACTGGTAGACGCTTCTTTGCGGTGGGGAGAGTGTCCGCTGCGAATTGTGGGTCCTTTGTCCCGGGGGAAAAAGTGGGGCTGCTTGCCGGTCAGCGCGGCTGTTTAAGCGGCGACTGTTTCGGTCCGTTGACGCGGCTCGTTCTGGAGCGGGCGCAGGACGTGATCAATCCTCGCTGCAGAGAGGATGATTTAACATCGGGTTTGAGACGACGTGTGGTCCGTGCGTCTCGCCGGAAAATCGTCGGGAAGGAGCGAGTTTTTCAGCTGCTGCTTTGCCGGAATGTGCACAAAAAGAAACCAACACGGGGAGGAATCGTGGAAGAGATTCGTCCCGGTGGAGTGAGAGGGCCTTGACTCAAAAAGAAAACACGGCTACTTCGGCCAGCGAAGATAGCTCTGTGACCTGACAGGGTTTGGTGAGGGTGAGGCTTTGCAGGCCGCGGGTTCCTCGTGGCTTCCGTCGCCAGCGCGATGCTGGAGTTAGGAGGCTGGTGTCTTCTATAGCCAGGACGGGGAGTCCGAGCGAAGAACGTTTGGATGCTCCCTTGCTCGACCGAGGTCGAAGGGAAAAAGCGTGGAGGTGTGGATTGCAGGCACTTTTGTTGAACACTGGTTGAACCACAGGGGTCCTGGTGCTGTCTTGGCTCTCAGCCAATGAGGTTGCAGCGGTGCTCTCAGGTGACTTCAGGAACCCATAGTTTTTTGGGGGGGGGGGGAATTCACACCCGAATGTGAAAGTCCTTCAGAGGGGGTTTGGTGCTCATCAAACCACAATCAGGATGAAACCTTTGCTTGCAAAAGGGAAGGCCTGATTCTCTTTGTTCCCAGCACATGTTGAAGCCATGCTCAGACCCCAACAGCGGCGTACTTAATACTTTTTAGTTAATGTTAGTGTTAGCCACAGCTGCTCATACAACTTAATTGCTAACCTCAAAAGGGTTGAGTTCAGCTTTTGGATCGATTTTGTTATCTTGTGCAAAGCTTTGGCCTCAGGTTGGGTTTGGTTACTTTCAAAAGTATTGAAATAAGAAATGTTTCTTGTGCAGCCAATGCTTCATGTTAGCTGACTGAGGAAACTTATTGTAAGAAACATTCAGTAAAAACATTAAAATCTTAATTTAAAGTAGGAAAAAAACACTTCTAGAACCAGCTCCCATTTTGAATTTGTATTTTAGTTTGAAGACTATTAGAACGAGCTATTAAACCAACAATATGCTGACAATAAACCAAACAAAAAATATAAAAAAAGATCTGTATGATAGCTGTTGGCCTCCAGTCAGAATTTAAATTCTTAACAGTTGTTGTACGCCGTGGATTGGACGGATTGCTTGCGTAAAGTCTTACTTCTGAATTACCTGCACTGGTCACCTGTCTGTCTTTCTAACTGAGTACCCGTCTTTACAGCTGCTGGGCCTGCTGGTCTCCATCATGATGATCCATCAGGTCAAACGTAACGACAGCGGCGGAGGAGCGTCCATGGCCATGAAGGACTACTAAAAGAAACCCTTTATCCTCTGCACTGAAACAGGCGGACTCAGTGGTTAATACACGACTGCTTCTTCTTTCCTTTTTTTAATGTAATTTCTGGTCATTTCTCTGAGTGGCAGGATACGTGTGAGACAGAGAGACCACGGGGCATTCAGCAGGAAGATTACATTTGAGAAGTTTTCTTAACTCCCAGCTTTCTATAGTAGAGAATATTGCTTGAACAGCAAACATTTCTTTTTTTGTATCTCTTGTGTTATTCATGGTTTGCAGTATTATACTAGAATTATGTAACAGAGATGTATTGTAGAATAGAAGCACTCAACCTTCACCACATCTGACTATGCAGCTTTATTAACCCGGGGAGGTCGTAACATCCAAAGACTTTAAAAAGCAACAGTATCATAGCTTGAAAAGTCCTCTTGTTCTCCATCTTAAGTCGTCAACTTCATTGATTTTGATGGTTTAAAGCTTGGTGTTGCCAGATCTCTAGTTAGTTGATCGTAAATTGATTATACTAGTTTTTTGTTTGTCCAGCGATTAGTTCAGCCTCTGTTTAGCCTAGCTTAGCACAACGACTCAGAGTAGGGGGGAACTGCTAGCCTAGTTTTAAAACTCTTGTTGCAGAAATCGCCAGTGTTACTATTTCTTAAATCCAACCAGAATCTGCACTCACAAGGTTTTATTTCTGAAGGGATTTCCAAAAGAATAGTCACCAACAAACCTCCTCAGAAGTACACTTAAACTGTCAGCTGTATGTGTTATTGTAAAAGAAAGTACAATGAACTTGTGTATTTTTTCACGCATATGTGTATCTATGTAAAGCGCTTCAGTCATCTAAAAGGGAAACACTCCACTGAGCCTCTGCCATGAAGTGAAGACCTGTTTCCACACGGCTAAATGGCAAATCCTGACATTTTCATAATCCCAGAAGAGAGCGGGTAACTTTGGGGAGATGGAAATCCCAGCAACACTTGCAGCACTGAAAACCAAAATTAGAGCATACGCTTAGTAGAAAAAGCATCTGTGTCATTATAATTGTTCATGTAGAGGCCAGAATAAGACTGACAGGATCTGATTTATTGTGAAATCTGTACTCGTATCACTTCAGAATAAATCTAAGAGACTGTGAACATACACCACTGTGATCTAATGTGATCAGTACTTCCTCCCCTTTGGCTTATTTGCCCCATAACATAACAGGCTCATGGAGGCCACTGGAGAGGTTGAAAGGGAAGAGGGAGGATATTGCATTGACGATAATTCACTTCCGTACAGCAAAACCATTTAACTTTGGGCATCTGAATAACATTGAAACACACTTGGCAAAGAGATACATTTGACGTTCTACTCGAGAAAATGCCCCTTAATTGACCAAGTTAACTGCTTGCTAGCTAGCATGTTAACCTAAATTTTCATTAGCTAGTTGGCTATTAGACACCAGCTTCAACGACATATAAATCATGTCATACCCCACTTGACGTTAACACATTTCATAGGAAGATAAACAGCCTGGTTAATAAATATATTTGTTCTTACCTTCTGAAATAGTATATTCCGGACACAGAGTTTTCTCCGCCGTCACCGTGAGTTCAAGAAGAAAGAGCGCGTTAAAATCGGATGTGTACGTAACTCAGTCAGGAGAGCTTTACGTTAATAGTACTGCAGATTAGAGAAACAATCTTTCTCTTGGTGATACAAGCATCAAATTTGGCACAAATTATCTTCAAGACCTATCTTCGAAAAAGCCCGGTATCAATGATGGAAAACAATTCCATAACATGCGATTTTTGACCTAGATTGTGATTGGATAATCCAAAATATGGTTTTTGAGTACGAGAAACCCAATTCTGCATGTAGAAAGGTCAAATTGTCAGAAATTGTTGAGGTATAATCCAATTAATTACAAAAAATAGTCGATTGGTGCTGAATTTGACCCAATATCTGATTGTGCCATAAAACAATAAAAATAAATGCCAAATCATTTCATAACACTTCACTGAAATATATATGTTGGATACATGGTCTTGGGAATGCATACTGCAATGGTGATATCACACAAATGATAAGAAACACTAAACACAAATGATGGCGGCCTCAACTCAATCAGTGGTTGGCGCTAGGATTGATCCGTATAGAAATCCAAATAAAATCAATGTGTGGAAGCGGATGTACAGCTGAATGTCAGGATTACGAATTGTTCTCATCGCATTTGCAGGCACACAGCTGTGTGCACTTGAGGCCAAAGCGATAGCATTTTCATCTTCCACGACATTCAGTCTTGCACATACATTTCGTACAAGTATCTTCAGCTTACTTCTGGTTCATTGTCTTTAACGTAAATTAAAACGCTTTCTCTTGTCGTCCGCTCCTGTCCTCTTTCCAAACATTTTCTCCTTTGTCCCCGCACACACCAACCTCTCCAGGTAATCAGCCAGCTCTCCTTCAGCTGGGCAGCAGCCTTGGCCCCGGCTGCCCTGCTGACTATGGGAATTGTAGTCAGTTACCCAGATGCCATGATGGGTTGTAGTCTCTGCTGCAACCACTGGGAGGGGATGTATCTCCCATTGATGACACTCCCTCTCATGACATCACACTATCTATAGTGGTTAAAAGGTTTTTCACAGATTATTAACAATAACCTGTTACAATTATGAATATATAATGGGAGCAGGAACAATAAACAATGTAATAAAGTGACTGTGATTAACTAACTCAAAAAAGTGGATTTCTCTTCTCAAATTTTGGAAGATGGTATGTCTAAATATTAGATATAGCAAATCAAATGGCTTAATGGATTTTAAGAAAGAAGCCATCACAATCCTGTATTAGTACATTTCCTAATTTTGATTCATTATGTCACAATTCTGACTATAACACTCATTTGTGACACTACATTTAACGTTGGCGAAATAAAACTCTCCGAACTCATGTTAAATTAGGTTAACTGTCGGCTACATAAGCTAGGTCGACCGTTACCGTCTAACTAAGCTAACGTTAAATCGTTTTCCAACTGAAGTAACGTTAGGTAACTACTTTATTCAGTACGTTATTGTTCTTAAAGCAATCCCAGCCATGACGGACTCTCGTCTTTACCTCTTCCGTCACGTTATTCTCCATTTTCACTTTGCTAGAAAAGTCTACAAAGTGACATAGGCTAGCTATTATTGACAGCGTTGTCTTGGCGTGGTCTCATTTAACGTTATGATTCAAAACCGATATGATGAGAAGCACGTGACCTAGGAAGTATAACGGTTAAAGCAGCTCGGTGGTACAGAGAGCAGAAGTTTCACTCGCTTTGATCATGTCATTGTGACTGGTGTCCATCGAGTTGTAACACGCTTCGGGTTACGTCCGTGGGGTTCGTGAGCGCAATGACTCCAGCACACTCGGATACAGTTTCTTAATTTCTTTATTCACCACAGTTCAGACTTTCTCCTGCAGTGGCTCCGACTGCTCTGTGGTTTGTCTGTTGTCTTGGCAGTAGCTCTCCTATCTTCACTCTTCCTCTGCTTATATGTAGGTGTCAGTAGGTGCCACAAGCTGCCAGTGCCAATAGTTGTCACAGGAGTGCCGCCAGCAGTCAGAGGGTCCTTGCATCTGGTTCAACTAAAGGCAGCAGCAAACAGAAAAGTCTTCAATCTTGATTTAAAGGAGCTGAGGGTCTCAGCAGACCTGCAGCTTTCTGGCACTTTGGTCCAGATGTGTGGAGCAGAACAACTGAACGCTGCTTCTCCATGTTTAGTCCTGACTAAAGTATGTTCTTTTACTGTTGTGCGCTGTTAAAACATGCATGCTCGTGAGCTGACAAACAAAGACATTTTAAAAGAGCTAACTTGTCAGAAATATGAAATTATAAACTCAAAGGTTAGTACCAGAACACCACCAGTCACGTCCATGTAGAGTTAAAGAGGAATTTGGAGCTACATAGCTATTATTTTTGTTCTTTTGTTAGCAAATCTCTGAAACCATTGAAACAGCAGATTCATGCCCATGGTTTTAAAATAAGAAACTCCCCCATCACATATAAGTGTAGTGCTCATGTGTCCGGATACTTTTGGCAACATAGCCTCCTCACAGAGTTAAACCAGCAGCCTTTAGATGGCAGTGCACACCAGAGAACTGGCAGCGTGACTCACATGTGCAGAGGAACAGTTTATCTTTATGACGCAGGCACACAGACGTTCGTCTCCACAGATCACACTGGTGTGAATGAACTGGGGAAGAAGATGAACCAGTAAAGGACTAGTGGGTAAAGTCAGTGTTTTGTTGATGTTGAGGGAGGATGTGGAGGCAGCAGCACGGGATTCACGTTTCTTATCTCCTCTCGGTCCCACCGCTGTGTCAACACGCAGGTTAATCAAACACAACCAAAGCAGTGAGATATGGTTTCAGTTCCTGACAATCTGCTCGTTTTAAAAGCTGAGAGGGAAGCTGTGAGGGAGAGCACAAAGCAGCGCAGGTGACGACGTTAAATCCTTTGACCTTTTTCTCTGACGGATGAGTTCATGCTTGAGTATTTTATAGCTTCCCCATTTTCCAAACCCAAGTCACCTCCTTCTCTATTTTGAATATTATCGTAGGAGTTAAAAGCATCTTTTTAAAATGCAGCTCCACGGTGAAGTGGTATTCTGTCGTGCAGCTCTGTCCCCTAAAAATGAGGTTCCCATACAACAAAACTGCTTCGTGAATTTTAAGGGAAACGTATTTTCTCCCCTTTGGTGGTGGAAGGGTAAACGAAATAGGAGAAACATATCCAGGGGAATTAAGACAAAGATGAAGGCTGTGATATGTGTTAAAAATAAAATAATAATTTTAACTATTGCAAGTTTTGTCTTTTAGCATTTTGGGCGTTATCTATAGAGCGGTCCAAAATGATGTTGAGTTTTAAGTCAAAAACCTTCACATTCTCTTGGGGGAGGACCCTCAAACACAGCATCTCACCAAAGCTTTTATTCATTGTAGAAATGAAGAATGTGTTTCTTTATCCTGCTGCATAATAATTACGAGTAATTAGCTCGCAGCCTGTCTGCCAAGCTGGTGTTGATTCATGCCTGTAGGCGTCCTATAATATATTATACAGCAATACTATTGGCAACAAATTACACAGGAAAGCACTTTAAGTATTAACACTATGGGTAAATATTAGGGGTGCAACGGATCACAAACCTCATGTTTAAGGGTGTGTTTGTTGCTTTAAGTTGCGTTTTCTCCTGGAGGGTCCGTGTACGTTTTGGTCATCTGTTTTACCGTTAATTCGGAAAAACCAAAATATGGAAATACCATGGTATTCTCGTTTTTGCAAATCACTTTTTAGTTTTTTCCTTTAAAACGAGACGCAGCGCACAGCAGGTAACCCGGAACAAGAATGACCGTATGCAAGAAATTAATACATTCTGCAGATGGCATGACACAGAGTTGTACTGGAAGTCAGTGGTGTACAAGGTGAACAGGAAGTTAATATTTTCAACCTTCCATTCCATGCGTGATGAGGCCGAATATTTATTGAAAATATGTCCAGCAACTCTATCTTCCAGGCCATTGAATTGATTTTGCTTACCCGGTTAATTTAGGTACTGTTTCATCATGTCCTTGAAAGTACGACATTTGTTCTTCAATTCCGAATGCATTTGAATTTCTCTCAGATTAGGCAGTTGGGACATGATTATCAGTTCACTGTCCAGTGGGCGTCTGCACGGAGGAAACTTTTTATTTAGGAATTTATATTTTTCATATAAATTTCTCCTAAAAAGTTTTTTATTCTTTTCATCAAACGCTCGATATGTGTTGTAATGTAGGAGATCATAATTAAACTTACATAGCTTACCCTGGAGACGTTTAAAGTTCTCACTCAGGATTGTAAGTTCTACATTCAAATGATGAGGTTTGCGTTTATCCATTGTTGCTAATCTTCAATGCAGTCTGCTTTTACAACTCTCTGTAACTATCTCAGGTAAAGGTCTGTGATTATCACTCTAAACTCAGGGACTGGGGTACTATGACAAGTGTCTGTCAAAGACATCAAAGGCGATCACGTGACGTCACAGAGGTTCTCCGTTGCACCTGGCCAAGGTTCAGAAAGTTCGTCCCAATATTCAGATTCAGTTGTTGAATCAGAATCTGCGTTCTTTAGTTCTTCCTGTGCCGTTGCACCTGGCCAAGGTGGAGAAAGTTCGTCCTCATATACTGAGCCAGCTGTTGAACTTTCATCAGCTGAACACACCCCCTCTGTCTGTGATGTTTCTGCTCTATCCATGGAGATTGTTTCCCGAACCTCCTTTCCAGATATGAAGATGTTGGAGATGGCTTTGCCCACAGACGAGAAGAACTTGCAGACGGTGTTGGGCTTTTTGGGTCGTGTCAGGTGATATTCGACACAGAAGGCAATGCAGTTCCCCCTCTGTGACAGACGCACAAAAATATGACTAAATCTATGGTTTAAATACACTTATACTGTCACCTACTGGTAAAAATGGTAAACACTTTGACTTTGCATCTACTTCACGTTCACTAAATCAACAGCACAATACGGTGGAAAAATAAATATCAGTGCCTACAACTCTGAACACGAAAATGACTTTGATTAAACTATATCACGAACTGTATTGCATCAAACAATGCACCAATTAATCGAAAAGTTGATTATTGCTGT
Organism: Lycodopsis pacificus; assembly: GCA_028022725.1. Taxonomy (NCBI): domain Eukaryota; kingdom Metazoa; phylum Chordata; class Actinopteri; order Perciformes; family Zoarcidae; genus Lycodopsis; species Lycodopsis pacificus. The sequence goes on from CM051709.1 coordinate 18,490,673, forward strand.
GTACATAGATAAATGAATATTAAACAGCATATAGTCAACTACTGATGCTAACGCACTCCCATCGGCCCAGATTAATGAATGAATGTATTAATTTCTTGCATACGGTCATTATATTGCCTTCACTTTTATTTTGAAATATTCTTCTTTCGGGTTACCTGCTGTGCTCTGCGTCTCGTTTTAAAGGAAAAAACAAAAAAGGGATTTGCAAAAACGAGAATACCATGGTATTTCCGTATTTTCGACTGAACGGTAAAACAGATGACTAAAACGTACACGGACCTTGGGGGACTTTGGTTCTTGGTTTTTCCGTTTTTGAATTCAGAACGAAAAACGGAAATACGACCGACCATTTCCGTTTTCCCGTTCTTGGTTTGAAACGAGAATACCATGGTATTTCCGTATTTTGGTATTTTGAAGATTTTTAACGCCTTCATCCGGCTTAAAGTGATAGCTGTGATGTTACGAAGTGAGGTTGTCAGTCTTTTACTACAGTAGATGGAGTTCGGAGAAACAGACAAGATGTGGACATATTTTAAACACCTAAAACAATCTATGTTAGTTTAAGTGTACGCTATATTTAGAATATTTTCACCTCTTTACCTTTCTGACGGGGAACTGACGCCGTTCTATTCAAATTGACCAGACTCCGTTTACAAAAACAGTAATTTTACCTCTCAGAACACAGGTGGCTCATCGTTTGTTTTAGTTCTTGTGGGACTTTGATGTTTAAAGGGTTAGTTCAGATTCACCAAAGTCCCACAAACAGACTTACTGATGAAGGCAGCAGTAGACCAGCAACTCCTGTGTTCTGAGAGCTAAAATTAATGTTTTTGTCAATGAAGTCTGGTGTAAAAGGCTGTCTGAAGGTAAAGTCATGAAAAATATTCTTCATATAAGTTGGAGTTTAAATATAAGAAATATGAAGTTCATGCAAAAATCAATATTCTATTCAGCATATAATCATCATCATGGTGTGGTGGAAATTGTATTAATTTCCCTGTGAGAAATACTCAAATGTCTTTCAGTATTTTATTGAAAAGGCACTTAGAATAATACAGCTGAATGGTCAGAGCTCTTTCCCCACGGATGGTTCGGAGGTCTTACGAGTCAAGATTTTAGCAGAGTGTATATGATTCTCACAAGCTGAACTGCCTCTTCCAGCTGCACGGTATCTAGTTGAATTATCTTCAGCAGAGAAACAAGAGAGAGTCTGAGGTTAATTCATTTGGCACAACTCTGACCTCGAGCTCGGATGCTCATATTAAGCCCCTTGTCCTGATTTCTTCTTTTTAAAACATTCTAAAAACTATGTTTATCCTCTGTTGACCTGAAGTTAGCCATGCTTTTATCTCATCCTGTTTGGACAACTGCAATTAAGGTTATTCCAGCTTGAAACTGATTTCTGTATTGTTGCTAAAACTGATCCAAACTGCAGCAGCAAGGACCTCATAAGACATTTGACAACAGCCAAACAGTGGAGTTCAGGAATGCGTGCTGCAAATTCCTTCATGGGATCGTCGGCAGACTTGCAGGTGTGTTAGTTTACTGTGAATGAAGTTTACAAGCAGCGGTGATGAGGCAGCGAGCAATGTAGCAGTTTCAGCTTAGAACAAAAGAGCAAGCGATTGATTGACAGATTGAGCTGACTCGTCTTCTCTTGTTTCTATGGATATGTATGACAACAGAGAAAGTCACCCTGAACAAACTCACGCCAGTAATATTCATATATTGTGAAGGGTTGCAGAACAAAATGCAAGTTGTAGTCCCTTTATGTTGTACGAGGACACAACATTTTTATGTACTATACAACTAAGACTACCAAGCCTTCATCACGGAGGACATTTTGACCCGTCACAGTAGGAAAAGCACAGGTGTAAAATATCTAATTATGGATGGCTGAATTTCATCTAGCTATGTCAGATTTTGGGTCATGTTATGGCTTAGGGGGACACTTGAATAGATGGGAGTCATTGCTATATTGTCATTAGTGACATTTCCTACTGTGACAAGTAGTGCAAATGTCTTCTACGGAAAATATGGCCTATTTGCAATGACGACCTTCGTCATATTAAATTGAACAAATACCACAAAAACCTGACTGTTCCTATAGAATCACCAGTTTCTGAGCACTGCCATTGTGCCCAAGGCATCATTAATCTTACTAGTCCCACATGTGCTTTCGCCTGCTATAACAAGTCAAAATGTCAAAATCATTGAACAAGTTGGTAAACTTGTTGCATTTTCCCCGTTGGTTTGGTTTATTTTTGCACAGAAAAAGATTCAAGCGAACCAAAATGCATCACTTAAAAGTAAAAATGTTCACTCCGCTCGTTGGTTAGGTGTGTCTGGAGCGGGACCAAGAACCTGCTTTATTGCTAGTCTAGGTCGCGTTCAAACCACAAACATTCCAGAATGTTGTTGACTTGGATTGTTTCCACTGAAGAGTATCGGTGCTTGGTTTTTGGTTCGCACAAGCTTACGATTGCAGGGTTCAGATCTGCCCAAACGAATTGTACCAAGGGGGAACATTTAGCAGAGTCCGATTCAACCGCACTAAACAATGCATGTTTGAAAACACACTTAGAAAAACATTATTTAACACCGCAAATTTAAGGGCAATGACAAGACAGAATTTAATCGCTGCCTCTGCGAAAACCCTGACACAAATTCATCTTTTTAGTAAATCACTGCGAACAATGCTAGAAATGATCAAAGGGGCAGAGTTGACGTTGTCATCGTAGAGACCAGGACTGAAGAATGGGTGGAGTTTCTCAGTGAAGGAGCAGCCAGTGAAGGAGTAGATCAGAGCTGCAGCATCTACGTCATAGAAGGAGACCAGACCCTCCTCGTAATCCACGAACACTCCCACCGTCTGTGGCTTTGAGTTTAGAGAGAGAGGAAGAGGAGAGCCGACAAGAGCAGCGTATTCTTCTCCATTTTTCAACCACATGGTCCAGTGGCCGTTGTCAGGGCACAGTGGGATTATTCCCTGTCTTTTGATCGACGCTTTGGCAACTCCTAAAGTCCATCTAGTCTTCTCTTTAACTTGAACCTCAAAGTAAAATCTTCCAGAAGAGAAACTCTGTTTTCCCAAGATACAGCAACTAGGATTAAATCTTTTAGGATTATCTGGGAGATTCTTTTTCACAACACCATGATACACTTGTTTGCAATCATCAGACAAGATGAGAGCCCTGTGTGCTGTATCAGGATCCAGAGTCACATCCACGGCAAACAGCTGGACCCTGTACAGCTCGGCCTCGTGGAGCAGCTTCTTCATCTCTTTGCAGAGGTTCTCCTCTAGTTGATCCACAGCTGTCCTCACTGTCCCCTCAAATGATGGTGGCTCGATGCTGACTTCTTTCCAGTCCTTGGTGGGTGCAGAAGCATCCAGGGACGCAAAGCTTTGCAGGAAGTGGAGGTGGTCTTTGGAGCGTGAGAGCTGTTCCACCTCAGCTCGTTCCCTGATGAGCTCAGAGATTTCCTGCTCCAGCTCTTGGATGAAGCCTTTGGCCTGCTTCTCGGTTGTCTTCTGGGTCGATTCAATCATCCCGATGAGCTCCGCCTGGGTTCTTTGCAAAGACTGTATCAAAGCGTTGAAGACCTGAACCCCAACTGCCATCTCTTTGTCTGCAGCTTCCTTGCTGAGCTTTGCCGTGTGTTTGATCTCCTGAATCTTCAATCGTCTCTTCTGGATCATCCGGTGAATTCTGGCCTCTCTCTTCCCCAGCTCGGCCTTCTTTTTCTCGAATTGCTCTTTCAGTGGAATGACTTCATGCAATTTGTGGTCTAAAACCGGGCATAGCATGCACACACAGATCTGGTCGGTTTTGCAGAAGAGCTCCAGAGGTTTATCATGAATCGTGCACATCCTACATTCCAGGTTCTCCACAGGATCAGTTAGCTGATGTCTTTTCAGGCGTGAAGCCGTCAGATGTGGCTGTAGGTGAGCGTCGCAGTAGGAGGCCAGACACACCAGGCAGGACATCACAGCTTTTCTTTTGGTTTCGGTGCAGATGTCACAGGGAACATCTCCTGGTTTGGCAGCTTGTTGATCCGAGCTGTTCCTTCCAGCTGACTCTCTGAACTGAGCTGCCATCTCAGATATGAAAGTATTGACTCGCAGATCAAACCTCTTATAGTAAGGGAATTTACACGAGGGACACTGACACTTGCTACTGTCCCAGTGCTCTATGACACAGTTTTTGCAGAAGTTGTGGCCACATGGTAACGTGACTGGATCAGTGAATACATCCAGACAGATGCCGCACAGAAACTGCTCTTCAGTCATCATAAAGCTGGCAGACGACATGTCGACAGCCTAAAACCAAAAGCTTGACATTACAACACTGTCATTACACAAAGATCTTTTTTTCTGACAAAAACATATATGCATCATGCTAAATTTAAAAAAAGGATTATTGGTATATGATGTAAAATACTGTGACTTTCTTATAGGAGTTTATAAAAATAAACACTCTGAAATGTGCATGTTATTGGCCATGGTTACATTCGTCTTTTCAATGCAACTTTGTGATCGGATTACGCCAGATGGGAACTTCGTCTGTAAAACGCTGGATGAACACATTTAATTTCATATGAATTCCTCACAATAATAGCCACTGTTATTCTTGCTGCTTCCTCCCTGCAGTAGAAGACTTGTTTGATTGAAGAAAAGCCGCAAACAAAGCTTATTCGCTGGATGAACACATTTAATTTCCTATATATTTTTCACAATAAAAGCCCCCCGTTATTTTTGCTCCTTACTCTTCCTTCCTGCAGTATTAGTAGACTTGTTTCACTGAAGAAAATCTGCTAACAAATTTCCTCCGAAGAAAACAAGTCATTTCCTATTGATTCTTCACAATAAAAGCCCCTGTTATTTTTGCTGCTCACTCTTCCTCCCTGCAGTATTAGTAGCCTTGTTTTTTGAAGAACTGCCGCAAACAAAGCTCCGCAAATTCGCTAAAAAAACACATTTTCCGATTAATTCATCAAAATAAATGTACAAGTATTTTATTTTGAAACGGCAAAATTTGGAAATGTTGGGTTTTCCTCGGCAGTAACTTAAGAGGACACGTTTTTCCTCCTCTCTTCCCTTTGCCCTCATGTGTGGGAGGAAGATGATGGAGATCTACTTTTAATGAAATTGTCCACATGCTGTCCACACCTCAGTGAGATCAGAACTCAACGTGAGCCAGGCCACTTCGGCACGTGGTCTGGCTCTCGGAGTGCACAGTCTTGACAGTTAATGCGTCCTGGCGTGATCGAATGACAAGAGTATAGCATTCAAGAGACAAGTGTAACCCCAGGCGCTGATGGCTTTTTTAGAAACACCAACTGTACTCACCAATGTTGGGGGAGGACGTCCTCAAAGGCCCGAAGAAGAAAGTCAAATATTTCTTGGTAATTGTTCCCTCTTGTGCAGGACTTTCTTGGAGGTCGTTCTATATTTCATGTGCAGGATGACAGCTCTGCTGCTCACAGTGAGTGGTTTAGTCTTCGCTGTTGCTACACCTCTCTATGCAGGTAAACCAGTTTGGGTGTTACTGGGAAGGAAGTAAAGACATTCTCTGTTTTTCACTCCTCCACATTCCTCTTCTGTTCTGACTCAGGTCCAAGTTCAGGCAAATATGCTTTTCATTAGGGGAGGTGCACATTAATCAACAATTCAGTTTCCACCTCAATTTGCATTTGCTGATGAACTGTACTTATATTAGGCCACAAAATGGTAATATTTCAGGCGGACTCTCGAGCTAATTCTGGCACATTTACATTGAGGTGTAATGATTATTCATTCATTGTATTGATTAATATGCACTGTCCTTGGTAAATAAAATAATATAAAAACAACGTGTCAGAGTTAGCTAGAGAGCTAATGTTTGTCAGTTGTCTCTGGGCAGGTTATTACAGTTAAGTGGCCTAATAATATTGCAATTCAACAGCAAACACTACAGCACAACACTGATACAATGCAATAAAATACATAAATATGTGACAAAAGTAGCAGATATGTTAAAACAAAGATAGCATGTAACAGCAGGCAAGTTAGTGAGTGTGTTCAACATGGTAAAGGAGTGTTACGGGTGTTTGAGGTCTTAACACTCTTGTGTGTGAAGGTCCGCCCCCTTCACTCTTTAATAGTGAGAGGGTGGAGCTTCACACACACACCTGAGTCCATCCATCTCACACACACACACACAGTCTTGCTGTTGTCATTTCAGGTTGTCGGTCTCATTCTTGAGTGACATTAATAACCTGGCTACATGTGTGTCTGCATTGACCCTCATTTCTTAACGACTTCTCTCATATGTTGTGAATTTATAACGACTCCGACACCTCTAATATATTCTTAATGACCTTTTGTAATGTATTTTGTGCGCGTAATAGGTTGTAAATGGATGAGCTCCTTCAGATTGCACGTGTGCGACAGGCTACCGGCCATCGAGCCGCTACGCTAGCTGACAAATACACAGCAGAGCAAATGAGAGAGGGTGAGACACACACAGAGAGAAATCACAATATTTATTATTATATGTGGCTGTTTGGGTTTGTTTGTCCTTCTCTTTTCTAAGTCTAATACTGCTGAAATAGTATACCACGTTCATGTCTGTCAGTTAATGTTGAAGTGTCTTAAAGCTGCATTCTCTCTAGTGGCCACCAGGGGGCGACTCCTCTGGTTGTATAGAAGTCTATAGAAAATGACTCTACTTCTCTCTTGATTTATTCCCTCAGTAAACATTGTAAACATGAGTTTATGTCTCAATCTCTAGTTTCAAGTCTTCTTCAATACAGCATGATGTTCATTTAGTACATGATGGTCCATTTAGAGTCACACAGACCATAAAGCAGGGGATGCTTTAGGGCGGGGCTACACGGTGATTGACAGCTCTCTAGCAGAGACATATACAGTGTCTCTACGTTAGTCCTCCTCAGTCCAAATATGGTGACGTCCGTTCACTGGTTTGCTAAAAAGCCAAAATGGCGACGGTCAAAATGGCTTTAAAACCGCAGTTCACAAACCAATGGGTGACATCACGACTACTGCGTCCTCTTCTTAACAAAAGCTTTGATTTGCCGATTGTTTCTCTACCAGAGAGGCAGCCAGAAAACAGCACAACGCACACAGCGGAATAACTGAGCTAACTGCTGTGGAACCAGGCCAGACTAGATGAGTCGATGTACAGGACTCTGATGAGGAACCTCTTGATTTACGAGTTGATCTACATTCCACCTCTTACCTGCAGGCATTAGCAACATTTCCTGACTGGGTGTCTGGGCTCACAATTAGGAAGGAATATCTTGTTTATTCTTTGTACAAAATAATCCTCATGTGTGTTTAAGATTAAGCATTACATAAAAAAAGGCAAAGAAGGCCGTTGGAAAGGTACACACTTTATACAAATAAATGCACACATTATGAAAAATAATACTCTTGTTGTTGAGGTAACATACAGAAGGAAACGACTAATTCATGAACATTTTAAAGACATCCAGCAGTTGTGTCTTTGTGTCTCCTCCTCAGGCCAAGACGGGTAGCTGTATATAAAAACATGAAGCTGTTTCGTCGCACCAAAGGGATCCTTTTGATGTGGTCTGGGCTTGTGATTAGGATTCCCTCTAGGGGTCTCCCTGTGGAGGTATTACAGGCAGCTGAGGGGAGACCAGAGCACTCCTTTGGGACTGAATCTCGTAGTCTGGTCTGGGAGAGCGTCGGATCCTTCAGGAGGAGCTTTGGGGAAGCAGGAAGAGAGAAGACGACATCTGGGAACGTTTGTTGAGCCGGTTACCACCAGGAAGATGGATGGATAATATTACTTCAGTTTGAATGGACATATGCGTATTTTAGATGTTTGTTGCCTGCGCTTTATAATGTCACCTGACTTTTGTCTTAGTTGGACAGTCATTAACATTTACACAGATTTACATGCATATTAAAATTTACACCTCATTAACCTTTTGTGTAGAGAATTACTTTGTTTTGTATTTAATTCTTCTGTGTGAAACAAATCGTTTAACGTCGTACAAACACGTTCGTCCTCAGTCTTTAGGTTGATTTTTATACCCACATTTACATATTGTATGTAATCACAGATACATATGATGTGTAAATTTAATTTGTGGTTCTCAGGATTCCGTATGCGACGTCTTCTCCATATGAATGAACTGTATTCTGAGTGAGTGAGTTCACTTTCACTGTACGTCCTGAAACATCTACTGACTGACAAAAGATTGAATGGATTTTACGGTTGACAGGACGGAGAAATGAAAATTGTGAAAGAAAGAAGAGTGGGAGGAAAGGTGTGTGTGTGTGTGTGTGTGTAATGAGGCCTGACTTGGTTAATACGTCAAGGCGACGTTTGCTTTCTGATGCCAACACACACACACACACACACACACATTGAAAGTGATTATTTTAAACAGCATGGTGAAATAAAATCACAGCGATGAATCAACCGCTTGCTTTACAGTCTGAGGAACGTAATAATACCTCAGGTTTTGGCAGCACTTTATAATAACTACACACTATGAAGCCTTAGTTAAGTATGAGTAAACACTTAATTCATCATTTATAAAGCATTGTTCCTACATTCATAATTCATTAGTATGCAGTTCATAACAACAGTTATAAAGGTTTCATTCTTGATCAATAAGCTCGTCTATTATGTGTTTCATTGTTGTGTTTTCATACTTTATAAATGATGGATTCCCCATTTGTAAATTAAAGTATTTGTAAAGTATTATATATTTTACAAACCAATTATTAAGGAGTTGTAGATGATTAATAAGATAATTTATGAAGTGTTAGTAAATGATGAATAACTTATTTAGATGTACATTATTCATGCGTTTATATATATAATGGTTAGGGACTATGTTAATATATGCTTTATAAACGCATATTAATACTGCAATTCATGATTTATTTAGTTACTACTCGTTAGTAAAGTGTTTTATGTGACCTCATCTAAAGTGAGGACTATTCATGCCTTAAGACACTACCACTTTAGTCCACAGGGGGCGACAAAAACAACACAGCATGAAAGTTTCTTGTAGTAGCTTTAATAAGAGAGGTTTTGAATGCAGGACTTATACTTGGAGTACTTTCACAGTGTGGTATTAATACTTTTACTTAAGTATATAATCTAAATACTTCTGATGTAACACTATCAGTGGTGGAAGAAGTACTCGGTGTAGAAATACCAAAAACATGAAAGCCCAGAGTTGACACCAGGATGTTTTCTGACACGCTTCACTGTGTTTCCATTAGAGCAGACACCAAACTCAAAGCCCCACAGAGACTTTGTTTGCCTCCGAACCAATTTAATGAATTAAATTAAAAGTAAACGGAAGAGGTTATACGTAAAAAAACGAATAAAAATGAACTTGATCGCTCCATAGTACAAGATAGGAGAAGGAAGAATTAGATCTCTCTCGCCTAAAGCCGTACTCGTAAACAAGTAATATCAGATAAACGTATATTGATTTATTTTGTCTTACTGACACTTGAATGTGTCATAAAGAATATGTCAGCCTAAATAAACCCAGTATTGATACTTACATTGCTCGAAGCACCGACCGAGGACAAAGTACGACCAGTGAACTAGAATCATACCTTCAAAATAAAAGGATCCGGACAAATGAGATATCATGAACGACATCAGACTGAAGGAGATCTGGTCAGATGAGGTGAACACACACACACACACACACACATGTTAATATATGTGTGTGTGTGTGTTATTCTAGTATCTATATCTAAAAGGCTAGTAAACCCACAGGAATCATGAAAGCTTCATCTCAGCGGCTTCACTCCGAGCTTTTGTCCACATGAGCGTGAGTGGGAGATGAGTGTGTGTGTGTGTGTGTTGTCTATGTTTAGCTCGCAATTGTCATGCCATGTTACCGTGGCAACCCTCGGAGACAAAAAAGGTCAGGTATGACCGAGTCTCCGTCTTTCTTTTTCATTTGAGAAACTAAATGAAACGGTGAAAAAACACAACACGGCGTCTACCAGCAGGAAGCAGCCGGTGTGAGACAAGCGGCTGCAGGTGGGTGGAGAGCTGCTATCATCCAGAGACGCTTTCAACCAGAATAATGTCATCGTGGAGGTGGCTTCAGTCCAGCATCTCAGCAGAGCGTCGTTCCTCTGAGTGTCTGAGTGGTGAGGACGTACTCGGAGCCTTTACTCTGGTGGAAGTACGAATAAAGCGACGATGCTCTCTACAGCTGATCCAAGAGGCTTTTCAAAGAGTTTGTTTCACTGCAGGAGGAAACACTTCATCCTTCACTTCATCACAAACATTCAACATCAACACATCTGGAGATACGAGGTTTTACCTGGACAGGAAGGAGATGAGAAACTCATCTAGAAGAAACTAAAGCTGTCAGACAAATGTAGTGAAGGACAATATGTACCTCTGAGAGGTAGTAGAGTAAAGAGTACAATATGTACCTCTGAGAGGTAGTAGAGTAAAGAGTACAATATGTACCTCTGAGATGTAGTACAGTAACAGTAGAATGTAGCAGAAAAGAGAAATACTCAAGTAAAGTACAAGTACCTCAGATTTGTACTTAATTCCAGTACTAAATGAATAAAACAAGAATTGTGTTATTTATCACACCGTGAGCCATCAGCAATGATGAATCCCACAAGCTCTTGCATAACTGGGCTCATTTACATGAACAAATGCCCAATTTTACCATAAAAAGTCACAGTGACACGTTTGTTGCCATGCAACAAGGAAATTGAAAATGAAAAGCCAAAAAAAAAGAAGAAATAACAGAAAAACAGAGTTGCTCGTCTCCAAAACTTTACGTTCCGTTGGTGAGACGTGGAATAAAATCCAGGAAGCCCAGTTTGAGTGAATTTGAAGCCCGAATACTTCTTAAAAATATATAAAACTCAAATACGAGTCAGTAGAGTGAAGGTCACACATTAGTAATAAAGTACTCGAGGACAAAGGTCTTCGGGGTCTTTTAAGGTGGAACTAAAGACGTCAGATGTTGTTAATCGGCCCTTGGTTGAAAGTCTGAGCACTTTTGTCAAAGCCTCCTTAAAAAGAGAAAACATTGATTATTGTTAGAGACTGAGCTAAATCCGTCATTGATCGCCGAGATACAATTCATCCAATCAGGAGCTCATCAGATGGTATCACCGCTGATCCATTAACAGTGTCTCCTTAACCGAACCCTCAGCGGGTTATTTAAAGCTTCCATCTGCTCTCTGTTCAGAGCTGCTGCTGTTTCTCTCACTTCTGCAGGATTCAGTTGTTTTTCACTAACACTCAGAAATTAAACACTTTTGCATCTCATATATGCAAATGTATATAAGTGGGTATGGAATGCCTCCTGTTGCTTCAGGCTGTAATGGATGGATTAAAACAAAAACATACTGTTGGGTCTGTAATTGGCAGAAACAGATGATGTTGAATCATTTTCAAAACAAATCAAAAAAATATTGTTTACATAAAAAAAAACATTTTAACTCTAAAATGTTGACATAGGCTCCAAAAATCGAGTGTAAGTCGGACTCTAGTACTAGTAGTAGTAGTGTGGTATTAGTATGGTAGCAGCAGTGGTGGAAGAAGTACTCAGATCTTGTACTTACGTAAAATGATAATTCTACAGTCTAGAAACACTCCTGCATTTAAAATTGTACGGAAGTACAAAAGTATTCACATTAAGATATACTGAAAGTACAAAAATGTATACAAATCCCAGACCAAACAACGCTGTGGTAGAGACCTGTCAATCACAGTAAGCCCCGCCCTAAAGCATCCCCTGCTTTATGGTCTGTTAGAGACCTGTCAATCAGCGTGTAGCCCCGCCCTAAAGCATCCCCTGCTTCATGGTCTGTGTGACTCTAAATGGACCATCATGTACTAAATGAACATCATGCTGTATTGAAGAAGACTTGAAACTAGAGATTGAGACATAAACTCATGTTTACAATGTTTACTGAGGGAATAAATCAAGAGAGAAGTAGAGTCATTTTCTATAGACTTCTATACAACCAGAGGAGTCGCCCCCTGGTGGACACTAGAGAGAATGCAGCTTCAGTCTGATTCTTAATTTCAAAATAAGAGATTTGTGTTAGACTGTAACACCAGTGAAATGACTCGAGGGGACCACAACATATTTTTGTTGTTTTGATGTCATTTACATCATACATATGATAGTTATTTATACATTATTGCATTTTAAATGCTAGAAAACATTGTTTGTGCTTTCGTCCACAGAATCAACACAAAATTAACTTTCTTAAATATGTTCAAGATGCTCTTTATAAAGGTGTTATGAAAGAAGTTTGCACAAAACTGTCACAAGTCTGACTGTAATAATGTGTGAGAATAATGAACCCATTTATTGATATATCTGTATCGCTTAATACCCACCTGGTTTTGAGGGTTTTTGGGAGGGCCCACGTCTTGATTGAATACTGTAGCTACAGTACAGCAGTTGCTCTCAGTGTAGATATTAATATTAACAGTTACACTTGTAGCCGCACAGAAAGAGACAGATGGAAATGTTTGAATGTGTTGCTCCTCTTTAAATGTAATTCTTGCACCGCATTAAATGTAATTTCACCGAGATATTAAACTATCTCATCTTCTTCCTCTTCACGCTCTCCCTCTCGCTCCTCCGCCTCTGCTTGCTCCATCACTTTCCCCTCGTGGTCGTCCTCCCTCCGTCTGTCTCTCTGCAGTGAATGCCAGCTGAAATGAATATGCTTATTCGGCGGGCTGCCGGCTCGTTGCTGCGTGATCAACGAGGCTCCTGGCTGTTGGTGCGGGATCTATAGGGAGGCGGATCATTAGAAAAACAGGGGGAACCAGGCGCGAGCTGGTTCATTAAAACTGCATCGCTCATAACGTATCGCAAAGGTGACAATATCGCATTTGTCTTATTTAAAATAACTTTTCCATTTGTCTTCGGTTCAGCCTTCTGAAATCAGGATCAGTCAGTTTCCTGTCAGCGTTCAGGAAAAGAAACGGTGTCGATAAGATGAAGGAGAGAGAAAGACGGAGAGATGGGAGGAGGAGGAGGAGGAGGAGGTGAGGATTAGTGCTTAATGCTGCTCATTTTTAAGTTTGGAGAAAATATTTCCGACAGTCACTCATTCTTCTAGTTTTCATCCAAACTTTCAGCCGGAGAAACGACTGAAGTGAAGTTGAGGCATCCGATGTTTCAAAAAAAAAATGGTAGAAAGTACATTTAGTACAAATACTGTACAATGTATACGTCCACGTTTATTGTCATATGCATTGAAAAGCACAGTTGTACATTCAAATGCAATAAAAATGCATCTGCTCTGGTTCTGTCATCACTTAAAAACATCGTATGATAAGAATAAATAAGAGAGATTCTACAATAAATAAATATTACACCTCAGAGGCAAATATTACACTTTTTACTGCACTACATTCATTTGATGTTTTTGCGGATTCAGAATAAAAATACAAAACACAATCAAGAAGTAGATTATGATATGAAATATGAATAGGACTTTATTCAATGTATCCTCAAACACAAGTTTGTATAATATTCTTCAAAAAATAACACATTTTTCATGCGTTTTCCTGCAAACGTCCAGCGACAAGTGTCAATTTCCGCTTGTTATTTGAATACAGTCTTTTCAAAATAAACTTAAGTGTTCACAGGAAAAAAAACGTAGTTAAGTTTCGGCAACAAGAGTACTTGGTTTTTCGGAAAAGATCGTTTCGGTTAAAATAACTACTGAACTGCCGTTACTGAAGAATGCAATTTCCAAGCTAGCCAGAGAAAGCTCTTATTTTGAAATATATATATACATATATATATATATATATGGCTTTGAAGAGAGCATTGATAGCGGCTCCGAAAGGCCTGTTAGAGCGTCCCAACCACAGACCAGGAAAGATGTTTTTTAATAAATCATGACGCAACCTTCTGGAAAGAGGTTTGCAATAACACCTTCTCGATGACCAGCAGCCCCAGATTACAGCCAGTTCAATACAAGCTCACACAAAACACACAGAGCTCAACACAGAATGCACTCCTCACTCCTCAGACAGCTGCTCTCGCTCAGCATGGCTTCTCGCGCCAAACCCTAAAATTCTGCAGCAACATAATCACTATCATCTCACACATCCCCGGTTACTGAATTCCACTTTCCTCTTCGCTCTGCCTCTCAGGAGGAATTACACCCATCGGTCACGTTAAAGACAAAAAAAGAAGCACAACGCCATACTTATCACCCTGACAACCATTCCCCCCCCCAAAAAGACCATTATTGCTCAACTGGAAATACAGACACAAAATAACAACGACACAATGTTTGAATTCGTGTCTCTGCCATGCCTTCCCCCCCTCCATGTTTGTAAATGCACAAATGGAATAAAACAAGAAAAACGTGTCTGACAGCAAAGTGAAACAGTGAAAATATTCTAAATATAGCGTGAATTTAAACTGATATTCATTCTTTTAGGTGTCTAAAATACGTCCACAGCAGTACATCTGCTGTAGTAATACACTGCCTATGAGTACTTCATACAACCACACTTCTAAAACATCACAAACATCTGGTCTCATCTGTAGATATGCCACAAAATCCTTTTAAATATTAGCCGTGTAATCATGAACGATCAAGTATAAAGATGGCAAAACTCTCCACAGAGGGAAGGAAGGGGAGGTGAATCGGTTCAACAAACAGCGTTATTTTAACCCAAACCACGATCTTCTCATCCTAACTAAGTATTTCACCATCTTTTCCGAACCCTAAATAAATAGTTTTGTCGCCTAAACCTAACCCAGTTGAATTAGAAAATAGTTTCCATGTAACGAGCGGGAACGGACACTTGTTCTCACTGTCAGTTATTTCTTCTGTGTTTCTGTTCATTCACTGGTTTTTATTTTTATGTTTTTACTATGTACTGGCTCTGTGGCACTCTGAGATTTAAAAAAAATGAAAAGTGCCCTACAAATAAAACGCATTATTATTATTATTTATTATTGTTCTGGGCTTTCGTAGTCTATATTTTGACATATGTTGTATGATGATACGTTGCTTAAAGTAAGTATAAACAGAAAGGAGGTGGTATACAACAGGTGAAAGGGCTGTAAGAAAGGAAAGAATGAGGTCCATAAAGAAAGAAGGCAGATAACGATAACGAAGAGGAGGAGAAGCACTTTAATGGAAATGGAACAGAGCCGAGGATGTGAAAAGAGTTAGACAGCGTCATTATCACGACTCAGCAAAGTGTTTTTACTGTGTGAGTGTGTGTGTGTGTGTGTGTGTGTGTGAGTGTGTGAGAGAGACAGACAGACAAACTTAGAGAGGGTGAGACAGTTTTTTCTCGTTGCCAAAGGTCGGCGGATCAACAGCTCGTCTGCTGCTCCGATAACACTCCCTAAATTAGACTGAAGTGATTTATGGAGGAGAAGTTTATCGTCATTACATAGACGGATGAATATTCATTCATTCTCTATCTCTCTTTCCTTCTCCTTCGTCTTTTGGTCTCTCTTCCTCTTGCTCTCCATCCCCCTTCGTCAAACTGTTGGAGAGTCTTTAAACAGCAGCTGAAGGATTGAACCTCCCCTCTGCTGAAATAAACTAAATCCAGTCAATAGGACCTTAATGGAAACACAATTTATGACTTTAATTTGACCAAACGGGGTCAAGCTCACGTGTGTGTGTGTGTGTGTGTGTGTTTTACGTTGCTGATATTGAAAGTCAGTGTAAGATTGTAAATTTACGAGCACATACACACACCTGTCAGTATTTGTGTGTGTTTAAATCAGCTGAAACTGAGCGAGGCTGCAGACAGCAGTACACATTAATGACAGAGCTGCCACTGATGTTATCTATTAATTATTCCAATAAATCGTCTGGAAATTCATGTTCCCCGGAGAATGAATCCGTCTTTGGTTGTCCTCTTGTTATGCGAGTTACAACGTTAACCACGAGTTACAATGTTAACCACATGTTACAACGTCAGAATCAGAATCAGAACTGTTTATTGCCATTGTATGTTGAACATACAAGGAATTTGACATGACATGTGCGTAATATTTAACAACAATCAACAGTGCAAAGTAGAAACAAATAAAATTTACAGAAAATATAAGATAAGTAAAATAAAGTGGAATATGAGATAAAGTGAAATATAAAATAAAGTAAGATGCACAAATGGAGATAACAGGACTATAAACCAGTGAGATGTAAGTGTAGTGTGAAAGTGTTGGTGGGAAATTGTTCTGGGGTTGACTTATTTCGCTTTCAAGTCAATGAAGTAGTAAAGGAAACCGTGAGGTTTGTGATCTGTTGCACCCCTATTACTGAGTGTGTGATCTTCTGTAATGGAACGTGTCGGAGTGCATCACGCTGCTGATGCCACGGTCAGCTGTGGATGAATCAAACAGTCGGCATCAGATGGTGCTGTGTTTTAAGTGCTATACTTTTATATGATTGATATAATGGTTGGAAAGCTAAACCACAACATCTGTTGGTTAAAACGTGAACACTCTATCGGAAAAGGGCAGGTCTGAGATCAGCGTGAAGTCATGTGACCGTGGTGGAGTTCCTTCATACTTCTGGCGATCTACGCTTCAAAAATCATGAATCAGCTGACAAGGTACGTTTATAAATGGCAGTGGCACGGCCTCCCTACTCACTGTACCTTGCACATGTTTAAATAAAAACATGAATATGTGAACCTGTGTATTATTTGAATAGCTTAGTAGTGAATGCACAATCTACTACTATCACAGTAGAAGTTTTATTATTATTTGAACATCTGTTAACTTCTACTATCACAGTAGAAGTTTTATTATTATTTGAACATCTGTTAACTTCTACTATCACAGTAGAAGTTTTGTTATTATTTGAACATCTGTTAACTTCTACTATCACAGTAGAAGTTTTATTATTATTTGAACATCTGTTAACTTCTACTATCACAGTAGAAGTTTTATTATTATTTGAACATCTGTTAATTTGAACATCTGTTAACTTCTACTATCACAGTAGAAGTTTTATTATTATTTGAACATCTGTTAACTTCTACTATCACAGTAGAAGTTATCAGATGTCCTAATAAGGAAGTTGGACCTCTGTGAGGGGGAGCCGGTTGTCATGATCACCAAAACAACCAGCCTCCTCCTCCTGGGGGTGGTGTGGGGCGGGATTGTTCTGGTTCAGGTTCTGGTTCTGGTTCAGGTTCTGGTTCAGGTTCTGGTTCTGGTTCAGGTTCTGGTTCAGACATTGTTGCTCCGGAGGACTTCTGGAGGACTTCAGCCTCTTTGTGGATCAGCTTATTCATGGTCTCATCGAGCATTTGATTGAGGCGCTCCTTCTCCTTTAAGAGTTCCACGATCTTAACGCCCCTGTGGTAGATCTTGTAATTCTGCTTCCTCCACTCCCGGACCACATTCTGCATAACCTCAACGAACTCAGCTCGTTTCTGAGACAGTTTATTTTTGAAATCGACCGCCATGGCCTTCTTCTCGTCCCCTAGGCGATCAATGTTTCCCTGCATCAGCTCTTCTTTCTCCACCCAGTCCTGTTGTTTCTGAGACAGGTGCTGTTCGAACTCGACCGCCATGGCCTTCTTCTCGTCCCCTAGGCGATCGATGTTTCCCTGCATCAGCTCTTCTTTCTCCACCCAGTCCTGTTGTTTCTGGGCGAGTTCAGCATGTTTTTTACTCAGCCTCTGAGAGAGGTCCAAGATTGTATTGTTCTTGTGGTGGAGTTCCTCCTGCACGTAGTCCATATTGCTCTGGTACTCATCGGTACTTTGTACCTCGCACATCTGGGTCTTTGGGGCAGAGACTTGTCTTTCTGCCTCATACCTGGCGACCATGATGTCGTACTTCTGCTGGCTCCAACTCTGGGCGGCGTACATCTCCTCCTCCTTGAGTATCAGACTTTCTTTGAGGTAGGAGATTTCAGCCTCCTGCTCGGACCTCTTCTTTGATTCTGTGTTCTGAATCTCGTGCAGGTAGCAGGTTCTCAGCGTACCTTCGTCCCACCAGCTGCAGAGGATCGCCTTTTCGGTAGCGATTGCTCCGTTGATCTCTGTCAGAGGGTCAATCTGACAGGTCAGATGGTTTATGTGGCCGACAGCCTGATCGGAGGCGTTCTGGAGATGATTGATATCCATGATACTTTGCTTGTCTGTATTAGAGAGTAGTTAGAATATATCCTCTGTAGTGAATGTGACTAGAATGATAATATCTGTCTGTCTCTCTGGGGTACTGTCACCAAATCACAGAATGTGATGACATCACATTCTGTGCCTTTGATGACATCACATGCCTGTGCCTTTGATGACACATGATCATGTGACTATATGATCATGTGATGTCATCAGAATGTGATGGCATCACATTCTGTGCCTTTGATGACACATGACCATATGATCATGTCATCAGAATGTGATGACATCACATTATCATGCAGGCTGAGGGTTTCTTTGCTGTATTTTTGGAAATCAATATATTTCACCATTTATTATTCAAAGTATTCATTAAATATCTTGTTTTTGATTACCACAAATCCTTATTTTAATTTTTCCTTTCTTAATTTATGAACTAAAATAGTTTTTGTATTTTTACATCAAGTTTACACACATGGGTCAAAAATGACCCATGTGTGTAAGTGTGATAACAATTAAAAAAATACATATTATAATAATGATTTTGTTAAAAATTATTATTTTAGCAGTGATTTGGACCAAAGAATTACACATATTTGAATATTTGAAATGTTTACTTTGTCACACTCACACATAACATACACCATACAACCGATAGCACTGACATTGAACTCTAAGTGTATCTGTAGTGTTACTGTAGTGAACTGTGGTGAATGTATAAAATGAATAAAGAAAAGAAAAGAAAACTGATTCAATAAACTCATATGGGTACAGTGCAAATTGCCATCTTAGTGCATACACGCCTCACAAATGACAATCACATGTTTGTGCTCCTTGCACACAGGGCTGGTGCACTTTGAACACCAGCTGCTGGCTTTTCGGTCTTTGACAGCTGGGCAGAACTTGCACCTCTTCCTCTTCACTTGGCCCTCCTGTCTGATGTCCTTATGTGGCTGGGTGGTGGCAGCGTTTATCTTTTTTAACCCACATCTTCCCATCGCCTCTATAATATGCATTTGGAGGTGGGGCGTGCCCTCCATGCGCCTCTTCATATGTGGCATGACAAGCTCTTTGCCCAGCTCCTTGATGAATAGCCGTCGTGCATTGGTCACACCACCCATGTAATCAGGGTGTTGTGCAGTGAAGTTGGTGTAGGCATTGAGCGTGGCAACATCCAGCACATTGTGCCAGAGCACCATGGACCACCTCCGTGTTCTCCGCTTGCATGTGTAGGGCGAACCATCTGATCCATTGTGTCCACTCCTGATTTTGTTTGGTTATAGGACTGGATCACTCCTGGTTTCTTCTTCACACTGTTGTCATCCACTGCTCTGTCGTCATGAATGGTGCTCAGGAGGACAACAGCCTTCCCCTTTTTCGGCACATAGCTCACCATGGTCATGTTGCCACTGAATCCAAATTCGGAGCTATGCTTCTCCCTAGATTTGGATGGCTTCATGACAGGCGGCATGTAACTCAGACTAGACTTACACAAAGTGAGCTGCTGTTGCTCTGTAATGACTCAGCGTCATTGAATTGACTGAACGGCAGCTTGTATGGGGTCAGATCAGTCTCAATAATCACAAATGCACACAGAAAGATTCACAAATATATTCGATTTACAAATGCACGCAGAACGATTTACAAATGCACGCAGAACGATTCACAAATACATTCCAATGCACAAATAAATAAATTACGATTTATATAAATGTAAAAAGAAATCACAAATATATTTCTGCATTTGTAAGTATTTCTGTGTGGATTGTTTACATTTGTTTGTGGATTTGTATGCATTTCTTTGTGGATCGCACTGCATTTCTTTACAGATCTCTGCACGGATTATTGAGACTCTCCTGACGTCGCTAGATTCACAAATATGCGTTTTTTCAACATTCTCTTTTTCAACCAATCACATGAGCGCAGCTCCCCCCTCCCCTCCCCACGAGGGTGGCAGCGTTAGAGATACGCAATTTGCGGAAGCGACAGGGGGAGCTCAAAGGCACTTCGTATAAATATATTCATATAGATACATACCTATATATATACATACTTATATATGTATATATATATCCAAATCAATAGGTTATATGGGTTGCTATCATTCTAAACAGTACAATGCATATTATCCAGGTTTACAATTTGAATTCCTTCAGTCTGCATGAAAGTGTGTATCGTTGCCATGGCAACATGTACCAATTGATGTTAGCCTATATTAGCTTGCTAATGACACGAGTAGCCATACTATTACAATTCGGCCTTTTTTTACTGAACTAATTACAACTACCAACAGTCAGTGGTGTATAGTAACGAAGTAGAAATACTTCGTTACTGTACTTAAGTAGTTTTTTTTGGGTATCTATTTACTGATTATTTCTGTTGACTTTTACTTTTACTTCACTACATTTTGCAAAGAAAACTGATACTTTTACTCCGATACATTTCCCCTGAAACCTTCGTTACTCGCTACAAAATCAAATCAATCTTTAGAACAAAATGAATCATGAGACCAGCATCGGGGACTGTGGTGGAACACAGACTGCAAGCAAGCAGGTTTGGTGAATCAGTGGTGCTAGCAGCAAGTTAAATCATTGGTGAGTCACGTTAATGCACAATTGCAAACAAGTGCTCTCAAAGCCGGTGTTGTGATTCCCAGGATGCTACATGCTATAAGCTAGCGGGCGACTACATGAGTATAATTCACTCTACGATGACTGATTTCATGACGGAAGCAGAAATGGAAGCACCTGCTACTCCCGCAACAAACTACGGTGGTGATGAAGACCAACACCCGTGGATCGCTCGCGAGTTAGTGAGCTGAGGAAGTGTTGACAGTTGTGACACCATAGGATTGACGGGAGCCGAGAGTGCGCAGCATTAGCATTGGCGTTAGCATTAGCATTAGGGAAATCCTTCGCAGCTGTGTGCAAGCTGTCTGTGACGCTGAACACACCTCTACCTGCCTCAGCGGCCTGTGAAAGGCTATTTAGCATCGCAGGACTAGTCTTCAGCCCAAGAAGAGCGAGCAATTTTGAAAACCAACTTCTTTTGAAGATGAACAGGACATTTTTCAGTTTCAAGTAATGACTGGGTTACTTTCGGTGCTGCTTTAGTATTGATCATGTTTTGATATTTGAGTCATGTTGTGGATGATCAGATGGAGTTATGATGGCAGCAGTCGCCCAATTGCAGATTCAGCTTGAGCAAAACCTTTGCCTGTTGTGTTCAAATCAGGCCCATAGGAGTTTACAAGGCAGGCGTCCTTTCTCTAAACACTGACCTGATGCATCAAGTGGATATGTTTTGCTGAACACAATATTATGCATTTGTCCTCTACATCCTCTAGTCTAATGAGCAGACTTATAAACGCACTGTTACAACTCCTTCATAGTGTCATATTGCTTTTCGGAGAATTATGATGATACATTCATAGTAGATGCAAAAGTATACTTATGTACAATATATTATGTTGAACATTGTTGCTCCTGAATGGATCACAGCCAGCCCAGTTATGTTCAACACAGCTCCATGTCCTTGGTCATGGTGCCACAGCACTTAAAAGAATAAACTTCATCATTCTCACAATTCTGACCCTTTGCTTTTTTATGAACAGCATTTACTTGTACTTTTACCTTCAATGAACAGGTTATGATGTTCATTTAATGTTCAGGTTATGATGTACATTTAATATCAGAAAAGTACTTTTGTACTTAAGTACAATAAATATCAGATACTTTAAGACTTTTACTCAAGTAGTATTCTAATAGGTGACTTTTTACTTTTACTGGAGTAGTTTTCCAGTAAGGTATCTTTACTTTTACTCAAGTATGGCTTTTGAGTACTTTATACACCACTGACAACAGTCATACCTTCAAGGACCTTAATATATTGTCACATAATGTCAAATAACAACAAATAAAGGCTAAACTACCGCGGAACCGCACCAAAACGGTGGCGCTTGCAACAGAAAGTGCCTTTGAGCTCCCCATGTCGCTTCCGCAAATTGCGTATCTCTAACGCTGCCACCCTCGTGGGGAGGGGAGGGGGGAGCTGCGCTCATGTGATTGGTTGAAAAAGAGAATGTTGAAAAAACGCATATTTGTGAATCTAGCGACGTCAGGGGAGTCTCAAAAATCCGTGGAGAGATCTGTCAGGAAATGCAGTGCGATCCACAAAGAAATGCATACAAATCCACAAACAAATGTAAACAATCCACACAGAAATACTTACAAATGCAGAAATATATTTGTGATTTCTTTTTACATTTATATAAATCGTAATTTATTTATTTGTGCATTGGAATGTATTTGTGAATCGTTCTGCGTGCATTTGTAAATCGTTCTGCGTGCATTTGTAAATCGAATATATTTGTGAATCTTTCTGTGTGCATTTGTGATTATTGAGACTGATCTGACCCCATACAAGCTGCCGTTCAGTCAATTCAATGACGCTGAGTCATTACAGAGCAACAGCAGCTCACTTTGTGTAAGTCTAGTCTGAGTTACATGCCGCCTGTCATGAAGCCATCCAAATCTAGGGAGAAGCATAGCTCCGAATTTGGATTCAGTGGCAACATGACCATGGTGAGCTATGTGCCGAAAAAGGGGAAGGCTGTTGTCCTCCTGAGCACCATTCATGACGACAGAGCAGTGGATGACAACAGTGTGAAGAAGAAACCAGGAGTGATCCAGTCCTATAACCAAACAAAATCAGGAGTGGACACAATGGATCAGATGGTTCGCCCTACACATGCAAGCGGAGAACACGGAGGTGGTCCATGGTGCTCTGGCACAATGTGCTGGATGTTGCCACGCTCAATGCCTACACCAACTTCACTGCACAACACCCTGATTACATGGGTGGTGTGACCAATGCACGACGGCTATTCATCAAGGAGCTGGGCAAAGAGCTTGTCATGCCACATATGAAGAGGCGCATGGAGGGCACGCCCCACCTCCAAATGCATATTATAGAGGCGATGGGAAGATGTGGGTTAAAAAAGATAAACGCTGCCACCACCCAGCCACATAAGGACATCAGACAGGAGGGCCAAGTGAAGAGGAAGAGGTGCAAGTTCTGCCCAGCTGTCAAAGACCGAAAAGCCAGCAGCTGGTGTTCAAAGTGCACCAGCCCTGTGTGCAAGGAGCACAAACATGTGATTGTCATTTGTGAGGCGTGTATGCACTAAGATGGCAATTTGCACTGTACCCATATGAGTTTATTGAATCAGTTTTCTTTTCTTTTCTTTATTCATTTTATACATTCACCACAGTTCACTACAGTAACACTACAGATACACTTAGAGTTCAATGTCAGTGCTATCGGTTGTATGGTGTATGTTATGTGTGAGTGTGACAAAGTAAACATTTCAAATATTCAAATATGTGTAATTCTTTGGTCCAAATCACTGCTAAAATAATAATTTTTAACAAAATCATTATTATAATATGTATTTTTTTAATTGTTATCACACTTACACACATGGGTCATTTTTGACCCATGTGTGTAAACTTGATGTAAAAATACAAAAACTATTTTAGTTCATAAATTAAGAAAGGAAAAATTAAAATAAGGATTTGTGGTAATCAAAAACAAGATATTTAATGAATACTTTGAATAATAAATGGTGAAATATATTGATTTCCAAAAATACAGCAAAGAAACCCTCAGCCTGCATGATAATGTGATGTCATCACATTCTGATGACATGATCATATGGTCATGTGTCATCAAAGGCACAGAATGTGATGCCATCACATTCTGATGACATCACATGATCATATAGTCACATGATCATGTGTCATCAAAGGCACAGGCATGTGATGTCATCAAAGGCACAGAATGTGATGTCATCACATTCTGTGATTTGGTGACAGTACCCCAGAGAGACAGACAGATATTATCATTCTAGTCACATTCACTACAGAGGATATATTCTAACTACTCTCTAATACAGACAAGCAAAGTATCATGGATATCAATCATCTCCAGAACGCCTCCGATCAGGCTGTCGGCCACATAAACCATCTGAACTGTCAGATTGACCCTCTGACAGAGATCAACGGAGCATTCGCTACCGAAAAGGCGATCCTCTGCAGCTGGTGGGACGAAGGTACGCTGAGAACCTGCTACCTGCACGAGATTCAGAACACAGAATCAAAGAAGAGGTCCGAGCAGGAGGCTGAAATCTCCTACCTCAAAGAAAGTCTGATACTCAAGGAGGAGGAGATGTACGCCGCCCAGAGTTGGAGCCAGCAGAAGTACGACATCATGGTCGCCAGGTATGAGGCAGAAAGACAAGTCTCTGCCCCAAAGACCCAGATGTGCGAGGTACAAAGTACCGATGAGTACCAGAGCAATATGAACTACGTGCAGGAGGAACTCCACCACAAGAACAATACAATCTTGGACCTCTCTCAAAGGCTGAGTAAAAAACATGCTGAACTCGCCCAGAAACAACAGGACTGGGTGGAGAAAGAAGAGCTGATGCAGGGAAACATCGATCGCCTAGGGGACGAGAAGAAGGCCATGGCGGTCAAGTTCGGACAGCACCTGTCTCAGAAACAAGGTGAGTTCATGGCGATTATGCAGAATGTGACCCGGGAGTGGAACCAGCAGGAGGACAAGATCTACCGGAGGGACGTTAAGATCGTGGAACTCTTAAAGGAGAAGGAGTGTCTCGAAGGTCAGGCCAAGAGAGAACAGGACTGGGCCGCCCAGCATAAGCTGATGCAGGGAAACATCGATCGCCTAGGGGAAGAGAAGAAGGCCATGGCGGTCAAGTTCGGACAGCACCTGTCTCAGAAACAAGGTGAGTTCATGGCGATTATGCAGAATGTGACCCGGGAGTGGAACCAGCAGGAGGACAAGATCTACCGGAGGGACGTTAAGATCGTGGAACTCTTAAAGGAGAAGGAGTGTCTCGAAGGTCAGGCCAAGAGAGAACAGGACTGGGCCGCCCAGCATAAGCTGATGCAGGGAAACATCGATCGCCTAGGGGACGAGAAGAAGGCCATGGCGGTCAAGTTCGGACAGCACCTGTCTCAGAAACAAGGTGAGTTCATGGCGATTATGCAGAATGTGACCCGGGAGTGGAAGCAGCAGGAGGACAAGATCTACCGGAGGGACGTTAAGATTGTGGAACTCTTAAAGGAGAAGGAGTGTCTCGAAGCTCAGGCCAAGAGAGAACAGGACTGGGCCGCCCAGCATAAGCTGATGCAGGGAAACATCGATCGCCTAGGGGACGAGAAGAAGGCCATGGCGGTCAAGT
Organism: Lycodopsis pacificus; assembly: GCA_028022725.1. Taxonomy (NCBI): domain Eukaryota; kingdom Metazoa; phylum Chordata; class Actinopteri; order Perciformes; family Zoarcidae; genus Lycodopsis; species Lycodopsis pacificus. The sequence continues at coordinate 18,516,080 of CM051709.1, forward strand.
TCGGACAGCACCTGTCTCAGAAACAAGGTGAGTTCATGGCGATTATGCAGAATGTGACCCGGGAGTGGAACCAGCAGGAGGACAAGATCTACCGGAGGGACGTTAAGATCGTGGAACTCTTAAAGGAGAAGGAGTGTCTCGAAGGTCAGGCCAAGAGAGAACAGGACTGGGCCGCCCAGCATAAGCTGATGCAGGGAAACATCGATCGCCTAGGGGACGAGAAGAAGGCCATGGCGGTCAAGTTCGGACAGCACCTGTCTCAGAAACAAGGTGAGTTCATGGCGATTATGCAGAATGTGACCCGGGAGTGGAAGCAGCAGGAGGACAAGATCTACCGGAGGGACGTTAAGATTGTGGAACTCTTAAAGGAGAAGGAGTGTCTCGAAGCTCAGGCCAAGAGAGAACAGGACTGGGCCGCCCAGCATAAGCTGATGCAGGGAAACATCGATCGCCTAGGGGACGAGAAGAAGGCCATGGTGGTCGAGTTCGAAAATAGCCTGTCTAAGAAACAAGATGAGTTCATAGGTGAGTTCCTGGAGATCATGCAGAATGCGACCCGGGAGTGGAATCAGCAGGAGGACAAGATCCACCAGAGGGACGCTAAGATCGTGGAACTCTCAAAGGAGAAGGAGTGTCTCGAAGCTCAAGCCAAGGGAGAACAGGACTGGGTGGAGAAAGAAGAGCTGATGCAGGGAAACATCGATCGCCTAGGGGACGAGAAGAAGGCCATGGCGGTCAAGTTCGGACAGCACCTGTCTCAGAAACAAGGTGAGTTCATGGCGATTATGCAGAATGTGACCCGGGAGTGGAAGCAGCAGGAGGACAAGATCTACCGGAGGGACGTTAAGATTGTGGAACTCTTAAAGGAGAAGGAGTGTCTCGAAGCTCAGGCCAAGAGAGAACAGGACTGGGCCGCCCAGCATAAGCTGATGCAGGGAAACATCGATCGCCTAGGGGACGAGAAGAAGGCCATGGTGGTCGAGTTCGAAAATAACCTATCTAAGAAACAAGGTGAGCTCATGGAGATTATGCAGCATGTGACCCGGGAGTTGAAGCAGCAGGAGGACAAGATCTACCAGAGGGACGTTACGATCGTGGAACTCTTAAAGGAGAAGGAGCGCCTCAATCAAATGCTCGATGAGACCATCGTCAAGCTGATCCACAAAGAGGCTGAAGTCCTCCAGAAGTCCTCCGGAGCAACAATGTCTGAACCAGAACCTGAACCAGAACCAGAACCAGAACCAGACAGGTTGTTTTGGTGATCAGCTCCCACCCCACACCACCCCCAGGAGGAGGCTGGTTGTTTTGGTGATCATGACAACCGGCTCCCCCTCACGGAGGTCCAACTTCCTTATTCGGACATCTGATAACTTCTACTGTGATAGTAGAAGTTAACAGATGTTCAAATAATAATAAAACTTCTACTGTGATAGTAGAAGTTAACAGATGTTCAAATAATAATAAAACTTCTACTGTGATAGTAGTAGATTGTGCATTCACTACTAAGCTATTCAAATAATACACAGGTTCACATATTCATGTTTTTATTTAAACATGTGCAAGGTACAGTGAGTAGGGAGGCCGTGCCACTGCCATTTATAAACATACCTTGTCAGCTGATTCATGATTTTTGAAGCGTAGATCGCCAGAAGTATGAAGGAACTCCACCACGGTCACATGACTTCACGCTGATCTCAGACCTGCCCTTTTCCGATAGAGCGTTCACGTTTTAACCAACAGATGTTGTGGTTTAGCTTTCCAACCATTATATCAATCATATAAAAGTATAGCACTTAAAACACAGCACCATCTGATGCCGACTGTTTGATTCGTCCACAGCTGACCATGGCATCAGCAGCGTGATGCACTCCATTACAGTTCCATTACAGAAGATCACACACTCAGTAATAGGGGTGCAACAGATCACAAACCTCACGGTTCGGTTCGGATCATGGTTCTTGAGTCACGCTTCGCATCATTTTTCGGATCAACAAAGAAAAAGGAGGAGACAAATATAACTTTGCTTTCCATTTATTAATTAAAAGAACCTCAAGAACACTTAAAGAAAAGAACTTTGGGCTATAGTCTTACATGAAAACAAAAATATTGAAGATGTCCAATTTGAAACAATATGAAATAAATAAATAAAACATTCAAATCTACTCAATTCTGTTACGTTTAAGTGCAACATGAGGTATGTTCATACCGTCGTCCTTTGATCAATATTGAAATAAAGAAACAGCCAGTGAGCTAGCTTATACTGTTGAGACTGAACTGAACTGCTGGGCAACATCTTGGGTCTATGTTTATTTCCTGTCAGGTTATGTCATTCAAATACACAATAATGTTTACATTACTGTGACATTATTTTCAAAAAGATGAGAATATCTCCATTGTCTGGGGAGACGGTAGACCTTTCTGTGGTGATATTACTATTGGGCCCGTCTAGCTTCCACTCTGATACTTCTGTCAGCACCTGCCCCAGGTGTGTGTCTGTGTGACTGTCACAGAGGGGGCGTGTCTACAGCACCTGCCCCAGGTGTGTGTCTGTGTGACTGTCACAGAGGGGGCGTGTCTACAGCACCGGACTAAGAATCACTCCGCCGGTGTGGTCTCTACAGTCTTTTCCTTCTCATAGAGGTCTGGAACAGCTTCAAACTGAAGTGGGTGCGTGAGTGGATTTCGTAGCGTGGCTCAAGCATTTTAACCAGATTTAGAAATCCTTTGTTTTCTACACCGGAGTGTCCCCGTCGCTGACAGACGGGATGGTGTCTCTTCATATGTGTGGACATGCCGATGTATTGCCGTTATCGTACGTCTTTCTCTTTAAATAATGCATACATACCGTAACGGTTTCATCCACCACCCTTGTCCGTCATTATAAGTTACAGGTTAAGACAAAATGTTCCCAAACTTGCGACTTAAATGACGCCGCGGCTTCTGCAGTTCCTCCGCTCGCCATGACTTCACCGTTAAATGCTTTTAACCTGCTCCGTTCACGTGAACACACCACTGCTTTATATCTGTTCACTGACACTCTGCATTGATATTCGGGGACTTGTTACGTGAAAAGGAACAGCAGCAGTAGAACTTTATTACACACTATGATGATTAAACTAAAAAAGAAAGAAAGAAAATACTCAATTGATCCGCGGTTCACGAGTGATCCGAACCGTGAGGGCTGATCCGAACATTACAGGCCTACTATAGAAGATGTAAGTGTTTACCACTGTTTAAAAAAAACGACAATCTGGGAGAAATACGATTCCCTTGAAACGTAATTGAGATTGCACTTTAGTTGTATAGGAAGGTCATTAATAGTTGTGCGAAGATCATCAGTGAAACGGTTCTTTCATGAAGTTGCTCAGCATATAGGTTTCATCCTCACGCTTATGGTAATTTATTTTTGTGTCTAATTTAACCAGAGGGAACAACACTCATGGCGCCTCATGTTTAAGGGTGTGTTTGTTGCGTTTTCTCCTGGAGGGTCCGTGTACGTTTTGGTCATCTGTTTTACCGTTAATTCGGAAAAACCAAAATACGGAAATACCATGGTATTCTCGTTTTTCGCTTCAAACCAAGAACGGGAAAACGGAAATGGGCGGTCGTATTTCCGTTTTTCGTTCTGAATTCAAAAACAGAAAAACCAATAACCAAAGTCAAATAAGGTCCGTGTACGTTTTAGTCATCTGTTTTACCGTTCAGTCGAAAATACGGAAATACCATGGTATTCTCGCTTTTCGTTTTTGCAAATCCCTTTTTTGTTTTTTCCTTTAAAACGAGACGCAGAGCACAGCAGGTAACCCGAAACAAGAATATTTCAAAATAAAAGTGAAGGCAATATAATGACCGTATGCAAGAAATGAATTCATTCGTGCAGGTAGCTGGTTCTCAGCGTACCTTCGTCCCACCAGCTGCAGAGGATCGCCTTTTCGGTAGCGATTGCTCCGTTGATCTCTGTCAGAGGGTCAATCTGACAGTTCAGATGGTTTATGTGGCCGACAGCCTGATCGGAGGCGTTCTGGAGATGATTGATATCCATGATACTTTGCTTGTCTGTATTAGAGAGTAGTTAGAATATATCCTCTGTAGTGAATGTGACTAGAATGATAATATCTGTCTGTCTCTCTGGGGTACTGTCACCAAATCACAGAATGTGATGACATCACGTCATCAGAATGTGATGACATCACGTTATCATGCAGGCTGAGGGTTTCTTTGCTGTATTTTTGGAAATCAATATATTTCACCATTTATTATTCAAAGTATTCATTCAATATCTTGTTTTTGATTACCACAAATCCTTATTTTTCCTTTCTTAATTTATGAACAAAAATAGTTTTTGTATTTTTACATCAAGTTTACACTTTAGAAATATGCTGACGGTATTTACAGGCATTAAACATATAAGTATTATGTGTGTGCTCATTTGCAATAGTGTTGCGCGTGTCATAGAGCAAAGGTTTGAATCTCCGGGTGAGGCACTCACGCGCTTCCCGTACAAAGAAGACGCTCTGACACACAGGTGGTTCAGCTTAAACTTGTAACTAGATGTGCTGTGAAGCGTGCTAGTCCGTGTGATATTATGTAGCAACAACAGGTGGAAAGCAGGAACAGCATCTTCTCTGTCCATGAGAACTGGAGGACTCCCACACACAGTGGCCCCAACCCTGGCGTGTGTGTGGGTGAAGATAACGCGTCCCTGTGCAGGACGAGGTCAACTCCTCATGAGAATGAATAAAGAAACAGGGAAAGGATAGAGCGGGGCTCACAAAACACTGAGAGGAGAGATGCGTGGACCGAGCCCTGACTTTGTGTCTGTTGCTAGGGATACTTAATCAATTCTTGTGTTTTGTGAAACCATAGATCTATGTTGCTTTGATGCTTGACTTATTAAATTGTTAATACTTGTAGATCGTCTACCGTCTTCTGTTCATCGAATGTAATTCCAATCAAACGATCTGCGCGGGGTCCTTCTGAAGGTGTAGTATTTTGGAGTCAGATTATACGGTGGGCTTTTTGCCCGAGGGTAAATCCCCAACAACACACATGGGTCAAAAATGACCCATGTGTGTAAGTGTGATAACAATTAAAAAAATACATATTATAATAATGATTTTGTTAAAAATTATTATTTTAGCAGTGATTTGGACCAAAGAATTACACATATTTGAATATTTGAAATGTTTACTTTGTCACACTCACACATAACATACACCATACAACCGATAGCACTGACATTGAACTCTAAGTGTATCTGTAGTGTTACTGTAGTGAACTGTGGTGAATGTATAAAATGAATAAAGAAAAGAAAAGAAAACTGATTCAATAAACTCATATGGGTACAGTGCAAATTGCCATCTTAGTGCATACACGCCTCACAAATGACAATCACATGTTTGTGCTCCTTGCACACAGGGCTGGTGCACTTTGAACACCAGCTGCTGGCTTTTCGGTCTTTGACAGCTGGGCAGAACTTGCACCTCTTCCTCTTCACTTGGCCCTCCTGTCTGATGTCCTTATGTGGCTGGGTGGTGGCAGCGTTTATCTTTTTTAACCCACATCTTCCCATCGCCTCTATAATATGCATTTGGAGGTGGGGCGTGCCCTCCATGCGCCTCTTCATATGTGGCATGACAAGCTCTTTGCCCAGCTCCTTGATGAATAGCCGTCGTGCATTGGTCACACCACCCATGTAATCAGGGTGTTGTGCAGTGAAGTTGGTGTAGGCATTGAGCGTGGCAACATCCAGCACATTGTGCCAGAGCACCATGGACCACCTCCGTGTTCTCCGCTTGCATGTGTAGGGCGAACCATCTGATCCATTGTGTCCACTCCTCACATAGCTCACCATGGTCATGTTGCCACTGAATCCAAATTCGGAGCTATGCTTCTCCCTAGATTTGGATGGCTTCATGACAGGCGGGTCTGGCTTGTTCTGGCGAAGAGTCCCCACAATGGTCAGGTTCTTCTCAAGGAGCTTCTCAGCCAGAGGGATACTGGTGAAGAAGTTGTCAAAGACTGAAAAGCCAGCAGCTGGCGTTCAAAGTGCAAATCACTGCTAAAATAATCATTTTTAACAAAATCATTATTATAATGTGTCTTTTTTGAATTGTTATCACACTTACACACATGGGTCATCTTTGACCCATGTGTGTAAACTTGATGTAAAAATACAAAAAATATTTTAGTTCATCAATTAAGAAAGGAAAAATGAAAATAAAGATTTGTGGTAATCAAAAACTCTGGAATGTTAACCAGAAGTTACAACGTTAACCACGAGTGTGAATGTTAGCATTTATTGGCCCTATTGCGTATACCATACCCATCAAATCATACCAGCTGTTTATTCTGTACTTATTCTATATTTTCTTTTGTACATTACTCTGCACTGAACTGGTCATGAGTTTGACACTAAACTGCATTTTGTCTCAGTACTCCGTACAGTCTAGTGTAGCTCTAAGCACCACTGTGCCTTTATACAGCCTCGCAGAGCTGCTAGCGTGACTGCAGACTTACGATAACGATAGTGATGTTTGTTTCCCTGTTTTTCCATCCAACGCTTTGGTCCAGAGGAAAATATGGCAACATCTCCTTTTCCCCAGAGGATGAACCCTTTCGATTTTTACACGTTCCCTCAAGGCAAACTTTACATCATGTTAATTTCAGTGATGAAACATGTTTGTATTTTGAGTAGTATTCATGACTGCAGACTGTGGAGGGCACTAGCAGGACATTAGTATGAGGCTGCTGTCAGGATTCTCTGCAGATCTGCTGAAACCAGGAAAAAATATTAATGCAAGCTCAACAGTTCTGTTTAACTTTAACTTCCCGCCACAATCTGCTGCTTCCTTTATTAATGCCTTATTGTCATCCTTTCTTCTTCATATTACTGCTCTCATGTTTGTTTTGTCTTCTTCTCTGTTTTTACTTCATCTCTTAATTGAGTTTATTGTTTTTATGCACCAGATAAAGAGCTCCAATTTGACAAACGTTGCTGAATGAACATGACTGATTTATCTGTATTTCCTGACACACACACACACACACGCGCTTGAGGAAAGGGAAATAAAAGAGATAACTCTGTTATTATACCTCTAATTCTCTCCCTGCCTCAGTAAATCTCTTTTAAGATGAGTTATAAAACTCCCCGACTGCAACTCTTATTAATAATACACTGTGTGTGTGTGTGTGTCTTCTTGTACTTATCTTTGTGGGAAGCAGCTTTAGCCCTTCATAGTGAGGACATTATTGAAAGATGTAACAATACTGGTAGGAACAGAGACTCAGATAGAGAGAGACAGAGTAGAGACACACATTCTAACAAAACAAGGTCTTCACTGGAGGCCGGCGGTCATTCACAGGTGATCAGTCCAAGCAGCAAACAGTACCAGGCACAGAGAAGGCCGTGATCCATGAACCGAGGAGACGGAGCAAACTGTGGGACGAACCCGCGGGGATGAACAAAGACCATCTGGCAGAAGAAAAGGGAAAACCAGGGAGGATATTTAAGGGGCAGGAGAGTAATTGAGGGCAGATGTGGACAATCAGGGAAGCAAGGAAACACAAAGGGCAGGAAGTGAAACGACAGTAGAGGTTACGATGTGGAACCCTTGTTCTGTAAGCACAGACGGAGCCCTCTACTGGGCTCAATGGGTACAATCTCTACTCCAGCTTTACTCACTGCTGGCTCGCTGGTTGCAGGTGAGATGAGCCTGGAAGACCAGGTGAGTTGATTGCATGGTCTGAGTGGCAGGAGAGTTAGTCAGAAAAGACGATCCACATCGAGACAGTGCTCCGTTTCGTGATATTGTTCCGTTAAAGTGTCCAGGTAATGCAAGTCAACGTCCTCCTAAGTGACTGTAACAGGCTGAGTGAGTGCGCTGCTCGCTGCTGAGCTCAGCAAAGAGTCAGAGACGCATCGAATGGCGGATTAAAGAGGAAACAGAAGCACAGCATGAAGGCAGAGTGTGTGTGATGACAGGAAGTGATAGCTGAATTTAAAAAAGAAGACAGCTTTAGAACAGTAAGGCACACAGATATGTGAAGATCAATTCATGCTTATCAATCACTGGCTCTGTCATCAGCTGCAGGGCTGACTGGTGACATCAGGTCCATGCAGCCATCAGTCTAAATACTTATTGCTCTGCTGGTGGCAGTACATTTAGTGCAATTGTTAGGTACTTTTCATGCTACTTTATACTTCTACTCCTATATTTCAGAGGGAATTATTGTACTTTTCACTGCACTGTATTGTACTTGTATTCGCTGAAATTGTCTTTATATCCCAACATTATTCAATCATTGCATCCGGCCTGATTAAATGTTGCTTCTGAGCTTCACATCTTTCTCTGCTGGCTGCTGCTCCTCTGGTGCTTCGCCCAACAGGAAGCTGCAGGTTGTCCTGATCTCAGGTGTCTGGTAAGCGTTCAGAACATGAAACATCACCCCGCATCCAACCCTCATTGACACAGCAGCAGGCTAACACACACACACACACACACGCTTGCAAAAGAGTTAGAAAACATGAATAAAACATGAGTCCAACATTATGTTCAGCTCGGAATGAGGGCAAACAGAGGCCACTGGGAGATCAGTATGACGAGAACAAACACACACACAGTTGTGAGGCCTGGTGTGTGTGTGTGTGTGTGTGTGTGTGTGTGTGTGTGTGTGTGTGTGTGTGTGTGTGTGTGTGTGTGTGTGTGTGTGTGTGTGTGTGTGTGTGTGTGTGTATCTGGCCCATGGGGCTGGTTGCCATCGACAGTGATAAGGGTTCTAAACAGATCTCAATTATTCATGAGCTGTTGATAAGGTGCTCTCGCACACATTTTGCACACGCCACACACCAACACACACTTTACATTCAGATACAATACACACAATTACGAGAAAACAAGACGGACAAGACAAACAAACAAGATAAACTGCAGCAGAAACAACAAGATCACGAACAGAAACACACGTTTACATGAAGCAACTCTGAAGTACATTTGCTACATGAACTTGATACGTCTCCTCATAAAAAGGGTTTGTATGATATCTTATGAGAAGTTACCTTTTTTGTTTTCCACCAAACGTATGTCAACATACGTTTGGTATTTTCAAAATGAACTTCCGTCTCAAAATAAACTTCCGTCTGCACAGGAAACAACTTAGTTAGGTTTAGAAAAGAAAAGATCGACAAATACTTAGTGAGGTTCAAGAAAAGATCGTCAAATACTTAGTTAGCTTCAGGAAAAGATCGTCAAATACTTAGTGAGGTTCAGGAAAAGATCGACAAATACTTAGCGAGGTTCAGGAAAAGATCGTCAAATACTTAGTGAGGTTCAGGAAAAGATCGTCAAATACTTAGTGAGGTTCAGGAAAAGATCGTCAAATACTTAGCGAGGTTCAGGAAAAGATCGTCAAATACTTAGTTAGCTTCAGGAAAAGATCGTCAAATACTTAGTGAGGTTCAGGAAAAGATCGTCAAATACTTAGCGAGGTTCAGGAAAAGATCGTCAAATACTTAGTGAGGTTCAGGAAAAGATCGTCAAATACTTAGCGAGGTTCAGGAAAAGATCGTCAAATACTTAGCGAGGTTCAGGAAAAGATCGTCAAATACTTAGTTAGCTTCAGGAAAAGATCGTCAAATACTTAGTTAGCTTCAGGAAAAGATCGTCAAATACTTAGTGAGGTTCAGGAAAAGATCGTCAAATACTTAGCGAGGTTCAGGAAAAGATCGTCAAATACTTAGTTAGCTTCAGGAAAAGATCGTCAAATACTTAGTTAGCTTCAGGAAAAGATCGTCAAATACTTAGTTAGCTTCAGGAAAAGATCGTCAAATACTTAGTGAGGTTCAGGAAAAGATCGTCAAATACTTAGCGAGGTTCAGGAAAAGATCGTCAAATACTTAGTTAGCTTCAGGAAAAGATCGTCAAATACTTAGTTAGCTTCAGGAAAAGATCGTCAAATACTTAGTTAGTTCCTTATTTTTCATAGGTATAGCTAGAAACGCCAGCTGAAACCAGCCTGGTGAGAACAACCAGATCAATACCTCACTAGCATGATACAGTGGAGACAGTTCAGAGACTAGACGGCCCATTGAGATTCAGTTTCCTGTTTCTGTGTCACGTGGTTTCCACCATTGCCCCGCCCCTTTAGGAGATGAGCTGCAGCTCCTCAATCCTTTTACTTTGTTCACCATCATGCTGTAGCGTTCATCTCTTTCAGTTCAGTCGTTAATCTACTAGAACATGTTAGCTGTAACTCTACTGATCTCTGGTCAGTAACCTGAAGCCTGTGTTTCTGCCTCGTGTCCATTGATCAATCTCCGATCGACAGGCAGGCTTCCGATTGAGCCGATCAATCGGCCGACCAATGAGGTCAACCGGCCGGCAGCTCGGGACAGCTAGCCAATCAGCAGGCTCGGTGCTGTCCAGAGCTCCGATCGACGATTGATCGGGTGATCGATCACATGCTGAGAGTGAGAGAGATTCATCTGCTGAGGTGGCAAAGTCGTTCCTCCTTTTTCTCCTCTTCTTCGTCCTTCTCAACTTATTCTGCTGTCTCTTTCTTCTCTGGTGTCCATTTTCTTCTCTTCCTTCCTACTTTAAATTCTTGCCGCTCCTCCTCCTCCTCTTTCTCCGACTTTTATTTGTTTTCCTCTTCTTCCTCCTCTTCAACCTCCTATTTTATTTCTACAGCAGTATGCTCTTCTTCTTTTCCTCTTTCTTTTACATCCACCTCCTCCTGTGTTTTCTCACCCTACTTCTCATTTTATATCTCCTCTTCCTTTATCTTCCTCTCATTCCCCTCTTCCTCATTTTTCCTGGCACCGAAATCTGTTTCTCTCCTCTTCTTTCACTTTCCCTCTTTACTTCTCATCGACTTCTCCATGTGATGAAAACCTGTTATTCCCCCCATCTTTCTCCTACTCCTCCCTCTGCAGTGATAACACTTGTATTTCTCCTCCATCTCCTCGTCTTTACACAGTAATAAAACCTCCTCCCCTCCGTTTAATCCCTTCTCCTCGATTCCTTGCTTCACTTTCTCCTTAAAAAAGAAACTTTCCCTTTTCACCTCCTGTACCTTTTCCTCTCCTCCTCCATCCTGCAGTGATAGAAGCAGTATTACTTCCTGTCCTGACAGTGATGAAGAGTGTTTTTTCTTCCTCAGACAGGCATTTGTCTGGGAGCAGCAAGCTCCTTCAGCTCCTTTTAATTACTTTTTCACGGCTGTTTTGTTGTTCAGTTCGGGGAAACGAGGCAGAGTTAATATGGACACACTGATAAACACGCTTAAATACTTTAAAGCTCTGAAATTCAACCCACATGTATTCACTGGTGGTTCATCACATCATTAATAATCATTATTTTGGACTGTTGTTTACGGTGCAATGGTGCAGTAGGTGTTGAGCCACCATTGTCCACAGGGGGCAGCAGTGAGCACATTCCAGTTCAAAAATACAGTTTAGTCGAAATGCACGTTTAGAGATGTGTATCGTTTTTCAATTCACTTCTTTGATATTTGGTGCAACAGAAACAACAGGACAACCAACAACCTTTACGAACAACAACAGCTGAACGTGATCGGTTTCTTCATGATTTCATACTTGAGTGTACTTTTACCACACTTAAGTAAAACAAACCCCATACGAGTCATCTTATGACTTGTTTGCAGAAACGAGTCTGAGGCGACAGGGAATTGGGCTGAAATGCAGACAAATCGAGCAGCCAGGAACAGTTCAGGGATTTATTGAAGGTATACGTGAGCTCACTGTCAAGTCTAAACAGGAGCAGTAATGAGTCCACAGGGTGGCAGGAACGAGACAGGGACACGTTCTGGCAGGCAGCCAGCTATAGATGAGGGTTCAGGGATTAGTCCAGGTCGAGACCATATAGGATTCAGGCTTTTAGAGGCTTGGAATCTGGTTTACAATGAGTGGACATGGGCTGGTTTTATACTTCAGGGGTATTGAGGGAAGAGGTGAGCAGGTGGGTGATGGGAAATGGGAAGGAACAGGCTGAGACGGGTGGAAAGTTTGAATGCATCTTGTGGATATAGAGAACGGCTCCAGGGAGGCATAATGTGATACTGATGGATGGGTCACACTAACACAGTAGAACCAGAAGATATGGTGAGTGTCCCGTGTTAAACCAAAGGTATAAGGTGACTCGTTTAGATTTACGTCAGTCACTTAGATTCACTTATTCTCAGCCAAACCGTAGTTTACTAAACCTCATCAAGTAGTTTTGTGATGTTTGTTTTTTTGCTTTGTTTCAATTCCCGACGTCGATCATGTGTTTAAAGCTGCGAGCGTAATCTGGGAGGGAATCCTTTTCCCTCAAATCGTCGTTGAGAATCTTGTTTATTTGGATGTAAAGGTTTGATTTAAGACAACGTGGCAAAGAAAGTCACTCCAAGACCAAAACGGGTCTAAGGGATTTCAAACTGACACAAATCTTCGGCTTTTTATGTGTTTCTATAAAAACATAATTGGATGTCAATGCAGAGTCCTCACAAGCATATGTGAACCGCTGTGTGCGTGTGTGTGCTGCAGGGCTGTTGTGCTGGGTTACACAGGGAGGCTCTGGAGCGTCAATGAAGTGCCCCCGGCTGCTCCGGGCTCAGATGGAGCGTTTGGTTTGTCCTTCTGCTGCCGCCTTCAGGGCACCGGGAGCCGGGTGGAGCTGAGCAGAGAGGAGGGAGGAGGGAGGAGGGGACTAGTCGGCATCTGGGTCTCAGTTGCTG
>CM051709.1:18533814-18541314 GCA_028022725.1 Lycodopsis pacificus
CGCTTCCGATACCGGAATCTATTCCCGTTGTCTACGGAGGTCATGACTCTTGTAAACACGGAGAAACGTTGTCTCCTGGTCTTCTCACTCCAACTTCTCACTTATTGACGCTTTCAAAATAAAAGCGACTTCTCTTATGTCGACGAAGGGAAAACGTACAAAGGAAAAGTGCAGCTAAAGGAAAAGTGCAGGTTAGACGAAAAATAAATGCTGAAATAAAAGAGGCCAGCTGTGAAACCTCTCAAAGCAGAAAGAGACAAAGACAGAAACTCTGCAGGTCAGATTCCAGGTCTGATTACAATATGATAAATAACTGAGACAAACATTGAACAGAGAAGCAAATCAAAGAATATCAACCAAAAATCAAACTTCTGCGACAGAAATTCATTTAAAAGATGCTATTTCTACAGCGAGAGAAACCGCTGACTAAGCGTTCCTCAATGAGCCGCTGAAGTCAATAAAGGAAATGAAGTGCTGCACAGCCTCATCGGCCTCTGCAAGCCCAATGAAACGCGTGATTTCAGATGTGATGAGGACGAACAGGGCCGATGACATCAGAGAGCGTTTCCTGTAAAGTCACGTTAAAACAGCAAGATGTTTTAATTATTACGTCATGTTTATACCTCCACGGCTACGATTTAGATCCAAATTCTGTCAAATCTCACGTAGTTTAATTTACGTCAGGAGATAAAGTCAACACCAGGAAGTCCAGGACCCCGTACGTCCACGTCTCGCTTCCTTCTTCCTGCTTCCTCCAGCAGACGGTAACAGCTTCATACTTCAGGCCTCTTCTGCCTCCCAGAAGTCTTCGCTGTAACTTTGTCTTCCCACACAGCTCCAGCCGAGAGAAAGGTCTTCATCACAACGTGTTCACGCCCACACTCAGTACGAGAACACGACGCCATAACTTCTGCTCTTTACTCGTCCTGTGGGTGGAACATTACCGCCACGTCTTTCTCATCTCGATATCCTCTTTATTTATTATATTTGGTTTCTAGTCTAGTATTTTTTATGTATTATACACGGTTCTTATCCTAGTATTTTCTATTTAATATATATTTGTTTTCTATCCCAGTATTTTCTATTTGCTATATATTTGGTTTCTGTCCTATGATTTTTATCGAACATATATTTGTTGCTTTGTTTTAATACTTGTTTTTACCAGCATTCTGATCGTCTATATGTCCTTTACATACGATAATGTGGACTTTGACTTGAACTAAAGCTGTCAGATAAAAGAAGTGAAGAAGAAGTACAAAGCAGCATTAAAACAAATGGAAATACTAAACTAAAGTACAAACATGTACTTAAGTACTTTCCACCCCTGTCCTTAAGTTATATGAAGAACCACAAAAGAAAGACTGCAAATACTTTTATTTCTGTCGTTATTGATTGATTCCCCTTCAGTCGTCTGTTCTCTATGTCGTTGTTTATGTTCTTTTCTTTTCTGCTGGTTCTTTGTTGTTTTGTCCTAAATGGTTCTGAGTTTTCCCTTAAAGGAAATCTTAGTAAATCAAACAGCAGGCAGCATAAAAACTCTCCTCACCATCATTAAACAGTAAGGAAGAAGAAGAAGAAGAAGAAGAAGAAGAAGAAGAAGAAGAAGAAGAAGAAGAAGAAGAAGAAGAAGAAGAAGAAGAAGAAGAAGAAGAAGAAGAAGAAGAAGAAGAAGAAGAAGAAGAAGAAGAAGAAGAAGAAGAGGTTTAATATATCTTTATTTGTTTGTCTTAACCTCCATTTACAAAGCTTCACTGCTACTCAAAACAAAACTAGTTATTTTCTGAACAACACGATACTTCATCATGCAAGACGGTTACACAAATAAGGTCCAACAACATGAACGTGTCCTTAATTGTCTTTAGACTGAGATCTGAGTCTCACTTTAGCGCCACCTTTGCCCAGTTCTTTGTTCACTTTTTGAACTATTTTCTGGAGCCTGAAGCCTTCCTGCTTCGTCAGACCTCCTCTGTCCTTACTCCTCAAGTGAGATCTGGCAGAGCTGGAGAGCTTCTCCTTATCAGAGAGGTAGTCCTCCACTCTAGCTTTTCTCACGCTCTTAGTCCTCCTGAGGAACTCCTTGATCTCCCCCACGCTGTAGCCTCCAGAGCCCCCGCAGCTGCCAGCACCGTGTTCAGAGGGCTCGCTGTTAACAGCAGAGTCCTCCTGACTGGACTCAGAGTCCTCCCACCCGGACTCAGGATCCTCCTCCAGCCTGGACCCGCACTCGGCTGCTCCTCCACTTTCGGTAGTTGCCGCCTTCTTCGCCTGTGAGCGTCCTTTGTCTCCTTTCTGCTTCCTCTTCCGCTGAGGGGCCTTGAGCTGCTCCTCGTCCGCTTCCATGTCCACCTCCCCACCTGCCTCCACCTGTCCTCCAGCACTCTCCCTCACCTGCTGGACCTCACTTTCCCCGTCCTTCCTCACCTCCTGCACCCCACCCGCCACCTCCACTCTCGTCTCCTGGGTCACCCCCGTCCTCTCCACCCTCACCTCCTGCACCCCACCCGTCTCCTCCACCCTCACCTCCTGCACCCCACCCATCTCCTCCACTCTCACCCCCTGTAACCCACCCGTCTCCTCCACTCTCACCCCCTGTAACCCACCCGTCTCCTCCACTCTCACCCCCTGTGCTCCACCCGTCTCCTCCACTCTCACCCCCTGTGCTCCACCCGTCTCCTCCACTCTCACCCCCTGTAACCCACCCGTCTCCTCCACCCTCACCTCCTGTGCTCCACTTGTTCCCTCTTGTCCGTCCTGCTCGTCCCCTCTGTCCCCCTCGGTGCGTCTCCGGTTCTGGTCTCTGTTTGAGCCGTGTTCCCCAGGACAAGCTCTGCTCACATGTCCTTGTCTCCCACAGCTGTAACACTTGAAATCGTTTGTCTTTGCAAAGATGACGTAGTCAAAGTCGTCCACAGTGAGCGTGAAGCTGAGGTCGACTACTCTGCTCCTGTTGCTGGGAATCATGTAGACATGTCTCCTGTGAGACACGACGTGCTGCAACAGAGGAGACTGAAATCCAGAGGACACTCTCTGAACCGGAGACACCACCTTCCCATGTTTGGACAGTTCTTTGATGATGGCTTCTCCCTTTATGAACGGCGGCACGTTGGACACGGTGACTTTCACGTCCCGTGAGGCGAGAGGATAAGTGTGCAGGAAGTGTTCCCCCACGGAGATCCCGTGCATCTGCACCACGTCCGCAGCTTCCAAACTGTCCAGAAAGATGACCACAGCGCTGTTCATCCGCGCTGCGGACTTCACGTGGCTGTGGCCGACAAGCTCACCCACTCCCAGGCGGATCTCCTCCAACGAACACCCGAACAGCGGGGGGGGGACCTTCACGCCGTGTTCCCTTGTTAGCTCCGTCAGCCGCATGCTAGCGGCTAGCACGCCGACAGCACCTGCTGCCCGGCTGCAATCCGCTCAAAAACACCCAAAAAAAGCCCGATAAACGTCCACAAAAAAACCGTAAACCCTGCACACCCCACTACACTATCATACCCAACATTACCCCGTGAAGAAAAAGATCGGAAAATCACTATTTTTAACGCTCTCAATCACACTCCAACTCCCACCTCCTGCCACTCAGACAGGAAGAAGAAGAAGAAGAAGAAGAAGAAGAAGAAGAAGAAGAAGAAGAAGAAGAAGAAGAAGAAGAAGAAGAAGAAGAAGAAGAAGAAGAAGAAGAAGAAGAAGAAGAAGAAGAAGAAGAAGAGGTTTAATATATCTTTATTTGTTTTTCTTAACCTCCATTTACAAAGCTTCACTGCTACTCAAAACAAAACTAGTTATTTTCTGAACAACACGATACTTCATCATGCAAGACGGTTACACAAATAAGGTCCAACAACATGAACGTGTCCTTAATTGTCTTTAGACTGAGATCTGAGTCTCACTTTAGCGCCACCTTTGCCCAGTTCTTTGTTCACTTTTTGAACTATTTTCTGGAGCCTGAAGCCTTCCTGCTTCGTCAGACCTCCTCTGTCCTTGCTCCTCATGTGAGATCTGGCAGAGCTGGAGAGCTTCTCCTTATCAGAGAGGTAGTCCTCCACTCTGGCTTTTCTCACGCTCTTAGTCCTCCTGAGGAACTCCTTGATCTCCCCCACGCTGTAGCCTCCAGAGCCCCCGCAGCTGCCAGCACCGTGTTCAGAGGGCTCGCTGTTAACAGCAGAGTCCTCCTGACTGGACTCAGAATCCTCCCACCCGGACTCAGGATCCTCCTCCAGCCTGGACCCGCACTCGGCTGCTCCTCCACTTTCGGTAGTTGCCGCCTTCTTCGCCTGTGAGCGTCCTTTGTCTCCTTTCTGCTTCCTCTTCCGCTGAGGGGCCTTGAGCTGCTCCTCGTCCGCTTCCATGTCCACCTCCCCACCTGCCTCCACCTGTCCTCCAGCACTCTCCCTCACCTGCTGGACCTCACTTTCCCCGTCCTTCCTCACCTCCTGCACCCCACCCGCCACCTCCACTCTCGTCTCCTGGGTCACCCCCGTCCTCTCCACCCTCACCTCCTGCACCCCACCCGTCTCCTCCACCCTCACCTCCTGCACCCCACCCGTCTCCTCCACCCTCACCTCCTGCACCCCACCCGTCTCCTCCACTCTCACCCCCTGTAACCCACCCGTCTCCTCCACTCTCACCCCCTGTGCTCCACCCGTCTCCTCCACTCTCACCCCCTGTGCTCCACCCGTCTCCTCCACTCTCACCCCCTGTACCCCACCCGTCTCCTCCACCCTCACCTCCTGTGCTCCACTTGTTCCCTCTTGTCCGTCCTGCTCGTCCCCTCTGTCCCCCTCGGTGCGTCTCCGGTTCTGGTCTCTGTTTGAGCCGTGTTCCCCAGGACAAGCTCTGCTCACATGTCCTTGTCTCCCACAGCTGTAACACTTGAAATCGTTTGTCTTTGCAAAGATGACGTAGTCAAAGTCGTCCACAGTGAGCGTGAAGCTGAGGTCGACTACTCTGCTCCTGTTGCTGGGGATCATGTAGACATGTCTCCTGTGAGACACGACATGCTGCAACAGAGGAGACTGAAATCCAGAGGACACTCTCTGAACCGAAGACACCACCTTCCCATGTTTGGACAGCTCTTTGATGATGGCTTCTCCCTTTATAAACGGCGGCACGTTGGACACGGTGACTTTCACGTCCCGTGAGGCGAGAGGATAAGTGTGCAGGAAGTGTTCACCCACGGAGATCCCGTGCATCTGCACCACGTCCGCAGCTTCTAAAGTGTCCAGAAAGATGACCACAGCGCTGTTCATCCGCGCTGCGGACTTCACGTGGCTGTGGCCGACAAGCTCACCCACTCCCAGGCTGATCTCCTCCACCGAACACCCGAACAGCGGGGGAGGGACCTTCACGCCGTGTTCCCTTGTTAGCTCCGTTAGCCGCATGCTAGCGGCTAGCACGCCGACCGCACCTGCTGCCCGGCTGCAATCCGCTCAAAAACACCCAAAAAAAGCCCGATAAAAGTCCACAAAAAAACCGTAAACCCTGCACACCCCACTACACTATCATACCCAACATTACCCCGTGAATAAAGATCGGAAAATCACTATTTTTAACGCTCTCAATCACACTCCGTCAACTCCCACCTCCTGCCACTCAGACAAGAAGAAGAAGAAGAAGAAGAAGAAGAAGAAGAAGAAGAAGAAGAAGAAGAAGAAGAAGAAGAAGAAGAAGAAGAAGAAGAAGAAGAAGAAGAAGAAGAAGAAGAAGAAGAAGAAGAAGAAGAAGAAGAAGAAGAAGAAGAAGAAGAAGAAGAAGAAGAAGAAGAAGAAGAAGAAGAAGAAGAAGAAGAAGAAGAAGAAGAAGAAGAAGAAGAAGAAGAAGAAGAAGAAGAAATTTTACACACTATCTTTTATTAAATATCAGAGAAAATATTTCCTGTTGTTGGGTTCTATTTGTGGATGAAACCTGGAAAATATACAGAAAACCTCCTCGTAGATGTATTCATAGAAAGTGCATTATCATATATACGGACATGTTATGAATACGTGTCATTGACATGTTTTTGTTGTTGAATATTGCACGTTAATGTGTCGTTTGGTGAAGCGTTGTTGGGGTCGTGCACGTTCTGGTCCTCTCGTGTTTGATGGTGGAATAATGATGAGTTTGTTTGGTAAGTGAGGCTCCGACAGACAGACGGGGAATGTTTGGCTGTGATTCCCCTGCAGGCTGTTCTTACATTTAACTATGTTCAGCCCACAACATTCAAATGACATCAATTATTCATTACATCCACCAGCTGTGAGTGGATCCTGAGCTAATAACTCGTTTATAGAGGCGACTGTTTGCACAGCTTTCAATCTGTTCTCGTGCTGATTTAAAAAACTATTATTTTACAGACAGACGGGAGGAAAGGTGTCCCTGCAGCTTGATTCAATCATTTCAATAAGTACTCAATCTGTTTTTCTGATCTGTCAATCGCTACAGAAATACAGTAATTAATAAAAAAGATGAAAATGAATTATGTCACAGCAATAATCATATGAAATACAGCGTGCGTGTGCAAGTAGTCAGCAGTTCTCTGTCCAGCTCCGATACCTGCTGCAATGTAGAAATAAATAGCGGATACTCTATGATTAGATGATTAAATCATAAACTCAATCAAATATTTGTTGTGAAGTCATCGCAATAAACTAATTGGAGACGATCAGATCAGCGGTTTGCTGAGTAAATATGACAGCTGCTGAATGTTGAATGTAAAAACGTGTGTTTCTCTTACATAGAGTTGAAATAAATTGACGCATTACTGGATTATTAAAGACAGAAAATTAGCAAAAAGAGATGCAAAGGACCTCCAAGACACGTAAAACCACCACGATGGGAAACAAAATGAGCCCAAAGAAAAGAAAAACATCCACAAAGAGTTGCAAAATAGCTTCAAAGTCACAAATCGACCACAAAAACAAACACAATGACCACGAAGAGACGCAATACAACTACATAGAGATGCAAAACGTCAACAACAAGACACAGAGAACCACCACAAAACGACGCAGAGATACAAAACAACCACAAACAGCTGCAAAAGACCTCCAAGACACAAATCTACCACTGCTTGAGGAGTTTGGGAATTCGGGATGTGAAGACAAACGAGTGGGAGATTTAAAAACACCGTTTTTCTTTGCCGCAGTTGTCACGTTTGCCTGGTTTCCAAGGAAACTGAATTATTTCCCTTCAGATGGATCCTGATGCAGCGGTCACAGTTTGTCGTTGGACAGACGTCTTCATACAGGGAACCTTAACCCACCACATGCTTCACGTTAGTATCGAAATAGAAGTATACCAAAGACTGCAAATAAGTCACGTAGGGGGTTCAGAGAGGGCCGTGAGGAGCATCACTGTCATGGCTCCAACAACATCTGAATCCAGCTGGAGTCCGGCGACTCTCGTCCTCCGTAACACTTCTCTTCTCTTTACACGACTCAAAGGGTCTCAACACTTCTGCCAGCTTTGAGGCGGAAAAGGACATTTGTGTCCGTTTTTGTGCCGTCGATGCGGTTT
>CM051709.1:18546314-18550380 GCA_028022725.1 Lycodopsis pacificus
GCCCTCTCAGCTCCTGAGATAATGAAGTGAGATTCTCTTAATTCGTGGACGAGTTTTCTCACTTTCGTGTCTTTACGTCATCATGTAAAGACTTTGAGTCTGGTCATATTCTACTTCTGTCAGCCTGATATACAATGTACAGTCTACAAATTCACGCGCACTTCTTTATAATCAATCAAAAGGTTTATGAAAAACTTCGTGGACTTAAAATAGCTACATACAGTTCTATGTATGTATGTCGATGGTTCTGTCCATCGATGCCCGGATGTCTTTACTTACGTTGATTCGGTGGGAAACATGAACAACTCTCTGAAACACGTCGTAAGAAAAGCTCCGACCGGCTGTGAGTCAAATCACGAGGAACCTCGAAACGGACGAACAACAGACAATCGAGTACGACACAAACAGACGATTTATTAGTAACAAAGAGGAAGAAACATCGTACGATTTCTGGCCTTTTTCTTTATAACGCATACTTCTAGAGTCGACACCACATGAGCCGACCTGTTAGAAACATCTCGGTCCGATCGATACCGGAGGAGACGCAGCCCGAACTTTTTCAGACCGTCTGAATTCGGGTCAAACGTCGTCTAAAATATCACAACCCAGGTAGAAAAACGTTGACGCTGGTGAAAAATCCGAACCCGGTGGAGCATCTGGGTCTGGACAGTCGACCGGCGGAGGAAACATCTGGACCTGAAGGATCCATCTGGTCTGAGTGAGACTCCTTCACGTGTTTCTGGCTTTAGGTTTGTTGACTCCAGTTGAAATATCTGACAACGTCATCTCTGATAAACGACGTCATCTCTGATAAATGACGTCTTCGCTGATAAACGACGTCATCGCTGATAAACGACGTCATCTCTGATAAACGACGTCATCGCTGATAAACGACGTCATCTCTGATAAACGACGTCTTCGCTGATAAACGACGTCATCTCTGATAAACGACGTCTTCGCTGATAAACGACGTCATCTCTGATAAACGACGTCATCTCTGATAAACGACGTCTTCGCTGATAAACGACGTCATCTCTGATAAACGACGTCATCGCTGATGAACGACGTCTTCGCTGATACACGACGTCATCTCTGATAAACGACGTCATCTCTGATAAACGACGTCATCGCTGATGAACGACGTCATCGCTGATAAACGACGTCATCGCTGATAAACGACGTCATCGCTGATAAACGACGTCATCTCTGATAAACGACGTCATCGCTGATGAACGACGTCTTCGCTGATAAACGACGTCTTCGCTGATAAACGACGTCATCGCTGATAAACGACGTCATCTCTGATAAACGACGTCAGCGCTGATAAACGACGTCATCTCTGATAAACGACGTCATCTCTGATAAACGACGTCATTGCTGATAAACGACGTCATTCTCTGATAAACGACGTCATCTCTGATAAACGACGTCATTGCTGATAAACGACGTCATCGCTGATAAACGACGTCATCTCTGATAAACGACGTCATTGCTGATAAACGACGTCATCTCTGATAAACGACGTCATCGCTGATAGATGACGTCATCTCTGATAAACGACGTCATCGCTGATAAACGACGTCATCGCTGATAAACGACGTCATCGCTGATAAACGATGAAAGTTACTCCTAATTTTTCGTTTATTTTCCTGCGAAACTTAGCGACACGTGTCACGTTCCGGTTGTTACACGCACACAGTCCTTTCAAAATAAAGTATTTGGAATAGATTCTCGTTTGGGTTAAAATAACCGCGAAAGTTACGTGATAAAAACATCAGCGTGGACTTTCTGGTCTCACGGGGATGGACAGTTGGACCCCCTCCCCTTCCTCCTGCCCTCTTTAAGCTTCGTCGTTCATGATTACGTAGATAACATACAAAATCATTTCGTGGATATCTACGAATTTTACGACAAATTATTTTTTTCGGAGCTTTTGCAACGAAATGCCGCCAGCATCAAGTTGAAACCTGTATTACATGCTGTACAAATACACACTTTATATACATTTAACCCCATAAAGCCTGTGAACATACTGAGCTTTGTTCAGCTGATAAAGAGCTGTCGTTATCACTCAACAGATAACACACACACTCACACACACTCACACACTCACACACACACACACACACTCACACACACACTCACACACACTCACACACACACACACTCACAGGTGGGTGTGTGTGGCTTGATATTGATCTGCTCTCTCCTCTGTGTTTGATGAAGGGTTTTCAGCGGAGCAGACAGGCGGGTGGAGTTATTCTAGATGAAGCTTTATTTAACAGGGTCAGTCCCGCAGGAGCGCAAGTCACAGGAAGAGAGTCAGGAGAGAGGTCAGGAGAGAGGTCAGGGAGGTAGAGAGAGTCAGGAGAGAGGTCAGGAGGAGAGGTCAGGAGAGAGTCACGCAGTGCCCAACGTCTCCACTGGGTAAACTAGAGAGAGAGGAGAGGAGAGAGAGAGAGAGAGAGAGAGAGAGAGAGAGAGAGAGAGAGAGAGAGAGAGAGAGAGAGAGAGAGAGAGAGAGAGAGAGAGAGGAGAGAGAGAGAGAGAGGAGAGAGAGAGAGAGAGAGAGAGAGAGAGAGAGAGTGTATGTTGAGTGTATTTCAGTTCTGTCGTGTGGTTCACCTTCATGTCGATGCGTCGGGTGTCTTCTTTATTCCGCCTCTTGGTTCGTGTTGAGCTTTCTCAACAGACGCTCGAGTGTACGGGGTTGTTGTTGATTTGAGGAAGTAAATACTGTAGAAACCTCCAGGATGCATCTCTGAGTTTGGGCTTTCTAAAGATGATGGAGTCTTGTGGCGTCAGAGAGAGATACAGCAGCATGGAAGGGAACTAGACAGCGAAGGTAAAGAGGTGAAGACATTCAAAATATAGCCAAGAGTTAAACCGACATTGATTCTATTTATGTGGCTAAAACGTCCAAAGCCACCAGACTCCATTGACAGAAACATTCATTTGAGTAGAACCCCACTTCAATAAATCCAAACCAACCCTGTAAATATTCTCCAAAATTAGCAAAACTAAACGCTGACACAGCTAGCGTTCACATTATCTATAAACGTATTGATTCGCTAACTATGGGAACGTACAACACAAGATTTGGCGGACTGCTGAGTGGGCGTTTCCGTTTGAAATCCCCCCAAAAAGTATGATTGTGAGGTACTTGTACTGCAGTATTTCCATTGAATGCCACTTTCTACTTCACTACATCTCAGAGGCAGAAAAACAAGGTTTTTGCAGAGTTACTGATGAATTTCCTGAGCTGTGGTTGCTGCAGGAGTTCAGTGTGCAGAGAGGTTATCGCCACACATTCCACTGGTGAATGTATTTAGAGTGGGCAGCTCCCAGACACCAGCCGGTCTCAGGCTGAGCTTCAGTCTCACTGAGGATGAAGATGCATGAAGGTGATTTCAGCCTGGGATCCATGATGGTTCCTGCAGTGAGTCTGTTTTAAATGTTCATGTCACAGCATCACAGACACTACGGGCCAAACAATGTTTTTCATGCTCTGGTCTTTCCCAAAATTATTATTTACTTTTTGTACATGTTTGCATTACAAGTTTTCTGAAATGTTTCAAGATGCAAATCAGCTACAAATAGCAGAAAGCCTGTAAATCGGCCGGTGCATAAACATAGTGATTCATCTTGAAGCTGATCATTCAGTGAACTTTACAGGCGGATGTGTCTACTTGCTGGGTTCCCTTGCATGCAAGTCCATTGCAAACGGCGGCTGCAGGCGTCTAATTCCTGGAGAGTAACTTTGTCGAATTAATTTATTCCTTGAATCTAAATTCATCTCACAGCTCCAGCATTCGTTGATATTTGTGTTCATGAGGAAGAAACAACAACGAGTGCTTTGTATTCAGTGTGTGTGTGTGTGTGTGTGTGTGTGTGTGTGTGTCTCCAGGGAGGAAGCGTCACCTTTAGCACTTGTGGTGGAAGCTGACAAGTCATTAGCAGGACAAACACACACACACACACACACACACACACACACACACACACACACACACACACACACACACGTATTCAAATACACACAAAGACGCTGCACACATGAACACAC
>CM051709.1:18550580-18553080 GCA_028022725.1 Lycodopsis pacificus
TATCTTCGTAGTGATATCTGTGATGCGCCTCACGATGTCGGCTTCATTCCGACAAATGGCAATTCCTCAAATATTAAGGCAATCTCTGCTAAATCGTTGGGGAGTTTGCCGACTTCTCGCGTGTTTCGTGGCTGCCGTCGGTTGTCGATCGTAGTTGAGTTTGAGGTTTAATTGGATGGCGAGACGCCGATGAATCCGGCGTGGCGTCCTCCATTTCTTTCTTCTGGTTTCTTCTGGTCAGCGCTGTCGCCGCTGTGACGTCCGTACGAGTTCTCGAGTCAAAGGTCGCCGCCGTTCGGCTTTGCACGGGCAGCGACTCTTGAGTTCTGTTCTGCTGTGTGACCGAGCTCTCCGAGTGTTTTAACCGTTAAATTGCCTCACGAGGATCGTGCATTGATGGTGAGTCATCGTCTCTCAATGGTTTCATATTATGATGAAATCAGATATTTATAATTAAT
Source organism: Lycodopsis pacificus (assembly GCA_028022725.1). Classification (NCBI taxonomy): domain Eukaryota; kingdom Metazoa; phylum Chordata; class Actinopteri; order Perciformes; family Zoarcidae; genus Lycodopsis; species Lycodopsis pacificus. The sequence continues at coordinate 18,551,039 of CM051709.1, forward strand.
TACGTCGCATGAATTGATAAACAACAAATGCGTAATAACTTTAATTTCTCCCAAATAATCTTCTCTATCTCCGATTATTCAGTATTTGTGTGCATGATGTAAACATAGTCCGTGCTGAAATATACATTTCTTTCTTTATTTACACTTGAAACTGTTACGCGTTCACTTTGCCCTTAAGTTCTTGATTACATAAGAACATACTCTACTTTCCACTTGTGAAGTATTTAATGCACACAGGAGAATACATAAATAGTCTTTATTTCATTTCGACTAAGACGAGGCTAAATCGTGATATATGTCGTGATATAGAAATGAAATGACCTATATGGGGATTGGAAGGTTTTGGGCCATTGGATTCCAGCGGGTTCGTCCCCTGGGGAGCATGAACGTGTTCAGTACATTTTAATATCCAACCCCAGAACTTCTTAGTCGGAAACCAAAGTGAATATTTTTAATAATGTCTGGAAGCGCTACCTTCTTCAGCAGCACGTTATGACAGCGATTGATGAAGACGAGTCTGTAGACGTGAGCGCTTTGACAACTTTCCTGACGATTCTCTCCAAACAAAGCTCCTTGTTTGCATCCGGAGATCTGCTCTGTGTGTTTGGGGAGAAAAAACAACAACCCGCTGTCTGACAAAGACTGTTTATTTCCAGATTTAGCCTCAGAGATTTCTCTAACGAGCCTAATTAACCGCCAAAGTTGCTGTTTCAGCCAAATTCTTTGAGACGGGCGCGTGTTGGGAGAAAGCCTCAGAGTGATTTTTCAGGCCGGTCATCTCGGCTAATGTGAGAGGAGGATGAATCCGTGTAATTTGGGCAGAGGCCAATTAAAAACCCTGCAGCTCCTCTTTGTGGTGGCGTGGGAGCACACTGTGAATTAAGAGGTGCTGTTGGGCGCCAGGCGGGTCTCCTACCAAGGTACTCGTGCGTGATCGTTTTTCTTTATGTCGAGAAGAGACACAAAAAAACATGTGCATGAAAATACAACCTGCTGGGACAAAGAGCGGAGAAGAAATACTCCTGCAAGGAGCGCTCTGTTCTCCGAGCGAAAGAAATGTCACCAATACCAAATGTATTCAACATTCAATTAAAGCAAAGGAGAAGGTATGTTCTTGTCCCTCGAGACCTTTTTCTTTGGCACGACATTAATTACAAAAAAATAAAGTAGGTTTCAGGCAACAACCATTTACGAAGGTGAAAGAAAAACATCACGGTTGGCCTTAAAATAACTACTTACACTTGGTTTAGGCAACAAAACCACCAACAGTTAGGTTCAGGCAACAAAACCACCAACAGTTAGGTTCAGGCAACAAAACCACCAACAGTTAGGTTTAGGCAACAAAACCACCAACAGTTTGGTTTAGACAACAAAACCACCAACAGTTAGGTTTAGGCAACAAAACCACCAACAGTTAGGTTTAGGCAACAAAACCATTAATAGTCAGGTTTAGGCAACAAAACCACCAACAGTTAGGTTTAGGCAACAAAACCATTAATAGTCAGGTTCAGGCAACAAAACCACCAACAGTTAGGTTCAGGCAACAAAACCACCAATAGTTAGGTTCAGGCAACAAAACCACCAACAGTTAGGTTTCGGCAACAAAACCACCAACAGTTTGGTTTAGACAACAAAACCACCAACAGTTAGGTTTAGGCAACAAAACCACCAACAGTTAGGTTTAGGCAACAAAACCATTAATAGTCAGGTTTAGACAACAAAACCACCAACAGTTAGGTTTAGACAACAAAACCAACCAACAGTTAGGTTTAGACAACAAAACCACCAACAGTTAGGTTTAGACAACAAAACCACCAACAGTTAGGTTTAGGACAACAAAACCACCAACAGTTAGGTTTAGACAACAAAACCACCAACAGTTAGGTTTAGACAACAAAACCACCAACAGTTAGGTTTAGGCAACAAAACCACCACCAGTTAGGTTTAGGCAACAAAACCATTAATAGTCAGGTTTAGACAACAAAACCACCAACAGTTGGGTTTAGGCAACAAAACCACCACCAGTTAGGTTTAGGCAACAA
>CM051709.1:18560580-18565580 GCA_028022725.1 Lycodopsis pacificus
AACTCACTTTCTCCTCGTATTTTGCTCTTCGTCTTTGCTCCTCCTCATTTACTTCCAGTCCTTTTCTTCCTCTTCCTCCGCTCCTCCTCCTCCAGCTCTCTTTTTTATTCATCATCTCTCAACACCTTTAATTTTCTCTTATGTCCACCTTTCCTCCTCTCTCCTCCCCTCCTCTTCCTCACATCCTCCTCTTCCCCTTCAACTCTGTCCCAGTCTTCCTTCCTTCCTCACTCTCATCTTCTCTTCTATTCTTCCTCAGCTTCCCCTCCTCTTTTTATCTCCTTCCCTCCTTTTGGACTTCTTTCTCCTCGGATCTTCTCTCATCTTCCTCTTCCTTTTCATCCTCCTCCACCCCTTCGTCTTCCTCACGTTTCTCTTTCCCCTTCACCTTTCTTCTCCTCTGCCTCTGTTCTTCCTCCCTATCGTTCTCCTCCAGTATCCCTCCTCTGTTTTGAATATTTATTCCTTCACGGCGGCTTCTGATATTTTCACCTTTTCCTCCTCCTCCTCTTCCTCCACCTCTACTTTCTCCTGTCCTCCTCCTCCTCTTCCTCCTCCCACTCTTGTTCCTTTTCATCTCTTCCTCCACAGACACCTGGAGAAGTTTCCAGAGGATTATTTGCTGTTGTAATGTCCTTCCTGTCTGTCAGGTGACTGACAGACGGACGTGACAAAGCTCCGATATGAAAACGTTCAGCTCGGCTTAAAGAAATCAGGAGGAAACAGAAAACGTTCTGTTTATTTTGGATTATCTCTCTGTGAGGAAGCTCGAACAAGAACGTCAGAGGAAGTGAAAATGTAAAAACGTGCGTTGACAGCCGACTCCGGAGGATTATCCTTTAACCTCCCAACCCTGAATCCACCTTTTCCATTTCTTCTTTGATACCTCCGAGAGGTTCAAAGACTGAAATTAAAATCCGGCGTCACGCGTTCCGTGTGGATTTATTCCAGAAGTTTGTGTGTTGAAGCTTCAACCGGAGGAGAGCAGAGCATTTAGAGACGCGATGGGATGAATTATGGGTCACGTCGCGGGTCATTGAATGCAACAGCGACTCTGCTGTTTCAGTGACATCATTAGGATGCACGGCCAAATGTGGAGCGCGTCGTCAATACAATGAAGTAATGTGAGACTCTGACTGTCTCCCTTGAACAGCTTGTATCAGGCGGTGCTTTATTTCTGCTCTTACTCTTATTTCCTGCAGTATTGCTAGACTTGTTGAAGAATATCCACTAAGAAAGCACCTCTAATCGGCACATAAACACAATTCATTTCATATACATTTTTCACAATAAAAGCCGGTTCTTCTGCAGCTTACTGCTCCTCCCTGCAGTATCAGTGGACTTGTTTTATTGGAGAATAGCTGCGAACATAAGTACGCCAGTTTGGTGATGAACACATTTTCCTCTAAGTTCTTCACAGTGAAATGTCTCTTATTCTGTTAAACACCCTTTATTGTGACGCAGTAATATCAGGTTTATTGTCGTCCTTTGACCCATGTGAAGTCCATCTGGACGTCTCGTGTCTTCCCTCATTTGAGCAGCGCGGTTCCTCTGTTTCCCCCCCAGCTACCTGGCGGTGACCCAGTTCAGTCCGATCCACGCCCGGAAGGCCTTCCCGTGCTTCGACGAGCCCGTCTACAAGGCCACGTTCTCCCTGACCCTCCGCCACGACGCGCAGTACACCTCGCTCGCCAACATGCCCGTGGAGAGCAGCGCGCTGTCGGACGAGGACGGCTGGCTGAGCAACCGCTTCGCCCGCACGCCGCGCATGTCCACCTACTACCTGGCCTGGGCCGTCTGCAACTTCACCTACAGAGAGACGCAGACCGACGACGGCGTGACGGTCAGTCGCAGCACACGCACACACACACACACGCACACTCACACTACGACTTTCACACACGCACACGCACACTCGCACACACTCACACACACACACACACACACTCACACTACGACTTTCACACACGCACACTCGCACGCACGCACACACACACACACACGCGCACACTCACACACACATACACGCACGCGTGCACACACACTACAACTTTCACACACTCGCACACACGCACTCGCACGCACGCACACACACACACACACACTCACACTACGACTTTCACACACGCACACTCGCACGCACACACACACACACACACACACACACACACACACACACACACGCACACACGCACACACACACGCACACTCGCACACACACACACACACACACACACACACACACACACGCACACTCGCACACACACACACACACACACACACACACACACACACACTCACACTACGACTTTCACACACACACACACACGCACACTCACACACACATACACGCACGCGTGCACACACACTACAACTGTCACACACTCGCACACACACGCACGCGCACACGCGCACACGCACTCGTACACACACACACACACACACACACGCACTACGACTTTCACGCACACCCACACACACACACACACACACTACGACTTTCACGCACACGCACACACACACACACACACACACTACGACTTTCACGCACACGCACACACACACACACACACACACTACGACTGTCACGCACACACACACACACACACACACACACTACGACTTTCACGCACACACACACACACACACACACACACACACACACACACTACGACTTTCACACACACACACACACACACACACACTACGACTGTCACGCACACACACACACACACACACACTACGACTTTCACGCACACACACACACACACACACACACACTACGACTTTCACGCACAGTATCAGCCTCTCTGAACTTTTCGTGCAGAATATTTGAACAACAGATGAAAACAGCAGAAGGAAGAGGAGGAACATTTAACGAATGCATCGGAAACATATTGAAAGACAAGGAGCACGATGAAGGTGTTTCTCTCACTCTAATCTCAGCATCCAGACTCAATTATCTGCTTTTCCTCACGTCAGACGTTGATTTGCTGCCTCTGCTTCTTTAGAACCCTGTGATCTTGACTTAATGATCGCAGTATGTTCCCAAAACCAAATGTTGTGGGTTCTTCTCTGTCTCCTGGGTCTCCTGTTGGTCTCGGGGCTGCGAGTAAACAACAAACCCTGTGATGGAAGCTGTGTGGACAGAGAGTGAATTACAGGAGCTCGTTATCTCGATGCATCAAACGTTCAGAGCACCAACAGCTGTTGTCTCAGTAACGATGAAGTGCAGTAAGGTGCGTGTTGATAACTCTGCTCTCGTACGGCGTTGCACCTGATGACATTGTCCCGACCAATAGCGTTGTTGCGTTGCATCCACCCTCCGGTTCGCCCGCAGGCTAACTCTGTTAGCTCTGTTGCTGTAGTTTTGCGCTGTTAGCGCTGTTAGAACTGTTAGCACTGTTAGCGCTGTTAGAACTGTTAGCACTGTTAGCTCTGTTGCTGTAGTTTTGCGCTGCTAGCGCTGTTAGCTGCAAGCCGCCGACCTGCCGTCGCCATGTTGAGAGCCGTCGAGAGGCAATGGAACTGCTGGCCATCCCGGCTCTTGCACCTTTAACTGCCCTGATCACCTCTAAGCTGTGTTTCATGTCAGTAAATCCAAAAACATGTAATATTTGACAGAACGAAGGTGTGCTAGCTTGATATCGAAGATAATCGGAGGAAAGAGGTCAGGACCAGGAAGTGAGACGTTTTAAACGTAGGTCCTCTGATGGAGAGGTGAAATCCTCCAGGTCCAGAATCTCACATCTGTTCTGTGCACGACTGTATTTAAGAAGAGGAGGAAGTCACCGACCGGGTTGAGAACGACAGCTTTAACTCCTTGAGTTCGGCATTTTGTCCGTCGCCATCTTGGTTTTTCACGGTCCCCAAGAAGACTTGGAACTAGAGATCGAGACCATAAACTCACGTTTACAATGTTTACTGAGGTAATAAATCAAGAGAGAAGTAGAGTCATTAACTCAGCGTAATCGGATAAATCCGGCAGCTCCAGGTTGAATTAAAAGGTAGAAACCTTCAGAGTTTATAGTCATGGAGGTCTCTTGATAAAATCACACATTCAAGTCGTTACCGCGTGAAAACAATGATTTATTTCCTGATCATATCTTAATGAAATGATTTTACGATTAGCACAACTGGCTTAAAACACCACAGAAGAAGAGCGTTCTCCATCTCTAGATAACGACTCAAAGCGTCCAACGGTGGAATCTCGTGAAGAGTTTTCACGTCTCCGGATGATGTGATGGAGCCAGAGAGCAGGATGTGTTTTCAGGATGACACAGTAATTAAGATGTGAACTCAAGACAACAGTTTGCTGTCCTGAGAATAGAGATCATTAACTGCTTAAGGTCGACATGGTTTCATTACTTCCTCCCAGATGTGATCACATGGGGTCAGGTTCTGTTTTTAACTCTTCAGCCGAGATTAAGAAAACGGTCCCGGCGTTTCCAAACAGGGCAAATCTATTGATATGAATAGAGGACAATGTCCCGCATCCAGAGATATAAAAAGAAACATGACTTCACTGATATCCTCGCCATAGATTCAGTCAGCTTGGTTTCAGCCTGTATCTGTTTACATATCAGCATATTGGCATCACTGGAAGTATGCAGAGTTATCTATGAGCGGCTCCTGTTGGCAGTGTGCTCATGTAAGAACAGATGAATATCACTGCATGACTTTGTCACTGAATCAAACCTGAACACATGTTTACTGCGAGTCATCAGCAGCGTCTGGCTCCGAGGTCTGTAAGTTGATTAGCTGCAGACGTCGGAGGTAAAGACATCCTGTGACAGTGAGAGTCACACGGAATGTGAAATGACGTGTCGCTGGTCTGTGTTCCGGTTCCACTGAGTTATGACTCAAACACAAGACTGATCTATGGCTAGAAAGTGACGACTGGGCACTAATAGTGATGCTGCTGCAGAGCCAACCACCACAAATCGTTTCCAGTTGTTTTTATTCCGCCCACATGATCCGCTCCGCTTCACCTCGTGAGC
>CM051709.1:18568080-18588080 GCA_028022725.1 Lycodopsis pacificus
ACCTGGCACATTCTGCGTTAATTCAACTTCAGTTCATTGTTATTTCACCATGAAGACATTAATTAATCTATTAGCTATTTATTTGCTAAACGATACCGAATTCTTCGTGAACCACAAATTGTTTTTAGACATCTATGAACATTGTTTGGATCGATGGTTTATTTTGTTAAATGCTAATAAACACTTAGTAACACATCTATAAACATGGTTTCAATAGCACCGTAATACTTTACGAAATGTTAGTGGATACTTTGTAAAACCTTTATAAACAATATGTTTATAATGTTAAGATAATATGAATTATAACACTATTAATCATCTGATTGTTGGTTATTATTAATAACTAAACATTTAAACCCGTGACGTGTGTTTATTGTAATGTTTCTGAGCATAAAACCATTTTATAAGTCGCTCAACCGTCCACACGAGAACCAACCTCACTGATGGAATCTGCAGATGAATGAATTCAAATGAATCAAACAGCATGAACACATGAATCCGTTCTGTGTGAGAGGTGTCTGCTTGATGAACGTCTATGGGTGAAGAGCCAACATGTAACAGGAGGAGATGATTGCATTGACCGTGTGCATGTGCTGCAGCGGTGGAGACGCCAACGCACCGAATACATCACAAGTCATGAAGATGAAATACTCGAGATCGTCCACTCGTGAATGTTCAGCGAACGGACTCGACTTCCATGAATCAACAGATGCACGCGATGCTGCTGGACAGCTGCTCACTCATCGGCCACAACGCCGTGAAAGGACCGATGAGAGATCAGTGGCATCGTCCTGCTGCTTTAAAAACAGCATCTTCACACAGCCGGGAGAGGAGCAGCACATGCTCTCATTAACAAACAGGAGCTGGATGCTGTCTCTGTTCCAGCATCGCTTTCATATTAAAATCCTTGTATGAGCCTGAAGGCAGAGGAGACGCTGCTGTCTGTTTGCAGAGCAGGAACAGTAATCCTCCCATCCCTCCATCCTCCTCCTCCAACAACCTCTGGAAGAAACCGCTTTATAGGACTGGAAAAAAGCCTCCGAATTCTTCTGAAGCGCTGAAACGTCTTCATCTGACAGACGCGCTCACCGTCCTGCCTCCTCAGAGCAGCGGAGAGAAAATCAGAGCGTCAGTCGGCATGAAGGAGTTTAGTCTCTGCATGAGGCATGCAGCTCGTGAGTGTGAGCGCCTGTGCACTCGGATATAACCTCGACGTGTAAATCCTGTAATGTAGAAGGCAGCAGATGACTAATCACTGCAATGCTCTGTGATGACATGCTGCGTGCCTCAGTCAGTCCATGTCTGGCTGCTACTTTATCTCTCAGCGTTTCCTTTTTCAATAAACATTTGTTCATTTCCATTTTAATAACAATTCACCACATGATGTCAGAAACTTTACTGTCATTTGCACGACTTGATATTTCATTTCCAATGGTTTAAATATCACTGTTACATCATGTAGCTACGATCGCTGCTGCATGTTACATATTACATTCATATTCATCTACGCGCTTAGAAGTAAACATGCCGACGCCTCTGCCAAGTCACTCAATGTTTGTACTGAACACATCAGCAAACAGGCACGGATCACTCAGGGGCCTTAGGACCATGGTGTCGGGGGCCCTAGGACCATGGTGTCGGGGGTCCTAGGACCATGGTGTCTGGGGCCCTAGGACCGTAGTGGAGTGTTGTTGGTGGTGGTGTTGGAGTGTTGTTGGTGGAGTGGTGGTGTTGGTGGAGTGGGGTTGGTGGTTTGGTGTTGGTGGGGTGGTGTTGGTGGAGTGGGGTTGGTGGTTTGGTGTTGGTGGGGTGGTGTTGGTGGAGTGGGGTTGGTGGTTTGGTGTTGGTGGTTTGGTGTTGGTGGAGTGGTGTTGGTGGAGTGGTGGTGTTGGTGGAGTGGGGTTGGTGGTTTGGTGTTGGTGGTTTGGTGTTGGTGGAGTGGTGTTGGTGGAGTGTTGTTGTTGTTGGTGGAGTGGTGGTGTTGGTGGAGTGGTGTTGGTGGTTTGGTGTTGGTGGAGTGTTGTTGGTGGTGTTGGTGGAGTGTTGTTGGTGGTGTTGGTGGAGTGGGGTTGGTGGTTTGGTGTTGGTGGTTTGGTGTTGGTGGTTTGGTGTTGGTGGAGTGTTGTTGGTGGTGTTGGTGGAGTGTTGTTGGTGGTGTTGGTGGAGTGGTGGTGTTGGTGGAGTGGGGTTGGTGGTTTGGTGTTGGTGGTTTGGTGTTGGTGGAGTGGTGTTGGTGGAGTGTTGTTGTTGTTGGTGGAGTGGTGGTGTTGGTGGAGTGGTGTTGGTGGTTTGGTGTTGGTGGAGTGTTGTTGGTGGTGTTGATGGAGTGGGGTTGGTGGTTTGGTGTTGGTGGTTTGGTGTTGGTGGAGTGGTGTTGTTGGAGTGTTGTTGGTGGGGTTGGTGGTTTGGTGTTGGTGGTTTGGTGTTGGTGGAGTGTTGTTGGTGGTGTTGGTGGAGTGTTGTTGGTGGTGTTGGTGGAGTGGTGGTGTTGGTGGAGTGGGGTTGGTGGTTTGGTGTTGGTGGTTTGGTGTTGGTGGAGTGGTGTTGGTGGAGTGTTGTTGGTGGAGTGGTGTTGGTGGTTTGGTGTTGGTGGTTTGGTGTTGGTGGAGTGTTGTTAGTGGTGTTGGTGGAGTGTTGTTGGTGGTGTTGGTGGAGTGTTGGTGTTGGTGGAGTGGTGTTGTTGGAGTGTTGTTGGTGGGGTTGGTGGTTTGGTGTTGGTGGTTTGGTGTTGGTGGAGTGTTGTTGGTGGTGTTGGTGGAGTGTTGGTGTTGGTGGAGTGGTGTCTGATATCCAGTGATGGAATCAACCCTCTCTCATGCTCACACCGAGCTGTAGGAACGAGTTTTGCATCCTTGGACTGAAGGTGTCAACACTTTCAACAGATCCTGGTAAACAGGACACAAGGACTCGTCCATCATTCAGATGATCGGAGCACAAACATCTCCAGTTCGTCCAGGAACCCTCCGGGCTTCACCGTCAACTGTAATCCGTCTTCTTGTCCCGTCTTTCAAAGCCTCGTCTTTCTTTTCTTCACCTCATTCAGAAGCAGTCGTTTGTCCTCCTGTTGTTCTGTCGGCATAGTGTGTTCCTGTAATGAGCCGCTCTTCCTTCAGGGAGGATTAAAGTCTGACAGACTACAAACAAACACACTGTGTGTGATGACCCACTGAGACGCTGCTGGATCTATAAAACCTCCATCTTGCAGCCATTCAGCTTGTTATTCCTTCATCTCTCGTAATTCCACCAACTGTCGGCGTCATAAAGCGAAGACTGTTGTTGTTTACCTGCCAGCTAATCGACCGCTGTGAGTGTGAACGTCAACAGGTTTCTGTGAACAACATGTCTGCATTCAACAAGACGCAACAGAAGAAAGTCTCTCCGCAGCAACACAAAGACATGCAAGCACCGGCTCACCATACGTTCCTATCCCGATACAATGAATACGCTGTCATTTACCGCTTTTCGTTCCAGAAATGAGAAGTCAGCGTTGGTTTATTTCTCACGTAACGTCTGTACTTCAGTGACGCTGCTTCCGTAGTCATTTTACCCCAAACTTCAATCTTTTCCTGAACCTAAGTGAGTCCTTTCGTTGCCTAAACCCTCACTAGGTTGGTTCCTTTGAAGACGGAAGTTCGTAAAACAGCCTGGAGAGTTGAATCTAGTCGTCTGTCCTGTTGCCACCCTAGTTCCATCTCGTGGAAGCTCCAGTAAACAGTGATTGAATGATTATTAGATTCCTTAAATCAAGCTGTGGATAAGATTCTAACATTATACAAAAGTTAAAAAATGTCACATGAATTATTGTTATTGTCGAACAAAAGTTTCTTGTTAAAAGTTCTTTATGATAATTGCTTTACATTCTTTTATTCAAGTTTTTTTATTGTTTGCTTTCCTGCCTGTTTTAGCAGAGTTTTCTTTAATTATAGTAAATGTCACATTAACATCCTGTAACGATGGTAAAGGTCACATTAATGTCCCGTAGTGATGATAAACTGTTCGATTTTAAAACGATGAAGGTCACTGTAACATTAATGTTCATGCGACAGTCTTTATTTTAACGTTTACAGGAATACGTTACCCACCAAGTGATGATTTCTTCATCAGTTGCTCACCTTGTTTCCTTTAGTTCATGAATAAACGTTTGTTTATCTCAACCAGGAATCAACAACCTGAGACGTCTTGATGAATTCAGTAAATGAGGGAAACGACAGCGAAACATCGGTTTAGAGACTCTCACAGCTGGTGAATAATTCAGGTTTTATCATTTTAGTCGTCTGTTCGCTGCTTCACAAACACACCTTCACTAAAACGTGGAATCATAATTCCTTTATTGTGCGTTTGATTGTTATTGTTCGAGCTTTAAGAGGCTGCAGCTGTCGGCCGACAATTTTGACGCCGTTTCCAAATATTTATCCATCAAAAATCTGTGTAAATATTTGGACAAAGACGTCCTGCTGAGACGCTGAGACCTCTGTGTGCTTATATACGAGAGGAAAGTCACAATAAAGCATTCGGGCTGATTTCATTTCAAACATTTAACGTGTGAATCAAAAGCTAAATACAACCTTTGATCCATCTGAACAGAAAGCATTAACGACGTCCCGGTCGCATGTTTTCACTGAATACTTTGGTTTCTGGTTGTCCAGATCGTTGTTTGTACAAATGAACTAAATCCTGGTTTTGAACAACGTGGCCGTGCTGAGAGGCTGCTGCTTCCTCTGGATGCTCACACCAGCGTTCGGTGTGAAATGGACCTTTTCACTGAAGACGTCAACGAGCGTCTTCATGCACATGTTGGCAAAAGAAGCGTCGCGTCATTGAGAAGAGTTCAACTTTGAACATCGAATCAAAACTGCTAAATGTCTCGTTGCATGTTTCTGTTGTCAGAGTTGATACTTCAACAGCAGACTCCTTTAACGTTTCTTAAACTATTCACCAGCCACTCTTCACATCGGGCTTTCATAAGACGCGTCACACGGCAGGTAGCGAGCCGATAGGAGGCTGAGCGCCGGGGCGGGACGTTGTCTCTGCTGCTCGTCTGTTCACGCTCCGCTCCTCTTGAAGTCAACAATCATCTCTCTGTCTTGTCGACATTGACGGAGAAGGCCGTTGCCCTCGGCCCGTCTCTCTCCATCAGAGCGCTGTCGTCGGCAGGACGGTTGATCCGAGTGGACAGATGTGCGGCGCTGCGGTCACGGGTCAGCGGCGTTTGTTCTGGAGGGAGCGGCGGCTGTCTGAGGTCTGCTGATCTCAAAGTCGAGGGCCCGCAGACGCCGGGTGGAGAGAGGCGCTGTGGCGCTCTCGCTCTCGCGGCGCTCTTATCAGTTGCTAAACCATCCATCAAATTATCACGGCAACCGAGCGGCCATCACCCCATCCATCATCCAAGGGCGACAGACGGAGCGACACAATGCAACGAGAGATGTCACGGACGAGTGGAGAGATAACGAGGAGAGGAGAGGAGAGGGGGGGGGGGGAAGGAGAGGAGATGGGGGAGGAGATGGGGGAGGAGAGGAGAGAAGAGAGGAGAGGGGGAGGAGAGGAGAAGACAGAGGAGAAGGGAGAGGAGAGGAGAGGAGAGGAGAAGGGAGAGGAGAGAGAGGAGAGGAGAGGAGGAGAGGAGAGGGGGGGAGGAGGAGGAGAGGGAGGAGAGAAGAGGAGAGGGGGGAGAGGGGAGAGGAGAGGAGAGAGGAGGAGAGGGGGGAGAAGGGAGAGGAGGGGAGAGAGGAGAGGAGAGGAGAAGAGAGAGGAGAGGGGGGAGGAGGAGAAGGGAGAGGAGAGGGAGCGGCGAGGAGAGGAGAGGAGTGAAGAGAGGAGAGGAGAGGAGGAGAGGGGGGAGGAGAGGAGAGGGGAGAGAGGAGAGGAGAGAAGTGAAGAGAGAGGAGAGGAGAGGAGGGGAGGAGGAGGAGAAAGGAGAGGGGAGAGGGGGGTGAAGGAGATAGAGATGAAATGAGGAGAAAGAAGAAGGGATGTTTGAAATAATTGAGAAAAGGAAGAAGAGAATAGCAATATTATAATATTCTGTGTTTGTGCATTTATCTTTATTTATCTTTATTTATCTTTATTCATCTTTTTCGTGCCGTGATTGTCAAAAGTGTGAATAGCGTTGAGCTCGGAGGAGGAACTGTCGCCTCTTGATTTCCCGAGTGACTTACTGGACTAATTCAGTTGTTTCTGGCTTCACCGGTGGAACCGGAGGGTGTCTCCTGGGTTTAGGGAACACAAATACCTGGTTAGATTCAGGAAGAGATGTTTGGGTTAAAATAACTACAGAAGTGGCAGTTTAATGACGACTAAATGCCCGTTGACTTCTCGTTCACCCGGGGAATGAACGTTGTTTGTTTGACCCATCCCATCGTTGGTCCCTGCAGTTTGTCACATACAAATGTCAGCTGAAGTGTCCGTCCTGCTGCGTTGAGTTGAATGGGACACATCGGTCACATCTGCAAACATTCCTCAGATTTGTGGGATGGATTGAAGACGACATCCTGAGGGGACTGAAATATTCCTCATCTGCCATTCATCTCTATTTCCTAAACAGCTTAGCAGGGCCACACGGGGGGGGGGGGAATCCCAGCATGCATTGGGTGAGCGGCAGGGTACACCCACAGGAAACATGACCGACAAGCTTTCACACCCACTTACACCGAGGGGCAATTTAAAGTTCCCACTGCAGCTCACTCGCATGTTTTTAGATGCACGGACAGAACACGGACAGAACACGGACAGAACACGGACAGAACACGGACGCTCAGCGGGTCGGGTTGATCTCCTTCCTGTGAGCCACCGTGCCGTGCTTTTAGTTCGGTCTAAGCAGCACATTTCAGTCCGAGGAGACGTATTGAATTATGTGATGATACTTTGAAGTGACAACGTCACACCATCCCCCCCCCCCCCCCCTCCCCCATCGAAGAATGGTTTCTCCTCACCTGGGAGAACATGGCCGGAGGCGTTTCAGGAATCCTCGGGAGATGATTCTCAATTCAGCAGCTCGCTGCCAGTCCACTGAAAGAAGCCGCGATTTCAATAAAGCCTCCGCTCTCTGAGCAGACATTCACTCGGCAGGCTGCCGCTCTCAGATGAGTTCTGCTGCAGGGAGGAGAACGTGGGCAATAAGAGCAGAGCAGCTTTAAAAGTTTGAATTTTTATTGAAAATCAGTCCTGCTGGGGGGAGAGGAGAGGAGGAGCAGGATTTATATTTATATTACCAGGAGCATCAGTGTGTGTCAGCATGTGTATCTCTGTGTTCATGGCTGGAACCGGAGAAAAACTGCAGTTTTTATTGCTGTACTGTAGTTATATTGCAATAACAGGTGTTCTTACTGTGCCTATTATTCCACCAGCTACTTCCTTCAAACAGGGACATTCTCCTGGAAGAGATGTGACGATGGACTGGCTGTCGTGATCTTTCCCTCAGACGTGCAGCGAGCAGCTTTAGAGGATCAACTGTAGTTACAGCTGATGTCGTCCACAGCTGGTGGTGTTTGTCACAGTAACCGGTGAGAGTGACGGTCGGTGCCGGATTCAACATTAGATGTGGGTGGTGGTCGTGGTGCTTTGAGCTAATGCTAACGTTAGCGCTAGAGGAGGAGTCGGAATGATTCATCCTCTGGGAACCACGAATTTCATCCCCATATTTGTTATATAAACAATCAGAGGTGCAAGATTCATAACTTCCTGTTGGCTTTGTGTCGCCTGTAAATTCTGCTTTATATAGTGTGTCTTTAGCTGTCCGGGCACATACATTTTATTCACTGCGTCTGATACATGCGTATTGATCAGTGACATCACCACCACCCGTCAGCTGACTGTGTTTGCGTTTGATTAAAGGGCCAGTGCGTAGGATCTAGCATTGTGGTTGCAGGTTGCAACCAGCTGAATATACCTCTCCGCTCGCTGCTCTTTTTTGGGAACGTTGTCATTACCGTAATAACGCTACTTTAGGAGCAACAGCAGTCGGGCGGCGGCCGGCTGTACCACGGTTTAGCACTGGGGCTAACGCTAGCCCCTAAAGTCTGTCTCTAGAGTCTGTGTTTGGTTTGTCCGTTCTGGGCTACGGTAGAAACATGGAGGACTTTGTGGCTTCTCCTGTAGATAAGAAGGGTGAAGACGCAACGATTGTATACTCAGTACAACATGTGAATATTATGTTACATTCTGCTGAAAGATCCCACGAAACGCTTCAGACTGGATCGTCCAGGAGATTTAAAGAGTCTAGTGCTGGAAAGTATATTAATATATTTAATAAATTACTACAATAAAGGTTCTTTATACTTTCTCACCAGGAAAACATACTTTTTAGTCCACTGCATTAATTTGACAGCTGTGTTTTTGAGATAAGGGTTTTAAATGAAACACATATGATATGCTTGTACAATATAAAGTGTAATTAAAGATTAAACCAGCGGTTTCCAACCTTGTTGGCTTGTGACCCCTTAGAAAGTTACTTTCTTCTTCTTCTCCCATTAATCATCTCATGACCCCTCGGTTCCCAACCTAGGGGTCTAAATAACCTGAGGGGTTCTAGCAGCAGCAGCAGCAGCTCATTTTCTCTTTCCAAATTGCTTTTAGTCCAGAAACGTGTTCTTTTTTATCAAGAAAATTGACTGCGATGGAGCAGATGTCTGTCTGTCCGTCAGACTGAGAGAATCACTTCGCTTTGGAGAATCAGTCGGGAGTCGCTGAAGTGAAACGTTTCTGACAGAGAGAGAGGCGGGCAGATTGAAACCACAGCAACAAATACAAGCTGGTACCAAAGCCATTTAACAAGATCGATCTCAAAGTTTTTGTTTTCATTTATTTCATTGCAAAAGTTCCACAGACGGACGTAAAACGCTGGTAAACGTTGAGAATCTCACTGCAGCTGGTTTCCCTCCTCAGTCTGTTCTCCACAAACAAGCTTCTACAAAATGTTCACAATCAACTGTTACTTTAAGTTCTAAAGCTACGCCGTGACGCTACGCCGTGTCGCTACGCCGTGTCGCTACGCCGTGTCGCTACGCCGTGACGCTACGCCGTGTCGCTACGCCGTGACGCTACGCCGTGACGCTACGCCGTGTCGCTACGCCGTGTCGCTACGCCGTGTCGCTACGCCGTGTCGCTACGTCGTGTCGCTACGCCGTGTCGCTACGCCGTGTCGCTACGTCGTAACGCTACGCCGTGTCGCTACGTACGTGTCGCTACGTACGTGTCGCTTCGTACGTGTCGCTTCGTACGTGTCGCTTCGTACGTGTCGCTACGTACGTGTCGCTACGTACGTGTCGCTACGTACGTGTCGCTACGTACGTGTCGCTACGTACGTGTCGCTACGTACGTGTCGCTACGTACTTGTCGCTACGTACGTGTCGTTACGTACGTGTCGCTACGCTGTCGTAGCAATACGACGCTACATTGTTATGTTATTGTTTTAACACATACATGATCTTTTTTAAAACCATAACCAAGTATTTTTATTTACTAAACCTACACACACAGCTTGGCGGAGGGATTCACAGTGTCGGGGAGGAAAGTGATTTACTGCTGCTGTAAACATGTCCAGGTTTTGTGGCTATTTTACATTTAGATAGTACCAGAGTTACATTATTAAATACACGTCGTGACCTGAATCAAATTACAGAAATGTTTAGAAATCTCCTTCCATCCCACAGCAAACACACAAGCATGCACACTGTCAGCATGTTGGTCTTTCAATGAGGTCACTGCAGCCATGTGACCTGGCGGTATTGATTATTGATTGGCGTTTGGCAGATGAGGTCTTGTGTGTGTGTTGTGTGTAATAATGTTAAGGTTAATTCACTGTTGACATTAAGCCTTTTAGTGTTTATTTTCTGTCACAGAACGCTACTCAACCTGCAGTAACGCAACATGAACTGATCAACCCACTGAACACAAAGGGGAACGTGTATAATGGATAAACTCCATTTTTAAAAGAACGGGGTAACAAGAGACAAACACGACCAACTACAAATAAAACAAATACATAATTAGTCTATCTGTTTAAATATTTTAGTAAAAGCAAAAAGCAAAGCGCCAACAAACTAATATTCTCTCGACTTGAAACCCCATTTTTTAACTTTGATGTTATCATTAATGTTAGTAATGAATATTGACAATACTAATAATATTGAATGACTTTATTCTTGTCGTTATTTCTTTATTTGCTGACTTATTTATGATGTTACACATTTGTTTGTGTACATATGTATTTATGCAGTTATTGAGCGTACTTATCATCATTAGTATTAACATTTATCTATTTATTTCCTCCTTTCAGCCTCCTTTTCCTCGGACATACCTGCAGTTATTCATATCTGTGATTAAATGAGACACGAACACAACACACATGTACACAAACAATTAAACTCCTACTAACAGAAATAACGAAAGAATCTTCACCGAATTCAATTCACAGCGTCTGTTTCATACGTCTTGTGTCAATGTCTAATTCATTTGTATAATTTGGTGTAATTTGTTACACTTTTGTTGATCTAATTTGTCACACCGACGGATTAGAGAATAAAAAGAAGCGTTGGAAGGAGAGTTACCAACATTTATTGGACTGAAAATATAAATATTGGAATCCACCAAAAGCCAAATGTTAACTTCCAGTTTGTTTGCTTCTTAGAAGTCGTTATTTTTCTGCTTGCAGCTGTAAATCCGTTTGAACCGAAAGTCGAGCTGACGCCATTATTTTGTCAGGAGAGCTGAACATGAGCTGGGCCTGATGCACTCGTCCTCTCTGAAGGCTTGACCCGCCTCACACTGGCCTGCTTCCATTTCTTGGACTCTGTACATTTGGACAAAAAAAACAACTCAAATTTAATTTCCGTGTCTCTGCAGATTTGAACTTAAGTCAACCTGATTGTGTCCTCTGTAGAGTCTAACGCACCCTGTTCTGTTTGTCTCCTTGTAGATTTGATTGTAAACTCCAAATGTAATTTCCCTCCACGTATGAAAAACTTGGCTTAATTCCACTTTGTTCTGTGCAGAGCTGAGCAGACTGTGAATCCGTTTCCTCTCCCTGTATCTGTTGCGATACCCATCTCTGTTGAAACTCGCCTGACTCTAGATCGCTGTTTGTGTCTTGTGTTTGTAGATCCGCTTGTACGCCCGGCCCGATGCCATTGCCAGCGGAGCAGGCGACTACGCTCTCCACATCACCAAGAGGCTTCTGGGGTTCTACCAGGACTACTTCAAAGTCCAGTACTCACTGCCCAAGCTAGGTAAGGCTGCCGACGTCTTCTTCTTCTCTCTTTTAATCTTTGACTTCCTGTCAGCTCTCTTTGAATTAAAACCCCCACACTGTTAGCTTTCTACCCCCCTGCTGATCCAAATTAATAGAGAGCGAACCTCGTCCCCCGTCCTGGGCTGCCAACTCTTTGTCCTTCATACAATTGCTGTTCGGTTCATCAATTTGTACTCTTATCAGGCAAAGAAAACTCTCCGTCCTCCTTTTCTCCCGAGAGTCAGGGGGATGTGCCGTGTGATTAGATCTGGGACTGTAACTTCAGACAGTTTGTGTTCAGGCATTTAACACAGGAGCTCTTCAGATGTTGGGCTTATTTAGATAATGAAAATCAAAGTATGTCCAAAGAAGTGTTCATACAGGCATCCAAGTAAAGGACATGAAGTGTACTCGCTTCCACTGCAACACTCGCATTGAATATCTGAAGATTTTATACTTTGAAGCTTTTGACATGGATTCGTGTGGCGGTAACGGCTGACGTCGGAGCTCCTAAATGAACTGAGACGGGACTTTGAAGCACTGAAAGAAGTCGAAGTGGAACTTGAAACTAAGGCACTGAAGTGGAAATGACTGTAAAACGGACACAAGGAGAGACGTTCGTGTGACGGTTCAGGTGGATGGGATTAAAGGAGTAGAAGTGTTAGTGGAAGTGGAAGCACTGAAAGGAGTTGAAGTGATAATACTGATGCCAAAATTTTACTGAGTAGTTGAAACGTCAGTTGCAGCAGCTTAAATATCTTAAAAAAAAGATTGTTTGTTGCTCTCGGGTGCTATTCTTTACAGCAGCAGCAGCTCAAGTTGAAGTTGGACCTGACAGTTGAATAACTTAAAAGAAGTGGAGGTGCTGAAAGGAGTCGAAATGTAATTTAAAAGAGTTGAGTTAGATATGCAGTAATCGATCCAATCGACACTGGCTGGTTGTGGGACCGTTCTTCCTGGTTTCTATTAGAGTTTAAAGTATTTTGTGCGACATTGGGACACTTTTCTCTTCCTGTGCTCCAGGTTTTGGTTCATGCTGTAAAGCTCTCAGCCTCTCAGCAGTAGTTCTGATCCGTGTGACCGTGTTTGTCGTATACACTTCTCTCTCCTCTCCAAGTTAATGAATCGTGTCAGAAGCGGTCAGATTTCATCTCCCGATCCTCCTCCTTGGTCTTCTGGCTTCATAATTGTTTGTGTTTTACACTTCTGTGCTGCCAGAATCAATTAGCGCTGCATTTCCCTTTTTTTTCTCCTTCTCACCCTCAAACGAGCTAATGTGATCGCTGTGGCTCCATATTGTGTACGTCAGACACTTCCTCCCTGTCCACATTCATTCATCACATTAGAAATTCACTTTCAGTCAAAGTTCGTTTCCATCCGCTCAGGATCAAGTCTGACATTTACTTCCCCTCGCTGACCTTTACGCTGATATTGACTGCATTAAAAAGGCCATTCCACACTGAGCTGAAGATGATGTCACATCCTGTGGTCCACACCAGGTGGAAAGCTTGTATCTCCAAGATGTCAACGTGTTAAAAAAACGGTGAAATTTCGACATTTTCCAAAGCCAACTAGAGTTTAGAGACGAGAAAGAGATCTTGTCTGAGATTGTAAAAATCTCTCGCATTACAGATACATTTTTTGCTGATCTAATTCCAGGTGTCAACGTTTGCTCAAAGCTTGGTTCTGTGTTCTGCCAACTGGAGTTTATTCTCACTACAAGTCAACCCGTGCCCACATTCTAAATATATACGGGCCAGAGCCGCCGCACATTTGGTCCTCCAGTGTGCAAACACTCTGCGTTTGTTTCAGAAATACCTGTGAAGATGTTCTCAACTCTTTCTCTGCCTCAGTAACTCTGGATCTAAAGCTTTGACACGAATGCTTTGGAGTCTCTGTGGTGCTCCGGTGATGTTATAATCAAAACTTTTAGGAGCAGATTTCAAAGCCGGTCTGACTTTACCAGCCTTATTGCCTCGGGCAGGTTGTTCCAGAGCCTCAGGGCCCGGACTGTGAAGACTCTGTCCACTCTGGTTCAGGCCGTGACTCTGGAACAGGAAGAGACATCGGCCTGCAGATCTCCAGCGAGTGTGGTACCAAGAGGTGCAAAATATAGCAATGTGCAAGGCAAAGAAGAGACTGTAGTAAATAAAACAATACAAGTTATTGTTAGGAGGATGAAACAGCTGTGATATGGTTGTGACTCATAGTTCTGCTACAGACGAGTGAAAAGGTTGTGGCATGAAGTAAGGTGTGAGGAGCTAACAGCTTGTGACATGATACCTGTCTCTTCAAACCTAGATTGTACTTTTTGCCATGAGAGGTACACACCTTGTGATGCTTTCTTGACCAGAGAGGTAGTGTTGAGTGTCCAGGTGATCATCCATGATGGAGGTAGTGTTGAGAGTCCAGGTGATCGTCCATGATGGAGGTAGTGTTGAGAGTCCAGGTGATCGTGTTGAGAGTCCAGGTGATCGTCCATGATGGAGGTAGTGTTGAGAGTCCAGGTGATCGTCCATGATGGAGGTAGCGTTGAGAGTCCAGGTGATTGTCCATGATGGAGGTAGTGTTGAGTCCATGATGGAGGTAGCGTTGAGAGTCCAGGTGATCGTCCATGATGGAGGTAGTGTTGAGTGTCCAGGTGATTGTCCATGATGGAGGTAGAGTTGAGAGTCCAGGTGATCGTGTTGAGAGTCTAGGTGATCGTCCATGATGGAGGTAGCGTTGAGAGTCCAGGTGATCGTGTTGAGAGTCCAGGTGATCATCCATGATGGAGGTCGTGTTGAGGGTCCAGGTGATCGTCCATGATGGAAGTAGTGTTGAGTGTCCAGGTGATCGTCCATGATGGAGGTAGCGTTGAGAGTCCAGGTGATTGTCCATGATGGAGGTAGCGTTGAGAGTCCAGGTGATCGTGTTGAGAGTCTAGGTGATCGTCCATGATGGAGGTAGCGTTGAGAGTCCAGGTGATCGTGTTGAGAGTCTAGGTGATCATCCATGATGGAGGTCGTGTTGAGGGTCCAAGTGATCGTCCATGATGGAAGTAGTGTTGAGTGTCCAGGTGATCGTCCATGATGGAAGTAGTGTTGAGTGTCCAGGTGATCGTCCATGATGGAGGTCGTGTTGAGGGTCCAGGTGATCGTCCATGATGGAAGTAGTGTTGAGAGTCCAGGTGATCGTCCATGATGGAAGTAGTGTTGAGTGTCCAGGTGATCGTCCATGATGGAGGTCATGTTGAGGGTCCAGGTGATCGTCCATGATGGAGGTTGTGTTGAGGGTCCAGGTGATCGTCCATGATGGAAGTAGTGTTGAGTGTCCAGGTGATCGTCCATGATGGACTTCCTTGAAGTAGTCCTGAAGGTGAAGGTAAAGCTGAGCTCCAATATCTCACCAGTATCAGTTAGTCTCAGTGATTCTGGTGCAACAAGTTACTTATTGTTAGAGGACTCACATGGGGGACTACATCTCCCAGCATGTCTGTGATCCAGCAGGAGTTGATAAAGCACGTTGATAGAAAAAAAGTAAATATGTTTGTATTGCGTGTGCTGCTGAGCTAGACTCAGACTCTCACATGGAAGGATGGAGTCAGCAGAGGAATACACTGATATTTTGCCCAAAAAGAAGTCCAAATATCCCCCAATGGCCTCCCAGCTCAGTGTTTTGGAGTTCAAATTGGCTCCAAATTCAAGTGTGAATACATGAATGCAAAGAGAGCAAACTCCCTCTGAGAGAATCTCTCTTTGATTTCATTTTCTGTTTTAAATTGAGTCAGATATTTCCTGTTTTTCACAGTGTGAGCAGTGACTGAATGCATTCTTCTATTATAAATCTAGTGTGTGTGTGTGTGTGTGCGTGTGTGCGTGAGATCATCTACATATATCCACATAACCATGGGCTTTGTGAGTGTGTGTGCGCATTCATACTGATGTTGACGTCAGTCTTTACCACAGCTTTCCTCTCACCCCACTGCTGCCAGCCGTGTGTGTGTGTGTGTGTGTGTGTGTGTGTGTGTGTGTGTGTGTGTGTGTGTGTGTGTGTGTGTGTGTGTGTGTGTGTGTGTGTGTGGTCCCAGAGCCTCTGGGCTCCATCTGTTGTCATGCAGGGCATCGAGCTCCCGGGAGAGAGCGAGAGAAAAATGATGAGCTGAGAACCAAATTTAAAGAGACAGAGTGAAAACTAGACCGTGCAGACGGATGAACATCCAGATCGTAACAATAAAGAATCACTTTGTTTCTGTCCCGTTAGAGACGAGTACGTCCATCAGTGTGTCCGACTCTGTGGTCCAAATGTCTCAAGATCGACCATCAAGAGTACCGTGAAAGGAATAATTCACCCACAAACACTATGAACGGACCCATGGTGGTCTCATCCAGCATTAGCTATACACGCTATCCATGACATCTTAAACGTCAAACTAAGCTGAGTTTGAAAGTTCACTTTAAACTCTACTTGGTCATAAGAAACAGGAACACTTCCTGTTTCTCTCTAAAGACGTTTAGTAGCAGAACTCAGATTAAAAGGTTTATTTTCGTTTTCATCGCACATTTAGGATGTGATCGACTTTGTCTTCAGCGTCTCATTTAAAGCCACTTAGACTCCGAGTATCGAACCGCTAACCCCCTGACCCACAGATGAACACAAGATGTTTCACAGTGTATTTTGGTGTCGATTCAGCGTCAAGTCTCCGAGCAGATGAATCCAAATCTGAAATGTGTAGCTGAGGCTTCCTCCTTTCTTCTAACTTGAAACAGAAACCCAGAGATACTGAAGCTGCTCCCTGCACAGACCCGGTCCCAGCCTGCGACTAGTTTCTCCGTTTCTTCTTCTGCTCTTTCTTTTCAATCCCGGAGTGGAGTTGGCAAATGCAGCGATAAGGAGGAAACGTCATGTGACTGCTCCAGCGGGATCTCGGAGGCTCAGGTGATCCCAACTGTCGGGAGGATTCCACCGAATATCTGAGTGTGTGTGAACGTGTGTGTGAACACGCCAAGTGGACTAATGCGTTCTGTTGAGTTCTGGCTCCATCTGGGATCCACAGAGACACACAGGCAGCACCGCCTGAGGTCCCACACACACACACACACACACACACACACACACACACACACACACACACACACACACACACACACACACACACACACACACACACACACACTCTCACACACACACCAGCATTCCTTTACTTTATTATCTTTTCATCATTCGTCTTTCTTTTTTCTTTTCCTATTTGTCTCTAGTTCTTTCTCTCATGCCGTCGCCTCGGGCCGACGCACAACAACAGATGGACTAAACTCAAACACACACACACACACACACACACACACACACACACACACTCAGGAGCTGCAGGCCCGTCAGCTGTCTGCCTGCTGCTGCCTCAGTGGGGCTCAGAGCTCCAGTCTCATCCAGAGCTGTTTGAAGGAATTTAGCAAAGAAAATATCCAATGAAGTCTGGATCTTTTTTAGACTTTTGTTTTTGTACAGAGTTTCCTGACACAGCAGAAGAGTCGGTGTGAACATCAGAACACTGAAGCTCCTTTCCCCTGATGATGAACATGACTCAGTGAGAGCCGATCAGAGGAGGCCTGGCTCTCCAGCAGAGGTCCGATCTCAGTGGCCGGCACGTAGACACAAGCGTCACACAGCAAATCATTTATAGCAACTGAAACGTGTTCGTCGCTGTCAACTGAAGACACACATACTGTGTGAGGACACAGCTGAGGTTTGGTCATGTGCATCTGTAACCACGGTCAAAGTGACAGAACGTTATTGAAGAATCCTTGACAGGAGAACCCAAAGTGTCCAAAATGAGTCGGGTTGAATTTTGATAGACAGAACATCTAGAATATTCCCTTCTGATGCAAAAAGTGCAGCCATAAAAATATTTTATATTTCAACATATCAAGAATAAAATAACTTCAATAAAGGCTGATCAATTATAGCCAGTGATAGCCGCTCTTCTTCCTCACTTGTAGTCTTTGACTTAACGTCTCCAGACACAACAATACTCTGTTTAAAGCTGCAGTCATCAGTATTTTATCATAACTATGGACTAGAACGGACGCGTTGCTCTAATCACCAGTGTCTCTCCGCTTCATGTCGCGTTTTAGCATCTTTCAGCTCTTAGTTTTGTTTTTTTATGTCCCAAAACTTCTTTTTTGTTAATGTAAGTTTACGTCTTGGTGCCATTAAAAACCCTGTTTTCAAAGAACCCGTGTTCATCAGATATCGCTGGATGACTTTGATACTGAAGAAAACGTAAAAACGTGATCGTTTCCATGTTCTGGAGTTCTGAAAATCTGCATTTTTTCTCTTTGATTTCTCGTTTATTTACGATGGACATCCGAGATAACGATCTCTTCAGGGAATAGAAGCGCAATCAGGCAACCGAATCCTTGATATTTCCCAGAACTGATGATCACTGGTTACTGTTTTACGATCTTCTGCACTGGAAACTCGTGGAATTCTCTCGACCCATTAGCTGAATCATCGTCTTCTAAGAAGAATCTAATTCGTAAAACTAGAAATGTCTCGTTAAGATTTGTTTGAGTTTGATTCGTAATAGTTTCCGATCAGATCCGGCTGCCTCTCCGTCCTGTAAAGATCTTCTGTGGACGTTTCTCTGCTGCCGGCACGAAGCAGGCTGAGACTGGATGGAGATGTTTATCGCTGTTATCTTCATCCAAAGTCTTTGAGCAACACTTTCTCTCGATGACCTCGGCGCTGAGAGGTCATTTGGAGGTTGTTCCGCGGTTCACAGGACAGGACGGATGAACGCCGGGTCTCTTTAGGACACAGTCTATGTTTCAGAGCGGCTTTAGGAAACCAGCCAGAGGTGAGGAGTTTATATCCAGCAGCGAGCAAAGCAGAAGCCAGAACCACCCAGCACCGCTGAGAGCAGTTTAACGGGATTATTTCCAAAAAAGAGCTGGAGGACGACAGTCACAGATGAGACTGTGAGTGTCTCAGATCCCGGGGAGATACCGAGGTGAATCGATTCCACAGAGCAGAGCAACATCAGCTCAGGGTTAACAAGCTGATCGCTGCTGTTCAACTAGAACAAGGGCTGCGTTGTGTTGTTGGCGGATGTGCTTCAATTGCTTTCTGCAGACTCCCTGTGGGGCCTCGGGATGAGGGTGTTGGTTCAAAGCCACACAGAACCGCATGGAAGCTCTCGCTGGTACTGTCGATATATTAGTCGGTGTTGAGAACGGCATTAGCCCGCACAGGACGTAACCTGCAGTGAAGATGTTTTTTATGATTTGCAGTCAGACCAACATGATGTCACAGAATACTTAAAGACCCAACGTCCTGTTATATCTTACAACAATATCACGCTTTTTCTTTTGCATTTTTCCTACAAAGGTCCAGCAATGTGTGTCAACTTCCTTACACGCTTACAGTCCTTTCAAAATAAACGTCCTTCAAACACAGCGTTGCAACAAAAAGCTGATTCACTCGTCCACCGTGTTAGTTCAGATTCACTCCGTCGACAGGAAAACACCGGAGACAGACGGATTAATGAGAGGAAACACCGACGCGCTGACGGCTTGTCAATACTCGTCAAAGGTTCGTTTGGGAGTTGGACGGACCGCTGAACTCTTCTGTTTTTGCTGGATGCCGCTGGTTGATTGATGAACGGAGCTTCAGGGCGAATTAAGGCTGCACATCGGCCATGTTCAGGTATCACAGAAGAGCCCACGGTCTGCTTCTCTTCTCCTCGTACAAGAGGACGACGTGTTCCCTACTGACAGGAAGTCGATCGGCTTGTTTGATCGGTAGCATGTCACGCAGCTCTGTGGACACCTTGGAGGTCGTCACAGCGCCGTTATTCGTCTCCACGGTTACATTTCACGATGTCCTCACAGGGTGATGAGTTGTGGGAAGAGAAACGGTAACTTCCTGTTTACTGGTTTGTTGTCTCGTCAGCACACAAAGCCAAAAAAAGTGTCGCTTCAAACTGAGAGCAGAGCTCATTACCACACACACACACACACACACACACACACACACACACACACTGTATCTCTAAAAGCACCAATTAGAGACATTGAATCACTGAACTGTGTTGATGAGTTGATGTCACTCACCACGCAGAGCTGCTGACATATCTTCTGCATTGATGAGCAGCTGGAGGCGAAATGAAGCCTCGATCTCAGCTTGAACAGCCGACTGCGTCGGTTTGAACAGTTGCAAAGATTTAAAGAACAATCGCACTGACATCTTGGGAAGGACGTGTGTTTTGGGCTGTTTTGGGTCTAACTTTGGACGGACTCGTGTCCCGGACCTCCCTCTGTGCTGGACACATTTCTGTTCGGATCTTTCCCAAAATATATTCCTTCAGTTTGATCTGTTCCCGAAACGACACAAAAAATGACTCCGAAAAGACTAAAAACTGATTCTGTGCAGCCAAACATCGTCCGGACCCAAATTGCTTTGTTTTTAAATTCTAGTGGATCTAAATATATTTACAGATGATTCGTAAGTTAAATCAGAAGGAAATATAAGGAAATGGAATAAAGCAGAAACTTTAGTCCACTTGACAACTTCAAGTTGCTTTTGGTATAAATATGGTTGAAGTTCTCCTAATTTGAAATTGTGAGTTGAATTAGTGTGGAATCGTATATTTGTTTGACACAATAAAGTTTTCTTGAATGGACAACTTAACATAGTTCGTTGTTTTAAGTAGTGTCAACAACAGCTGATCATTAGATAAACAACAGGTGTGACTTAACTTTTTAAGTTGAAACAAAACGTATGTTCATGTTGAGTTCAC
>CM051709.1:18590580-18598080 GCA_028022725.1 Lycodopsis pacificus
ACTCGCTCACACACACACACACACACACACACACACACACACACACACACACACACACACACACACACACACACACACACTCGCTCTCGCTCTCTCCGGGTTCGCTGGCCTCTCACTGCCTCAATGACCCAACATCTGTTGCCATGGTAACGTCTCTCCATCGCTGCATCCATCCATCCATCCACCCCCCCCCCGTTCTCTGTGTAAAATGTTTCAAAATGTCCTTTATTGGCAGACGGAGGAGAAACATATGGTGTTGCAATTACAGCGTGTGTGTGTGTGTGTGTGTGTGTGTGTGTGTGTGTGTGTGTGTGTGTGTGTGTGTGTGTGTGTGTGTGTGTGTGGAAGTACTTTACTGGTCTGCTCAGAGTCCTGACCTGAACCCCGTCCAGCCCCTCTGGGAGGAGCTGAAACACGGAGCGTGAGTCAGACCTGATCACCAGCATCAGAGCTCTGAATGAGGTTCCACATGGTGGAGAGACAGAGCAGCAGAACCATGAATATCATATCCATATCATCATATACTTATTGATGAGGTAGGGTAGGCCATAATCTTTTTCTCCACCTATTAAACCACGAGACGAACATTTGATCACTTCGGTCCGAGAACATCTTTAGAGTCGAGACGAGCCGACCTCTTCGATGATCTTATGCACATTCAGGTTAGCGGTGAGCTAACAGGAAGTTAGCCGGTGGAAGTCTCTGGTGTGCACGCTCACGTAATCAATCCTCGACTCTTGAAACTGTAACCCACACATTCATCTTCATGTTTCATCCATGTCCCTCACGACATGAATGTAAATAACCTGTTGTCCAGCTTGTGTTCTGGTCATATTGTGCATAATAACAATAACAACAGAGCAATGAGATCAAACAAGCGGCTGCATATGAAGCACAGATGAAGGATTCGTGGTCAGAAGTGTTTTTATTCGATCGCAGCAGAACAACAGAAGAGTGATGACGCTGCATTGAAGCGTAATCCTGAGGCTTTAAACAGGAAGGAGGTCAGGAACTTGCTCAGGATACAGAGGAGCAACTTATCAAACGTCATTCCTCACTTCTTGTGTGTTTAAGTCCAGCAACACGTGTCAATCCACGCTCCTCACATGAACACACCTTCACAGCAGCAACGTAGTGCATTTAGGTACGTTTGGCACAAGCGTCCTCTTGGACTGGAGGAGGAACGGATTAGAGTTTGGTGGTCAAAGGTCACTGAATGCTGTTTGACCACAACTTCATATGCTAATTAGGACAATTCCCCATCAACGTCTAAACGGATGAAGTGCTGACAGACATGGATGTAAACTCATGGGTGAGACTTCCTCCCGCTGGACCCTGGTGGGTCTTGGTGTGGGGTAGGAGGCCACATATCTTGGGGCAGTGTGACGTAGAGGTTGTTGGTTCGTTTGTTGGAGGTCATGGCGACAGATTGCAGCTCCTCGCTTCCTCCGAGTCACCTTTGTGGACGCCATGTGCTCCCCTCGGTGTGGCAGATGTTACATGTCGTCTTCACATCTGTTTCTTCTGACCGCGACCTGCCTGAAGCTGGGAGCGGAGGCTTCGCTCTGGCAGGCGGATCACGTGGCCAATCCGTCGGTGTGGGGGGGTGTGGGGGGGGGGGGGTAATGGTATCGCACAGACTTCTTCTGAAGAGACGAGAACAGAACAATGCAGACAAACATTCACACACACGATGTGTTCCCAAGACAAAGGAACTCGATGTGGAACCCTTCAACCCGTTGGCAGAATACGGCCTCCTGTCACCTCTTTAGGATTCACACTGTGCTGAAAGGCCATGGCAGTCCTCAGCCGAGCATATCAAGGATGTGACAACTTGTACTCTAAAGCCTCAAAGCCTTTCAGTTTGCCGAGAGAGCCTTTTAACTCCGGACTCGTTGGTTAACGGGACTCTGGAGACACGAGCGTCACCACCGACTGATGAAGCCGAGTCTCCGGTGTTCGATTCGTCGTCGTGTGGTCGGTCATTAGCTTCCTCCTCCACGGCTAAACGGACAAATCGGGACACGTGTCAACGGCAAAAATCAGGACGTGTCGGAACCGCTGCGGTATCCGTAGAGACGGCGTGTCCTTAGCGTGTCCTTAGCATGTCCTGCAGACGCGCTCTGATTCAGCAGAGAGAATAGAGCGAGAGCAGAGAGAGGGGGATTCATTCATTCATTAAAACTCAATGGCATCAGGAGGGAGATGGAGTCAAAGATTGTGATTTCCAGGTTGGAGATTTTTGACCAGAAGGTTGTCGGTTCAGATTCCCGTCAATAACGGATCTTTACCTTTTGACTCGACCACTTTTTACTGGTGAGACTGGATCAGTGTGGCTCCAACTGTTCCGTCTTTCCCCGTCCTTTATTCTCCACACGTCCTCTCCCTCCTGTGTGTGT
Source organism: Lycodopsis pacificus (assembly GCA_028022725.1). Classification (NCBI taxonomy): domain Eukaryota; kingdom Metazoa; phylum Chordata; class Actinopteri; order Perciformes; family Zoarcidae; genus Lycodopsis; species Lycodopsis pacificus. The sequence continues at coordinate 18,592,980 of CM051709.1, forward strand.
GTGTGTGTGTGTGTGTGTGTGTGTGTGTGTGTGTGTGTGTGTGTGTGTGTGTGTGTGTTCATGTGGTCTCAGTGGACTTTTCCTCGTGGGATGAATTCTTTGTTCTTTCTATAGAGGAAGTGGCTTTAACACAGAGGATTGTTTGTGTGTGCAAGATGTAGAAAACACTTGCGGCTGAAAGACGAAGTGAACAATCGTGAAAACTTAACGCGTGTTTCCAGGTGTTGGGTTGTACGGCTGGACATGTGACAAAAGTTAGTTGGTTAGAAAAGAGCAGTGTCTTTCACTGTCATGTCCCAATATATTAACAGTATTATATCAAATATAATATTACGATATATATATATATACATACATCTCAGAGGAGCTGTCCAGTGCTGAGACTCTTGGAAACAGAATCTTCTTCCCTATGAATATAGATAATAATGATAATGAGGAACAGCAGGTGTTGTCTTCAGTCTGCAGGCTGGAGTCTGACGTCTGGCGGTTAACCTCGGTTAACGTGCTCACGTGTACGCTGCTGCAGACAGAACTGGTTCAGCCTGGAGCTACACACACACCGGTGGACAGGACTTCAGCCGAGTACTGACATCCTCATAATGAGCCCGATAATCAGCCCGAAGGCTGCTCGGACAAAGCAGGATCAGTGTTTAAATGGATTAAATCTCAGTTAATCGTGTAATTGTGCTGCAGCGATGACATCTTTTTGTGGACTAACCTGGATTTAGTTCAAATGGCAGATCTTCACCGCAGGGTTCTGCACGAGGTCTCTGATTAGAAAGTAAGATGCCTTTAATTTAACAAGAGGAAGTTCTGCTTCATTTTACAAGTGCAGTGAATCACAATTAACGGTATAATTGCGCAGCAGTGATGTAATCCTGGTCCGACCTGGATGTCGGCTTCACTCATCCCAAGTGTTTAAACGGCACATTTTAAACAGAAGTTCATTATTAGACATTTAATAATAACACTTCCACGTTTCATTTACACTGTACAGAAGTGATGACATCTTTTTATAGCCCGAACAGGAGGCTGACCACTTGAGTCGGCTATTTCATTAGAAAATAAGACTCGTGGTACCTTCACATGTCCTTAACAGCTAGTAGAACCGTGTCTCAGTGTTTCTACAGGAGAACCATGTCTGTGTTTCTACAGTAGAACCGTGTCTCAGTGTTTCTACAGGAGAACCGTGTCTGTGTTTCTACAGTAGAACCGTGTCGGCGTTTCTACAGTAGAACCGTGTCGGCGTTTCTACAGTAGAACCGTGTCGGCGTTTCTACAGTAGAACCGTGTCGGTGTTTCTACAGTAGAACCGTGTCGGTGTTTCTGCAGTAGAACCGTGTCGGTGTTTCTACAGTAGAACCGTGTCAGGGTTTCTGCAGTAGAACCATGTCTGCGTTTCTACAGTAGAACCGTGTCAGGGTTTCTGTAGTAGAACCGTGTCTGCGTTTCTACAGTAGAACCGTGTCAGGGTTTCTGTAGTAGAACCGTGTCAGTGTTTCTACAGTAGAACCGTGTCAGGGTTTCTGTAGTAGAACCGTGTCAGTGTTTCTACAGTAGAACCGTGTCAGCGTTTCTGCAGTAGAACCGTGTCAGTGTTTCTACAGTAGAACCGTGTCTCAGTGTTTCTGCAGTAGAACCGTGTCAGGGTTTCTGTAGTAGAACCGTGTCTGTGTTTCTGCAGTAGAACCGTGTCGGTGTTTCTGCAGTAGAACCGTGTCGGTGTTTCTGCAGTAGAACCGTGTCTGTGTTTCTACAGTAGAACCGTGTCTGTGTTTCTGCAGTAGAACCGTGTCTGTGTTTCTGCAGTAGAACCGTGTCGGTGTTTCTACAGTAGAACCGTGTCAGGGTTTCTGCAGTAGAACCGTGTCTGCGTTTCTACAGTAGAACCGTGTCAGGGTTTCTGTAGTAGAACCGTGTCAGTGTTTCTACAGTAGAACCGTGTCGGCGTTTCTGCAGTAGAACCGTGTCAGCGTTTCTACAGTAGAACCGTGTCTCAGTGTTTCTGCAGTAGAACCGTGTCAGGGTTTCTGTAGTAGAACCGTGTCTGTGTTTCTACAGTAGAACCGTGTCAGTGTTTCTGCAGTAGAACCGTGTCGGTGTTTCTGCAGTAGAACCGTGTCTGTGTTTCTGCAGTAGAACCGTGTCTGTGTTTCTACAGTAGAACCGTGTCTGTGTTTCTGCAGTAGAACCGTGTCGGTGTTTCTACAGTAGAACCGTGTCTGTGTTTCTGCAGTAGAACCGTGTCTGTGTTTGTGCAGTAGAACCGTGTCTGTGTTTCTGCAGTAGAACCGTGTCGGTGTTTCTACAGTAGAACCGTGTCTGTGTTTCTGCAGTAGAACCGTGTCGGTGTTTCTGCAGTAGAACCGTGTCGGTGTTTCTACAGTAGAACCGTGTCGGTGTTTCTGAAGAGAACCTGCTTCCACGTCTTATTCTCAGGTGATTACACTCGAATGAAAACATTTTAGTTTTCTGTCAATAGAACCAATAGATCCTCTGAATGCTTCACACATTCACACATCGTTATCTTTATGAACGTATAAAATCATCTGGGGAGTAAAAACGATGCTGTCGTTTGTGCAGAGGTCTGTGTCTCAGAATAAGAAGAGAAGGAAAATAATCGTTCGGCTGTGTCGAAAGCACTTTTTTGCATTTGTGTACAAATATCCATAAAAATATCCATAAAAAGCTCGTAGATTCATAATTATTTTTTTATTTTTTTATTTTTTATTACTGTTGCCGTCACAGTATGCTGTCTCTAGTGATTCTCTAGTGCTCCATTGAGCAACCAGAGATCTCCGTGTGAGACAGAAGACGTCTTCACTCCACTCACAGAACTCAAGACCTTTTGAACGACATCAGCGGCTCGTGACTGATTGCACAGCGTGACTCCTGCGGCTCAGAGGAAACGTGAGCTGTGATGTCAATCTGAGCCGAGGAAGTAATGAAGGAATTAGTGCTTTTCATGCCCCCCCCCCCCCCCAAACGTCTCCTAATATCGCTTCAGGGTGAACAGACATATTTACATTGTGTCTCGTAAATGTGTTGTTTTTATATTATAAGTCGGTGCAGAACTGAAGGGGTTAAAGAAAAAACACAAGCACAAGGAAGCCAAATTACGTTTTCAGTTTAATTACTCGATTAACTTTGCCTGGTTAGTGTGTGTGTGTGTGTGTGTGTGTGTGTGTGTGTGTGTGTGTGTGTGTGTGTGTGTGTGTGTGTGTGTGTGTGTGTGTGTGTGAACCAGGCTAATTAATCTTCTCTATTAGGTCTCTCTGTCTCCCTGCAGTGTTTTTGTTTGAAGTGAATAATTTATTACTACAGAGGCTGTTTGCATAGACTTCATTAGGATATAAGGAAACATAAATCAACTGAGGAGTCTGACTGTCTGTACGTCTGTACGTCCGTCCGTCCGTCCGTCCGTCCGTCCGTCCGTCCGTCCGTCCGTCTGTCTCTTTCTACACACATGTTTGTCTCTAACGTCACATATTTATTGGCTGACAGGAGTTCTAATAAGTTTGAAGTTAGTCATTTCTAAAAGCGTATCTTCACATTGGAACCTCTTTACATGTGTAACCATAATAACCTACAATATTAAAAACCCTCCAGCTCGGCTGCTCTCACCCACCAGGATCATTTATTAAATATATTGGACCAGCGAATCAAATCAGAGCAGATGTGTTAACATGCATCTAGTCCGCCTCCATAATAATGTCATTATTAATATTAGTGAAGGTTATAAACACTCGGTCATTGTCTGCAGTGGCTCTCTGGGGGAGCTGTCCGGTGCTGAAACCTGAAGAGTTTACTTCTGTTTTCTTTCTGAGCTGTTCTCTGAAGCACCAGTGTCTTTAACTGGTTCTCTCTTCACGTGCTGAGCTTTGGAGCGATAGCTGAGAAAATATGAATTATTCAGAGCTTATTAGAACCTGTTAAGTGGCAAAAGTCAGTCATTGTTATTTCCACAACTCTGAGCCAGATGTGTAGTCGGTGAACTGTCTGATCTGGACTCAGAGTTCACACGGTGACCAGGAGACGGATGCCGGGTCGGACGGAGGAAACAGATGGCGGCGCCAAAGAGTGATTTGTGTGACAAAATGTGAAGAGAAGTGAACAGACGGAGACAAAGGAAGAAGAAGACGAAAGAAATAAAACGAGCGGATGAAGAATAAAAGCAGATGGAGAACTGAGTGAGAATAAAGACGTTATATGAACAGTCCATCTGCTGCGTGATGACCTCCGCTCCGCCCAGAGAGACGGAGATGTTTTCATGGAGCAGCAGTCCATCGTTGTGTCTGAACAACATCCACGACTTCTCCGCTCAGTGAGACCGTGGAAACCACACCGGGGGGGGGGGGGGGGGGGGGGTTTCACCGGTACGTGAGAGCGGTAAATAGTTTGACAGCTGTCCACCGGTGATGATGGCCGTCAAGCAACATCAACTTCTGTATTGAGTCATCTGCTGCGAGCGACGGTGAAAGATAATAGCGGCTCAGAAGCGGCGTCTTGGGTGTCCTCAACTTCACTTCCTGTCTCAGTCCTCGTTCACGATTCATCACTTAACCGCCATTTAAAGAGCGAGAGACGAGCGGAGGACGAGAAACCGCACGCTGAAGGTTGAAGCGTGTGTTTCTGTCCACGTGTTCTTAGGAGGGATGACCGACGCCACGGACCCTCACTGACGTTTGCACGGCTGGAGATGAACGGTGAAGTTCGCCGCCTCCTCTCTCCAGCTGTGTGGCCATCGGCAGAGATCTCCCCTTGTGGTTTCCTTCATTTATTCTCATTTCTACGAATAATAAACTCAAACTAAAGTCCCGTAAAGAACGAAATCACAGACACAAGCGACACGCGGAGTAGAGCTGCAGTGTTTGTGACTCGGACAGTTTCAGTGGTCCGGGCATCTGGACTGGATCCTGCTGGAGGCCTCGCTCTGAGGCCTCTGGGTCGACCCAGAAGACACTGGAGGGTTATGGATCCCATCTGACCTCGGAACGCCGCAGAGCTGGAACACGTTGGTGGAGAGACGTCCAGACTACCTTGACCCGGCCCTCGATGAGCAGACCAAAGTCCTTCTCAGATCTACATGTAGATGCAGAGA
>CM051709.1:18612090-18642090 GCA_028022725.1 Lycodopsis pacificus
TGTTAGAGAGAGAGAGAGAGAGAGAGAGAGACAGGAGGAGAGACAGGAGGAGAGAGAGAGAGAGAGAGAGAGAGAGAGAGAGACAGGAGGAGAGAGAGAGACAGGAGGAGAGAGAGAGAGAGACAGGAGGAGAGAGAGACAGGAGGAGAGAGAGAGAGAGAGAGAGACAGGAGGAGAGAGAGAGAGACAGGAGGAGAGAGAGAGAGACAGGAGGAGAGAGAGAGAGAGAGAGGGGGAGAGGGAGGAGAGAGAGAGGGAGAGGGAGAGAGGGAGGAGAGAGAGAGAGGGAGAGAGGGAGGAGAGAGAGAGACAGGAGGAGAGAGAGAGAGAGAGACAGGGACAGGAGGAGAGAGAGAGAGAGACAGGGACAGGAGGAGAGAGAGAGAGACAGGGACAGGAGGAGAGAGAGAGAGAGAGACAGGAGGAGAGAGAGAGAGATACAGGAGGAGAGAGAGAGAGACAGGAGGAGAGAGAAAGACAGGAGGAGAGAGAAAGACAGGAGGAGAGAGAAAGACAGGAGGAGAGAGAGAGAGAGAAAGACAGGAGGAGAGAGAGAGAGAGAGAGAGACAGGAGGAGAGAGAGAGAGAGAGACAGGAGGAGAGAGAGAGAGAGACAGGAGGAGAGAGAGACAGGAGGAGAGAGAGAGAGACAGGAGAGAGAGAAAGACAGGAGGAGAGAGAGAGAGACAGGAGGAGAGAGAGAGAGAGAGAGAGAGAGAGAGACAGGAGGAGAGAGAGAGAGAGAGAGAGAGAGAGAGAGAGAGAGAGAGACAGGAGGAGAGAGAGAGAGAGAGAGAGAGAGAGACAGGAGGAGAGAGAGAGAAAGAGAGACAGGAGGAGAGAGAGAGACAGGAGGAGAGAGAAAGAAAGAGAGACAGGAGGAGAGAGAAAGAAAGAGAGACAGGAGGAGAGAGAGAGACAGGAGGAGAGGGAGAGAGAGAGAGAGAGGTGAAGGATAGAAAAGACTGAATGTGGTATTCTGCCTTTTTGTCTTTTGTTTTAATTCAGTGCGTCCTTGCATCATTAGTTTGAAATTATTATTTTTTTAACTGGAATGTATTTTAAAATGAATGAACACCTCACTGACGTCCTGTTTGCATCCACCTGCTTTGTTTAGTTCCATGAAAAGAGGAAAGGTGCTCTTCAGTCCTCTCTCTGAGCCGCCATGGCTTACTTTGCTGCCATTTCATGCAGAAAAGAGGTCAAATCTCCAGCCACAGTGAAAGTATAGTGAACAGCTGGACAGCTGCTGACCCATAAATACATCTGCTGCAAAACCAAAGCTGAGATAAACCAGGCAAACAAATCTCCATTAAGCTGCAAAGTTGGTGAGAATGTTCTTTATGCTTCTTACTGGAGAGGATCACAATATTCAGTCAACATCTACATCCTGTTTTTTGTAGTTTCCTGTTTGTCCAAAACTTTGTGAAGAGTTTGAGCCCCTTAAAACAAGCACCATCCCTGATGCATCAAGAGCAGGATCTTATTATAAACTGCGTCGGCATTTATTTTGTTAGATAGCAAAACTACAAACTGAACAAAGAGGTACATTTGAAGACAAATTAAAAGAACAAGAAGTAGTTCATGGTAACTACGTGTTGGTGGTGTCGGAGGTATTATCTGGTTTCTGTCTCCGGTGTCTTCTTGTCTTTCCATGAATCTCAGCGAGAGACCTCCGTCTCCGTCTGCTGACTCATCATCTCTCCCTCAATCCTCCGCCTCAGCAGTCTTTCGGCTTCAGCTTTGCATCCTCCGGTTTTATTTCTGGCTTCCCCCGTCCTTCAGTTTACAACCCCCCCCCCCGATGCATGCGTGTAACCACGGCAACAGCGGAACTATAGCAACCAGAGTCAGCTTCCCCGGCAGAAAGCGCTGGAGGCTGGAGGCTCGTTCTTCATGTCTTCATGAGGCTGAAACAGGATGAGAGACGACAGCACAGCTAATGAAACTACAGAAGCAGACATTTGTAATCATTGCAGAAGAAGTGAGAACTACAGAGGATTAAAGGGGCGCTCCAGTGTAAAGTTCATTATATGTAGTGTTTGTCAGGAGGCCTGAACACACTGAACCAGCAGCAGCTGGATGAAGGCTGAAATCCCTTCAAACTGTCATGTTTGATGAAAGAGGAGCTCAGCAGCAGTTCGGAGGACGAAAACCAAAGAGCCGAAAACTGATTTCAGCGCGGCTTGATCAGAATTTAATAATTAAACAGAGAAATCTCCCGAATGCTGATTTGATCCTCCGTGTTCCCGGCTGATTGAAGACGTCCGCCTGGTTTCAGGGGTTCATGGCTTCGTTCAGAGACCTGAGCTGATGTCTGCAGTGGAGATCTCACGCAGCCAGCTCATCGTGTTGCTCAGCGGTTTGAGTTCAGAGAGGATGGCTGCTGCTGGAAAAGAAGAGTAAAAGTCCTGCTTTCAAAATGTTACGGAAAATACCAAAGTGTGATCATCAAAACACACTTCAAGTCGTTTTAATGGAGAAGCTCATTTGGAATTGAGGATCCATATTCTTCATATACATTTGCAATCTCTCTGGTAGTTGAACAAACGGAGCTGAAGGTATCTGCTCTGTTTAAGAAGTGAAAGTGTGTTTGTGAACGGAGTCCTGCAGACAGAAGCACCCTGTTAGTGCAGCATCATCTGTTGGTGTTCAGTCTCCAGTGGAGCTGGAGCTCTGCCTCGGGGAGTTGAGCCAGGCAGCCGCCCAACAGCCTGCCAGCTCCCACAGGGTGGTCGGTTTGAATCCCTGCCCGGACACAGTCCACCTTGCCAGAGAGTCGGAGGAAGTTGGTTTGCATGTGTGGACTCGTTCGTCTGCTGGGTGCCCATACAGCTGGACCTATCCTTGTATTCCAGTCACTTTATAGACATTCATCCATCTCTGATGCGCTGTGAGGCCTTTGGGTTGCACACTGTCCCAGTTCAGCTCCAGCTCAGCTGCAGTAAAGCTCTACAGCAGCCAGTGCTGCTGGAGGTCTGAGGAGGTTGTTGTGTGCTTCACGGGGACAGACTGAGGACTCCGGGCGACATGATTAAACCTGACGTGTTTCAACTGCAGTGTAAAGTGATGCAAATAGGACTTACACACACACACACACACACACACACACACACACACACACAGCCTCGCTCGCTCTACTTTACACAGACTTTGATCAGTTGAAGGACAATTTACTGCAGGAACACTGAACACTGCCAAATATGCAGAGGACCACACACACACACACGCACACACACACGTGCACACGCACACACACACACTCACTCTGTGCCGCGTGTCTCTTTCCTGCTGTAATGACGTGTTTAAAGTGAATTTAGAAGGTAAACTTTTTCTCCTTTGTTTAAGATCGTCTGCCAGCCGCTCTGCAGCCGACGCTTTAAAGGGAACATTCAGACTCGGAGACAAAGCTGGCAGCGACGCGCGTTTGTTCCCAAACGTTGCACCGTTTCCGTTCAGGCCGCGTTGCCAGGAAACAGCCTCGGTCCAAAGACGTTGCTCCCGCGGCCGTACGCGCCGCTATCGGCAGAGTTCAGTCTGTCGTTGCTTCAGCCTGACGAGGTTCTGAAGGCGCCCTGAGACATGACGCAGGAGTCCAAACCCACGGCTGGCTTTTGTCAAACTTTGGAGCAATGTTGCCGGTTTCCCCTCCGGTGCTGCTGCTGAACGAGACCTGCTTCTCTGCTGGTTTGGATCCAGCAGGTGGAGACCATTGTGCATTGGTGCCCTGCTAGCAGTCGGTCTGTCGGTCTGTTGGTCCACCACTTCGGTTCACAAGCAGCGATTGAATTGATTGCCCTGAACTGTTATGCATGTTCCCCAGAGGACGAGTCCTACGGACTTTAGTTATCCCGTCTCTCTCTCTGGTGCAACGATGACGCCCACGTTGTTGGTTGTTGTGAGATACAGAAACAACTGTTGGATGGATTGCCTTGAAATGAGGTTCAGACATTCATGTTCCCCAGAGGATGAGTCGTATGGACTTTGGTGATCCTGTGACTGTTCCTCTTGTGGCACCATGAGGCTTTCACGATGAATATAGTTCACTATAGAGTAGATAAGATATGTTGAAGATGAACATGTACCTTGAGTGTCAACCAGTGTGCTTTTCTTTGCTTCCTTAAACACCAGACCATGAGTCGTTTGCGATGAATGAATAATATTTGACATAAAACTCATGCGATCGTCTCTGCTCTGTGTCTCAGTGGTTCGGGGATCTGGTGACTCCGGTCTGGTGGGAGGACGTCTGGTTGAAAGAAGGTTTTGCTCATTTCTTCGAGTACGTCGGCACCGACTTCCTCTTCCCAAAGTGGAACATGGTGAGTAAAAGTAAAGTTTAATTCACTGGTTCATCACACTCACTCGTCTTCCTGCTAGCTTCTCAACAACGATGCACTCTGTTACATATTTCTTTCGTTCATTTGTCTCCGATCTTTTATTCAAGACAAACAGAAAACAAAGCTTTCCTCTCAGCACTCGGCGTTCAGGTTTCTGAACCTGCGTCGGTTCGCTCGTGAAATGTAATTACTTTTCCTTCTGGCAGCTTTGAGCAGCGTTAGAAGTTCAGCTCGAGGCTCCAGTCAGTCAGATATGAATTTATTTTATTTTGGATTAAACGTAAACGTCTCCAGACACCGAATACAACACGGGTAGAAAACAGTCCAATAGGATTCAAGAGAGCAGATATCATCGCAGAGATAAAACACAAACACGCGTATGAATACGAGAGTTCAGTAGAGGATCTCTGTGGACTCTTCTCACGGGTGAGGCTTGTTTTCGTAAAAACACATTTAAATGGAAGTCGTTCAGCAGCATTGCACTGGTGGTGGCAGAATAAATCGACACCACAGAAGAAGAAGAGAAACATTCTGACCCTTTCACACATTCGTTATTCTGTATTTTCTGCAGACACCAACAACAATGCGTTGATCCGTCTCTCAATACCTTCCTACTTCCTGTCTGTGGCTCTCAGCCCCGAGCTCATTGGTTCCCAGTGAAGAAGTAAATCTTTCCAAACTAAAATATATAATTCAGTGTTTTGAAAGTCTCAGTGATTTGCATAAGCAGCTGGTAACTGTAGTCTTTCTCAAACAAACAGGAGCAAACAGGGCGTTTGTTGGGGACTATTTTCAGCGCGGATTGATCCACATTTGGTGCATTTAAGAAATATAGAGAACATCCATAGAAAGGTACATATTGGTAAGAATCTCCAATCGCATCGCTTTAATTAGCGTTGTATGTGCCACTAGCAGCCAACTAAAGTTCCAACTAAATCACCAAACACAAATGCTGTTAAGTGTTTTTCAGACGGTGATCCTCTGTAGTTTGAGTAATTCTCCTTCCTCTGAGGATCGAATATCACCAGCTACAGATCCGCCTGCTGCCTCTCAGCTCTCTCTTCCATCTCGTGTCTCTGTTGCATAAACGTTACAGAACCAATGAAACGTGTGTTCATCAGGAGGAAGTTAAAAGTGTCTTCTGAGTAGGAGGAAGTCCTGACTCCTCCTGAACTCCTCCTCCTTCTTCCATCGCACGGATCAACACGTGACTCCTCCTCCTCCTCGTCCTCCTCCTCGTCCTCCTCCTCCTCCTCGTCCTCCTCCTCCTCCTCCTCCTCCTCCTCCTCCTCTCAGTGTGTTTCCTGCAGATGATATTCAGCCCTGAATCTGCAGCAGATGAAATCCGATTTAGTTTCATTCTGCTTCAGGCTTCGCTGGCGGATTGTTGCAGAGTGAGTCGGCTCAAGTCACAATCAAATCAGAAAATAGAAATTCAAATGTGCTGAAAGAGTCCCAGACCTCCTCCGGTTCCCCCCGACAGACACATTCAACGAGAACTTCTCAGAGAAACAGAACTTTACATGACGGCACACGCACACTTCTTCCTGCTTCGTTTCCGCCGACGTCCGTCGTTGTTTCCTCCCGATGTAGAAACGTGTTCCACCAGAAACACTGACCTCCCGCACTCTCACACACTCTCTGCTTCTGAGCGACGCTGCGTTTGTACATCCTGGTTACTGCGGTTCTGCACGGCTGGACGCTTTAATAGAAACATCGTGTTTCTCCAATAACCGGCACGACGATGATGAAGCGGTTTATTTATCATACAGGTTTTATTTTAAAAGCAGTTTCCATCAGCAGTGCGTCAGACGGCGCTGCAGGGAGAGCAACACAAATGAAGACGTGACCCGGAAGGAAATACGCCGTGTTTGTCTGTGTTCAGCCAATCAGGTTCTATCCTCACTTAAACACCCCTCCCCCATTACGTCCTCTCCACGACTTTAGATGCTGACTTCTATCCATGCAAACTTTCTCACCAGAGTCTCACAACTTTGAAAGCAAATTGGTGTTTAAGACCGGAAAAGAAACCTGAGCCCTCCAGCGGACTCCTCGGTCCAGAGAGCAGCAGAAGAACACCGAGTGTGCAGTTGAGGGACGAGAACCTGAACCCTGCAGCGTCTCCCATCTACCAGAACATCACTCTACATATTCGTAAACGTTTCTCAAACAAACACAGGACTCTGACTCAGGGGGCCCGTGTTCGTGTCCCGTGTGAAGCATAGCGTTGAGTCATTTTATTGTGACGTAGCACACGATGCTACGCCACTGAGTCACATGACGTTACGTATGTAGCTTACGTCACGTTACAAACGTAACTATTTTAAGAGAAACCGTGATGGTTTACTAACCCTCACTAAGTGGTTCTGTTCCTTTAATCTAACTGCCATGTTTCACGTTACCTCATCCGCTTTACGTTAACTACGTGTCATATCGTTAACCCGAACGTTTTTACGTTAACTACGTGTCACATCGTTAACCCGAACGTTTTTACGTTAACTACGTGTCACATCGTTAACACGAACGTTTTTACGTTAACTACGTGTCACATCGTTAACCCGAACGTTTTTACGTTAACTACGTGTCACATCGTTAACACGAACGTTTTTACGTTAACTACGTGTCACATCGTTAACACAAACGTTTTTACGTTAACTACGTGTCACATCGTTAACCCGAACGTTTTTACGTTAACTACGTGTCACATCGTTAACACGAACGTTTTTACGTTAACTACGTGTCACATCGTTAACACGAACGTTTTTACGTTAACTACGTGTCACATCGTTAACCCGAACGTTTTTGCAACGTTAACTGTGTCACAAAGTAAACCTCGTCTGTGTACAATGTCCACGTTTCACAACGTTTATCATGTTTCACAACGTTTATCACGTTTCACAACGTTTATCACGTTTCACAACGTTAACCCCGACGCGTTCACAACCATGCATATGATTCCTACATCGCTGGAATCGCTGCTTCTTTGTCTCTCGGTCGTACGGACGTGTTGCCGGCACCCTGAGCTGCATGTGGAGCCTGTTGCAGAACATCGTAACCCAGCAGCTTGTTTCTCATTGAGCTGGGTCACTTTCACACCTTTTAACTGTATTTATTTTTTGGTTTGCACCAAAATTCAAACTGTCAAAGTGTAGAATCAGCTCTATGTGGAGCCATCGGGGGGGAATCTAAGGTGAAAGGAAGTCTTTATCGGGCCTGATGGCAACTAAGAGCTTGTTAAAAAATAATTGGATTGGACTAGACCTCATACGACATAAATACCAAGTTCAGCTTTAACACCAGTCTGAACACAACAAACCACACACACACACATCTCATTCACGAGCTCACTTCAAATCACATTCATGAGACTATTTCAGATTAGATTCTAGAGGAAATGGTGCTTAGTTACAAAATCATTTCACGACAGGTTAACAGCAGAACACCTCAAGGTGCCTCTCAGGCAGAACCAGGACATTAAAGCAGCTCTCTCTGGGGAAAGGGACGCAACATTAGATGGATTTTGGTAAATAAAGTTATTCATTGCAGGATTGAGTAACAATAAAACAGGTGAACATAGGGAGGAATGCCTGAGGGGTGTTGCTAAATCTATATGAGAATAAATAGAACCAAAAGGTAACTCGTTTTTTAAAAGGTCGTACAAACCAAACTCTAAACAGAAGAGAATCAAACCTCACGTTTCTCCTCAAACACAGATATTACAGAAGAGGTTGCTTGAGAGTTGTCTGTCATCTGGACACGTTTAAATGACACTGAGATAGAAGAGGAGGAGGAGGAGGAGGAGGAGGAGTGATGGGGTGGAAGTGAAGGAGGACGAGCAGACGTTTAAAAAGTTCAGCAGCTGCTCCTGAACGCAGCCCCGTCCCTCCATCTGTGTGTGAGTGTTTACACTGACTGTTGGCCCATTAGCCGTCCTCCACATGGGGGTCCATCTGGTTCATAATGGCCACAAGGACCAGATGGACCCCCCCCCCCCCCCTCTCTCTCTCCAGGTGACTTTAAGTCTCTGTTAATTAGAGCTGATGTCTCATTTAGTCCCATTTTTCTTTCTCACCGAGTTGGTTTCGTCTAAATGTGCCATTTAACTAATTAACCGCTTGTGTAATTTGCGGTGGAGTCCCATGATGCAGCCTGTTTACCGCTGTCGGCGTGCGTCCGTCGGCTCTGCAATGAAAGCAGCGGTCCGTCTTTACTCCAGGAATTAGTCCAATCCTTTGAGGAGGGATCAGGAATTAGTCCAATCCTTTGAAGAGGGTTCAGGAATTACTCCGATTCACTCCCGTCAGCCAAGAAAAGGATTTATTTGAGAAGCGTTTACTGACACAGTGTGTTCACAGACTATGAAGCGCTGCTCTCGTCTTTCATCCAGCCACCACCTACAGTTCCACCGCAACAACCCGAGAGACCTTCTCCTGCCTCCAGCAGCCCTCAGTTCACAGGGAGCCGCACTCACAGCGCATCCTCGGACTACAGACTACGCTTCCAATGATGTCTCACCGGAAGTTACTTTTTTGTGCGTTGTCCTACAAAAGTGCAGCAACATTCGTCAATTTCCGCTCAAGACATCCCTCCACCGTTACAGGAAACAACTCAGTTACGTTAGAGCAGCAACACTGAGTCAGGTTTAGGAAAAGATGGTGAAATACTTTCAGGGACAGATTGTGGTTTGTGTTAAAGTGACTTCATGTGTCACACGGGCATGCAGAGCGGCCTCCTGCACGAAATGTTGGTTTTCTTGTCCTACGATGCCGATTCTGTAAAGGAATGAATCACATTAATTCACTATCGTTCCCACGACCAGTATTTATTGATTTACCGACAGAGAATCACATTCAAGTGCTTTTTTACATATTTTGAATCCATACTACATTTACATGGACAAAAGAGGTTTGCATTCCCCATTTACAGAACACCTGGGCTCCTTCAGTGCTTTTGAGTTTGCATCTGTTTGGTCTTTAGCAGCTGATGAAGCACTCGATGAACACATTCTCACCTCTCCACCTGAAGAGAGGTGAGAATGTGTGTCGAGCAGACCGGGACAGACTCAGAGAGTTGACCTGGAAGAGAAAAGGATTCCACGAGGAACCTTCTTCTAAAAGAGTTCAGTAAAACCAGAATGAAACATGAACGCGTGCAGATTGTTGGACTTGCCACTCGGCCTCCTTTGTTCTTCACAATCAATCTCTGTACTTCTGATGACGTAATAACTCCATCACAGAACTCGTGGGTCAGTTTTGCATCCCCAAAGTCCTCCTCCGAGCTTCACGTCCTTACGGATGAAGTGTTTCATCGACTGCTGAACGAGCTGGTCGGGGTTGAAACCCGGTGGCGAGGCGGCGTCCTCACCAGTTCATTTCCTCATGCGCAGCGCTTTGCTTTGGACCGTTGTCCTGGAGGAAGCAGTGATGTGGCCCGACCTGTTCCCTGATGTTCCGCTGCAATTCCCTCGATGATCTCCTTCTCGAAAAAGCGTCTTTTCCATGTTTCCCTCAAAGTGACGAAGGACCGGCAGCGTCATTCAAAGACATAGAGCGTGGTTTGTAGATTGGTTGAGTTAGGGGACATTTCATGAACGACAATGTTTTTATTATTTGAGCCGACATGTAAACTCAGCGTTACATGAAACGCATCAAGTTCCTTTCCTTGTAAAAGATGTCACTGTACTGGTGTGTCAGCCGCTCTGTTCAACATTAATGATGTTCCTCGTTAGCAGCAGATGAAGTCTCACACGATCATCTCTTACTGTTCATCATTCTCTTCTCGTATTGCTTTCAGTTCCGTTGAATAATGCATCTCTAGACTTTCATGTAACGGAATATAAAATCTAATCACTAACTAGAGACGTGTTTGTTTTAGCTGAATACATTTGAACAATATATTTAATGTTAGCGAACGCATAAACATAATCTGTATCAGTGGCTTACAAAAAGCTTACAAGTTAAATTTGCAGAAATAGAAAATGAATACGATGAAGAAGCAAAACGCCACAAACCAACCGGGAGGAATTGATTCTGTGACCTCATATTCACTGTACCGCCCCTACACGGACCGTTTACAGAAAGAAGTCAAGTTTTAAATGAAGTATAATGAAAGTAAGGTTAAATATCCTGTTACCAGTTTGATTTGGCTGCAAAATATTTATTGAAATGTAGATTTTTAAGACCTCCGGTTTGTCTTCAGACGAGTTAATAGTGCTTTTATCAGTGATAATCTGTGGCTGCAAAGCCCTGAGCATGCACAGCGAGAGCCTGTAGCTACAAAAATGTCAGAGTTGCGCGACCAAATCCGCTTGTTTTCTTGCCCGCACGCCGGCGTCACTACGGCAAACAAAGCAAGTATGCAAGTAATAAATACACAGAGCACCGGCTGCCAGAACGTAGCCTGATCCCAGCGGACACTGCAGAATAAATCTCTCTGGTGATTCTAATGTTCATTAAAAAATAATTAATCTCTCAAGAAACTTCTGTTTAACTCGAGGTAGATTTGTTAACAACAGTTCTACTTGATTAACAACTTTAATCCATGAATTACACAGAGCCACATTGGACCAAGAATTAGCCACATCCCAGCAGATACTGTTAATTCAGAGAAAGTTCCTGTTCGTGCAGTTCATTCATGGTTAAAACTTCTACGCCAACAATTCCATTGCTTAACAAGATGGAGGTTCATTAAAACCAAATCTCCATAGTAAATACTGTAATCCATGAATTAGACAGAGCCGCACTGCTCCGGGTTTAGCCTGATCCCAGGCGTAATTTAGACAGAGCTCGTTACAGCTCTACATGTTTGCAGATGTCTATTAAAACCCTGAAAGCAGAGGAAGAGGAGGAGAAGAGATGAAAAGGAGTAATGGGAGGAAACGAGGAGAGGACGAGAAACCTGAAGGAATGAATGGAATAGAGTGGAGGAAAGAAGTAGACATCTAAAGAAGAGAGGATAAAAAATTTGAGGAAATGTAGATTAAATGACAAGAAGAGAGGAAAACAGAGGAAGGAAAGGAAAAGACGCAATAAAAAAACAAGGGACGGAAATAAGGAGAGGAAAGAATTAGCGGTAACAAGGGGATGAAGAGTGGAAACAACAAATGAAAACAAGATAAACATTATAATATATTAAATTGAGCCAGATTAATTACACAACTAAAACGTAGTTTAATGAATGAACTGTTCCACTAAATCACTCTTTGTTGACCAACTTTGTTTTGCCAAAACTGCTTAATTATTTAACTGGAGTCGAGAGCTGAGGAAAAAAAACAAAGCAAACTCAAAACAATCACTGTGAAGAGTTTTCATCACATGTTGGGGATCACACACCGACATTGGGGCGACTCATGGCCAATACGTGGAAGAAAATCAAGACTCCACAAATCACCGGATAGTATTAAGAACATTGTGGGGACTGTTACCCGTTCACACACCAACATTGTGGGGACTCACCTAACATATGGGGACAGGCCTCTAATGGGGGAGTCACCAACATTGTATGGACTTACCGATCATATAAGGTAAAATATTTGGTTGGTGAGTCGCCAACATTGTGGGGATTATTACCTGTTCACACACCAACATTGTGGGGACTATTACCCGTTCACACACCAACGTTGTGGGGACTCACCTGCCATATTGGGACAGGCATCTGGTAGGTGAGTCCCCACAATGTTGGTGACTCAACTACCAGATGCTTGTCCCCAGATGGTAGGTGAGTCACTACCTTCTGGGGACCAGTATCTGGTATGTGATCAACTCTATTATTTTTAGGGGTAAAACGTGGTTTTATGGTTTTGGTTTAGAATACGAGTCAAGATTAAAGGTTGGTTGGACGCGTAGGGGTTAAAGGTTGTGACCAGGCTCCAGAGAATGCTAATGTTAAATACCAAAGACAAATATGCGTGTGTTTTCAGGAGAAGCAGCGCTTCCTGACCGATGTCCTCCATGAGGTGATGCTAGTGGATGGGCTTAGTACCTCCCACCCGATCTCCCAGGAAGTGGAACAGGCGACGGACATCGACCGAGTCTTTGACTGGATCGCCTACAAAAAAGTGAGTCGTGGTTGGATAGCTTCTATGGCTTGTGAGCGAACAGTTCCAATGAAATTAATGGATTAGTGTCACGGTAACGATTGAGAGCATGTTTTCACTCGTTATTGGGTTTGAAAGTGTGTTTCTCTGCGCTGCCTTTAGGGGGCGGCGTTGATCCGGATGCTGGCTAACGTGATGGGACAGACGCTGTTCCAGAAAGGACTTAATGTAAGTTCATGTCATCCTGCAGGTCCAGCTGTGCAAACAGAGGTTTTGTCTCTAGGACAACAGGGAGAGCCGAGGTTTGGCTTCAAAATGGTTTGTCACCTGGATTCAGACAGAAGCTGTGTGTGTGTGTGTGTGTGTGTGTGTGTGTGTGTGTGTGTGTGTGTGTGTGTGTGTGTGTGTGTGTGTGTGTGTGTGTGTGTGTGCGCGCGCAGCCATATTTTGGCTAAAGCCTGACTGTCTGGAGCACACATATGCAGATGGACAGTGTATAAATGGATTTGGCTTTGAGTTTTGCCATTTTCTTTCTGCTGTAAAACAACACAACAAAACACTACAAGTAACCTGAATTCAAGCAGTGCAGGGGCGACAGTTATGACACTCAAAGGACAGATTGTTTTGGGGGATCCAGGACTATTGATATTCAAAATATTATTCCAAAGCCAACTGTCCAAGTAAGCCTTACCACGAGACACCAATTAAGTCTACAATTTATGATCATATTTAACATGTTCAGCTGTTTAAATGCTGTTCATCGATCAGCTGCTTGTATGGAGTAATAAGCTTTGGACAGAATCATTTCTATACAAATGCTTTTTAAGTAATTTGCTTATAATAAAAATAAATAAATAAGCTGTTGTCTTCCAGTAATCATTCTGGGTCTTTTCATACCCGACAACATATTGGAAAACATTCTCAGACTGCGCTGGTCTAACGTTAAATTAAATTTGTTGTTTTGTTTTATTACTTAACTCCCATGATGCTTTGCCTCGCGGTAACCCGTCTGCTGCTGGTTGCTACATGCAGTTGGTGAGAACAAGTCATTTTCTTTCAAGGACAACTGAAGACCCCTGTGGTTGAAGTCGCCTCGTCAGGTGGATTTATTAATGTCTCGTCGTGTGACGCCCCCGAAATAAAACTCAACCGTCCGGAGCTGCAGTGACAAAGATCCGGCCCAAAAAACCAGCGACGCCTCGCCCCAAGTCCACCCTTTGGTGAGGGAAGAAGAAGAAAAGCTGCCGGTCTCATAACTTTGTATTCATGTTATGAATATAATCAGTTCGCTGGTAATCATGAGAACTAAAGAAAAACAAAACATGCTCACATAATAATCTGTTTATAGTTTGACCCGCACAGATCACATTTCATAGAGTCAAATCGAATAAAACTTCCCGAACTCCTTTTTCCCGCTTCATAAAACCCAACGGCTCCTGAAGCCGCTGGCTTCTCGAGGTTTACGGATGTTTGCAGAGTCAGCAGAACATTTCATGAACTACCAGAAGTTCCTTGGAATTATGATAAGCTCAAAGCAGAATTCAGAACATTGATCCGTGATGGAGACAGGAAGTTTGGCTGTTGTACAAAGTGATGAAACATGAATCAGAGAGAGAAGCCAGCAGCAAATCTGAGCTTCGTATCGACGAGTCCGTTCGACTCGGGAGGTTTGGAGGATTTTGTCTGACTGAGTCGAACCGCTGAAAGATACAGACGAGGAGACGAGGAGGAGACGAGGAGGAGCGCGCTGCATTATTCATCGCTCAGCCTCACGGAGCCGCCAGCCGGCTCTCTGATGGTCACATCGAATCCACCAAATTGGAGGAAATCACTTGGCTGTGAACGTGAAGATGATGTCATATGATGTAAGGTGAAAGTGGGTTAAATATAGCTTTCTATCTGAATAGAGGGATGAAAATATGTATGATTCCCCTGCACACACACACACACACACACACACACACACACTCTATGTCCTGCTTTTTCTGCAGAAACTGCCGGTGACCTGGAACATACTGAGAACCAGATTCTATATAAAACCACTGCTGATCCAGCAGCAGATCACAGAGAGTTGTGTGTGTGTGTGTGTGTGTGTGTGTGTGTGTGTGTGTGTGTGTGTGTGTGTGTGTGTGTGTGTGTGTGTGTGTGTGTGTGTGTGTGTGTGTGTGTGTGTGTGATAATAACAGATGTGTTGATGCAGAATGGAGGTCGGGGTTCATGTCATCCTCAGAAGTGTAGAAAAACGAATAACTCATTTATTAATGAAATGCTTCTCTCTCACGCTCATCTCCAGGGATCGTTAGGGTTTAATCCATCCTCGTCCTGATTATCGGTTCGCTTCCTCATGCTGCTAAAAGTGTTGGAGTCAGAGTCACACTTCTGTGTGTGTGTGTGTGTGTGTTATCTCTGCTCATGTCATCTGTGCTAAAGGTGAGAGTGTCACCTGGCGATAAAGAGCCTCTTCTTGCCGTGTTAACCTCCATCAGCACCGAGAGCTGACTGTGAGGAACCTCGTGTGTCCCTGAGAACCAGATTAGAGCTCCTTCTGTGTAGCTGTTCCGCGTTATCTTCTAGTCGTTCCGTAAACCCCACACCCTTCCACTGGCCCTCCCTCAGCTTTTATAACCTCGATCTTCTGCGGTGAGACAGACTTTTCCAGACGTGGATGAAACCAGACAGGACCGTCACTGACGATTCACAGGTTGAAAACGAAGCTGCCGCCCCACTAAGACTCTCCGGGGGCTGTGTGAGGCTTCACCTCCTTCATTAGCCGAGAAAAGTACCAGTTTGAAGTCAGAGCCCAAAGCCCTTTAGACTCACTCGTCACGTCACGGAGGCTTAAATTCACAGTATTCAAACGGTAAACACATTTCGACGCTTTGGAATGTTTCTTGTTTCGTGTTCGCTCACAACGTTTGCTCCTCAAATCAACTAATTCACGAGGACGTGGAGACACGTCACCTACACAAGCAGGCGTTACGTAACAAATGCATTCAGACGTCAACATTTGGTTCCAAAGCACTGCGGACGGGGTTGTAAGTACTTTTTACTTTCACTCGTAAAAGTATGACAGCAGTGTAGAAATACTCTGTTACAAGCAAAAGTCCTGCCTTCAAAAACGTCCTTCAGTAAAAGCACGAAAGTATTCGCATCACGATCACAAACGTATCTGAAGCCTTGAATTTGTAAAAACCGACTTAGCTGCAGGTTGTGACAACCACAGTCTACCAAATGATGTCACTTCCTGTCACACGGTGTTTGAACTCTAACCTGTTCTGTTCTTGTTTTTTTAGGATTACCTGCTGAGTCACATGTACAGCAACGCAGACAGAGACGACCTGTGGAGCAAACTGTCTCAGGTAACACTCGTCCGAGAGTCGCGTTTACTCGCTCGCCCCGTTTCCAGGTTGTTGGTGATGAATCACCTTTTGGTTGGTTTCCTCCAGGCCATGCGTTCAGAGGGGCGGGACATCGACATCGGGCAGATGATGGACAGGTGGACTCTGCAAATGGGCTACCCCGTTGTTACCATCAGCAAGAACCAATCAGAGCAGCTCCCCACTCATTACATCACCATCAGCCAGGAGCACTTCCTGTACGGGCAGGAACTCAGGAGCGACAACAGGTTGGAGTTTAAATTCTGTTTCACGCGGTAGATGTTGACGCAAACTTATTGTAATATACCGACCTGTTTCTGAGCTATTGCACGGTGAATAAAAGCATCAAACAAACAGAGATGCTTCACTCAGGAGACCGCTGTTCGATCCCCGTGTGAGACGAGAAGTCAACGTTGACTCATTCCCGTAGTTATTTTAGCCCAAAAAACGATCTTCTCATAAAACGAACCAAGTGGTTCTGGTGCCTAAACATAACTGAGTTTCCTGTGAAGACGGGAGTTTATTTTGAAAAGACTGCATGCACGTAAGGAGAGGAAATTGGAGTAACCTTTCGTAGAATAGCATTGTATGAGGATAAGTATTCCTATAGGATTATGTAGAACAAAACTCAAAACTTATGCTTTATTCTCCAAGAAGGCAAACATCACTCCTAAAACCTTGACAAAAGGCCGCGGAGACCAGATCCACTCCTTCTGTTCTTACCTTTCACAATAAAAGCCCCGAGACATAAACACTGCACCTGTTTGCCAGAGGAAGCGTAATAGAATAGCTCACTGTAAGACGACCAGACGCTGCTCTGGACCGACAGCATCCTGCTACTCGGTCCATTTCACTGACGCGCTGTCTTCCGATTGGACGATTTGAAAATAGAAACACTCACCAGACCCTGATCTACGGTCTGCTGCCCCCCTCAGGATGACCTTTGCTTTTCAAACCCCACTTCTTGTGAGGCCCACAAATAATTCTTCTCCAACTTTTGGTCTCTGGGAAACGCAAGCTGGCATTTGAACAGCTGGAGTCCTCCCACACATCTGGTCTTCATGTCGTCGTGTCATCTCCTCCTCCTGAAACTCTTTCTTTCACAACGTTGTCCTGCAAATTCTCCTTAAAAAGCACTTTTGTAGTTTTTTCTTCACATTCTTTGCCACCTTTACATCATTTATATTTCATGCATATTTAATTCACGTGATGTTTTATTCACATCCTTCACAACCTCTGGAGATTATTCTTTTCGCTGTTTTATTGACCCACTTCCTCCTCCATCAATACTTCATCAGCTCCTTTCCTCTTTTCTTTTTTTTACCTGTTGTTCACTTTTCTTTTCTTCATGTCATGTTTTTCTACCATATCTGACGTCTCTCACCTTCAGTTTCTCACCAAAAGTGCCCTCGGTGGTCCCGGGGCGTTTGGTGGTCCCGGGGCGCTCAACGGGGTGCTCGACGGTGACGGGGCGCTCGGCAGTGACGGGGCGCTCGACGGGGCGCTCGGCGGTGCCGGGGCGCTCGACGGGGCGTTTGGCGGTGACGGGGCGCTCGACGTGGCGCTCGGCGGTGCCGGGGCGCTCGACGGGGCGCTCGGCGGTGCCGGGGCGCTCGACGGGGCGCTCGGCGGTGCCGGGGCGCTCGACGTGGCGCTCGGCGGTGCCGGGGCGCTCGGCGTGGCGCTCGGCGGTGCCGGGGCGCTCGGCGTGGCGCTCGGCGGTGCCGGGGCGCTCGGCGTGGCGCTCGGCGGTGCCGGGGCGCTCGGCGGTGCCGGGGCGCTCGGCGGTGCCGGGGCGCTCGGCGTGGCGCTCGGCGGTGCCGGGGCGCTCGGCGTGGCGCTCGGCGGTGCCGGGGCGCTCGACGGGGCGCTCGGCGGTGCCGGGGCGCTCGACGGGGCGCTCGGCGGTGCCGGGGCGCTCGACGTGGCGCTCGGCGGTGCCGGGGCGCTCGGCGTGGCGCTCGGCGGTGCCGGGGCGCTCGGCGGGGCGCTCGGCGGGGCGCTCGGCGGTGACGGGGCGCTCGGCGGTGCCGGGGCGCTCGGCGTGGCGCTCGGCGGTGCCGGGGCGCTCGGCGGTGCCGGGGCGCTCGCCGTACAGCTGGTTGGGGTCAGATTGTGGTTGCCGATGGTTTTAAATCCACAATAGTTTGGATCAACGTTCGGCCCGCTGCTTTGTGTTTGTGTGAGTGTGTTTTGGGGACATTTTTAAGCCTTAAAATCAATGAATGAAATGACAAAAAGAAAACAAATCACTTTTCCAACTTTCTCTCACTTAGATTCTTTACTTAGTGTTGAGGTGGCATTTGGTTTATCTTATGTCAAACACGTAACATTCGTCTCTTCTTCAGCTCCCGGCGGGTAAAGGGAGACGTCTCAAATCTGCGTCTTTTTCATTTTCTCAGCATCAAAGAAACCGACGCAGCGAAGCAAATAAATGCTTTTAAAAGAAGTGAGCTTACAGAAAACAGAGCAGTGACGAGGAGGTCGAGCTCACGCTACTGAACGCGTGTCGAGCCGGATGTGAACGCGTCACGACTCGTCTCTGGGATTGTGGTAAAGAGAAAAGAAGCTTTGTGTTTGATGTAATGAGCTTTGAAAAGAGACAGACATACATTATTCATGGCTGCAGGAACGCAGGTGTAGGTGTATTCATATCCTGCTGTAGCTCTTTCAAGCAGACACAAAGTGGACGGAAAGAATCAAATGCAGAATAAGAAGGAAAAGCAGTGTGACGTTAACACAACTCGATCAAATCACAAGACTTGTGTGACTTTCATTTCTTAAGAAATGGAAAAACTCAGTCAACACAACGGTGGCAGATTAAACAATAGTGTGACGTTGCGGACTCACTTTTCATTGAGTCGAGGCTGAAGCGAGTACATTTCCTCTCGCTGGCCGTCTGAAGAGTAAATATTACTTCCCATGTCTGCAGAGACACGAGGCCGGCTGTCCTCTGGGGACACGGTGGAGACTAATGTGCTGCTTTTTAAATTGTCCCTCTCATGTGTCCTCTGGGGACAACGGCAACTTAGTACATTCACTCCACTCCGGTTCACATATCAATCAAACTCTGATTTACACATGTTATTACTGTAAACATGGTCAAATGGATTTTCTATGGATTTTGACAATATTTTCTTATTTTATGGAGAAAGAAAAAGAGATACCAAAACATGTCAACGACATGATGAACCTGCTTCATTCAACTATTCACATTTATCTACTGGAATACCGGCCTCTAAAATAATGAGATAATAATTATATAAATAATTATATAATACCTCAATTGCATATTTAAATATACAATTTCAGAAAACAAAAAACATTCCTCCTAATGTCAGTGATCACCTGAGGAGGTCTCATGTTGAAATCTACTGTATTACGTTTTACCTGTTCAACCTCCTGTGTGTGTGTGTGTGTGTGTGTGTGTGTGTGTGTGTGTGTGTGTGTGTGTGTGTGTGTGTGTGTGTGTGTGTGTGTGTGTGTGTGTGTGTGTGTGTGTGTGTGTGTGTGTGTGTGTGTTTTCTCAGCTGGTTTCTGCCTGTGATGAATAAATCATTGACACACTCACACTGTTCGAAAAATAAACAGCCTTCATGTCGATCAAATATTGATACACGCATTATGCTGCGTGTGTGTGCGTGTGCGTGTGTGTGTGCGTGTGTGTGCGTGTGTGTGTGTGATTTGCTTCCACTTCTGTCCAACATGTTGATATAAATATCAGATAAATATCTAGTTGCTAGGCAGCGGTATTGATCCACTATTGCCCGCGGCAACACCTGGCTGTTTCTCCGACCCCGACTAAACACACACACACATGCACGCACGCACGCACGCACGCACACACACACACACACACACACACAATAAGTAACAGAAGTATTCAACGAAAAAATGAATCCGAAAGGCTTCTTCATCTTCTGTCACTGTGAAAGGAGTTCATCTTTACTGTGTTCTCACACGTTTAAAAACACCAAATGTGGTGGAAAATATCTGAAAGATGCTGAAGTTTCTGTATCCGGCCCGTGATCCGGATCCTCTCCAACGTTCTACGGGTTCTCTCTTGGCCCGTTCTCCGTACTCATCAATATCCAACCGAAAACAGAACCTCCGTGGCAAAAGGAGATTAAAAAACAAGTACGCAGGCAACACTGTCGTCCCTCACAGGTCAATTGTTAATGTATGATTTGACTAATGTGAATGCTGCATTATGTGTAACCAGCATTTTAATGTTACAGCTATAATGACGCATTATACCTCATACGTCAGTGATGTGTTTTCACATGATGTGAGTTCATAAAAACCTTTTTACTGATTCACACCTCAAAATGAAATGATCACATGATTCTGCGGCTCCTCTGGTTCTCAAAACGTTCAACATTTGGACTAAATCAGATCAGAGACGACGACACCAGAACATACTTCTTACTGAAGCGTTGACTCCCACGTCGTCCTGCCTATCGCGCCACAACTCAACAGCCACTTATCTGCTAATGTCAAACAGAAGAGCAGCGGAGAGGAGCAGCCTCGTTTAAACAGCCGTGATGCTCGATTGCTTTCTAAAAGGGTTCGTGAGTCTAATGGGGGAGTTCACTCACGCAGCAAAGGAGCAGTTTATGTATCGTTGTGATGTGAAGACGTGGAGGTCAGCAGAGGGACCGGCGGCTTTCTCTGGACAGCACATTTAACCTCTCGCTCTCTGAAGAAGACAATAACCTGCAGCTGCTAACACCTGACTGATGCTCGCCGACTGCTGCAGCTATTACACTTTCAATTCCCCTCTCTCTCTCTCTCTCTCTCTCTCTGTCTCTCTCTCTCTCTCTCTCTGTCTCTCTCTGTCTCTGTCGCTCGCCCCGTTTCCAGCTGACTGATGTTGAGTTATCGCCGCCGACGGCCACTCGCTCTCTCTCTAATGTCTCTCTCTCTGATAACTGAGGCAATAAAACCAAATCCAATTCCAGCGACATTACTGACATCACTCTGCCTCTCTGTAGGTTGCAGTGGCAGATCCCTCTGACGGTGGCGGTGGGGAATGCATCCAGTGTTTGTGCAGAGAGCCTCATCTGGATCAACAACAAGACAGGTACGAAGCAGAGAGCACTGCAGTGCACCTGCTCCGAGGTCTGAGGCTCTGGAAGTTCGTTTCACCACCACGACTCAATTATGTTGTTACCTCGAGACAACGAGCTGCTATCTTCACATTCATTGGTTCTTCTAACAGAGCAAACGCATGACCTCACATTAATTACATCTTTGTTCCCGGATCGGTCATTTGTAGAATAAACGATGATCTTTGTGGTTTGGTTTATTGAGAATAAAGAGTTTATACTAATAGATTAAAGTGGTGTTTTTGGAGGCAGAATATTTCATTCTACTTTAAATTCCAGGTTTGTGTTTGAAAACAAAGCTAGTTCTGCTTTGTTTTCAGAGAATACAGATGATTCTGCTCATGTGATAAACTCTCTGGATCGATTCTTTGGAGGAACAAATAAACAACTTGCTCTGCTTCTGTTTTAGAGAAGAAAAGTCTCTCTGGATCAGTTCTGGTTCTTTATATTGTGATTAAAACTTATTCAGCTTCTGGCTCTTGAGATAAAGAGGGTTCTGCTTCAGTCTTTGGAGGGTTAAGTCTACGGAAAATAAAGCTTGTTCTGCTTCAGATTTTGAAGAACAAAGATAGTTCTTCTCCCTCTGTTCTTGTGAAATAAAACTGGTTCTGCTGTAGTTTTTGGAGAACAAATCTAGTTCTGGTTCTGAGGAATAACAGGTGTTTACAGAGTGTGGGTTCTTGCACAACTTCACCTACTTAGAAGTATAACCGATTAACTCATCACGAATTCAGAACAATCCACTCAGATAGTCTTTGTCCACACACAGAAGGTGGAAGCCCATTGGTTTACACTTGAGACTGATCCCTCAATGTTTGTCTGTTCAACCTGAACTTCCAGGTTCATCAGAATATACATCACATGAAGAAAGCAATGAAATAATTTCCTGCAACCTTGTAAATCGCTGCGAGGAACCCAACAGGAGAGCGTGGTGTCGTCAGCATATCGCATGACCTGTGACTAGGTTGAAGCAGTGCTGCTTGTTGGAGGGAGAAAGTTGATGATTAACTGATGTTTCTATTTCCTCTCAGAAACCCACAGGATTGGACGGATGGACGACGCCACCTGGTTGTTAGGCAACATCAACCAAACGGGATACTTCCGCGTGAACTATGACCTCCAGAACTGGAAACTGCTGATTCAACAGCTCCACAACAACCCTCAAGTATGTGTCTGACTTTCTGTCTCTCTCTTATCTTACTGTCTGTTTAAATCTCGGCTCTCTTCTTCATCTATTTTTTTTACGCCCTCTCTGTCCGTCTCACTCTTGCTCAGATCATCTCCGTTGGAAACAGGGCCGGACTTATCGACGATGCCTTCAACCTGGCCAGGTCAGTCATCGTTCGAGCAAGAAAACAAATATATACTTTCAGTCTGGTTTACAATCCCCTCTTCAAAGACTCACAGGACAACAGAAGGAAGCGGTGTACACAGGATTTGTTTCTCATCTGTCACTCAGCCCGTAAGAGATCTGGACACAGAGGGAGAGTGCAGCCAGGCTGATCCATTGTTTCTCTGGTTCTCTTTGCTTGTAATTGCCTCACAATAAGCAGCGTCTCTGTTGAATGGGGCTGCTGATGTGTCTGCCTCCCTCAGATATGTCTGCTTTGATGGGCTCAGTCTTTCCAATGGACAGATATATTTCAGACTTGTCATCATCTGTTCCGCCAACAGAATTGAGGAGGTGCTGATATGAATGCGGTTTGACAGAGTCAGCTCTGAATGCAGAGGTTTATACCCTGAATACAATAGCGATGAGACTGCGCTGTGCCAGCCGGTGATCCCTCCTCCATCCACAGCCAGCAGATAAGACTGCTCAAGGATTAACAGTGTGCCGAGCAGCAGAAGGTTTTCCTCAAGTCGTTCAATGCGGAGTTTCACCTTTTTCTTCCGATCAATAGATGTGCATGTTCAGCAAATCGGCCAGTGCTACTATTTATTTATTCACCATCGTCAGCGTATAGAATTGGAAGATACAAACTCAAGCAAACGCTTGTTTCTTCTAGTTTGATTGAAAGTCTTTTTTATTGTTCAGTGAAGGTTGATGAGAAACTAAACCGATGGGCTGATTCCCTGGAACCTCCCTCCAGGATTTCCAGGACCAACAACCTTTTTAGGACTTCTAAGCGTTCACTGGGTTCCAAAGGGAGGAACGAGCAACGACTCTGTAGGGCTGATGAAGGACAGCTTGTGATGACGGGTGGACAAGTTTATTGATGTTAAAGTCATGTTGTCAGCTGTCCAACTAGTTTAACAAACAAGCAAAATAACAGAGCGTACTCAGAGCGTGAGTATGGAAATAGAACTTTATTCACAGATTGTATTGTGACCGTCACGTTCTGAAGCAGGAATAAATAATCCTCAAAAGCCCAGCAGATGGTCTGCTGGAGTTATGCAACAGTAAATACAAAGAAAGTCCTGAGAAGTGAACTTCAAACAGCATTGTCGTCTAATCCGTCATCCGTCTCATTTGCCTAATCCTGAAAGTTCTTACAGATTTTGTCAGTGAGTCGTAAAGATGAACATTTAGTTCCTGGAGATATTTGGTCACAGAGGGTTAAGTGTGCTCGTCATTTTATTAAAGACACAAATCATGTCGTAGCATTCTTTCCTCCAGCGCTGTACTTCTGAAGCACGAACACAAAGATAAATAGGCCGACAAGTTGACAGATACTAGAAGTTCCCTCTGAAGCAAGACCGTCCCAGAGCGCACATCTGGCTCAGAGAGAGAGAGAGAGAGAGCGAGAGAGAGAGAGAGGTGTCGTTTCTCATCGTCATGGTTTCAGCCCCAAGCTTTCTGAGCACTGTAACCAAAATCTACTCCGACACCGTCCCCATAACTCAATCTACCCTCGTCTCTCTTTCCTCTTTCTGTCTCTGTCTCTCCCTCAGCCGTCTGTCCTCCGTCATGTTGAATGAGCAACAGCATGAGACGACTGCGACGGCGTCCTCTGTTCTGTGTGTGTGTGTGTGTGTGAGGTGTGAGGAAACAGAACTACAGATCCGTTAATATTCAGCCTGACAGCAGAAGACGCTCTCACTCTGCTGCATCTGTCTCTGTGGCAGAAGATGAACATCACTTTGCCAAATTGGAAAACACAACGTAGGATTTTGTTGTCCGCAATGTTTCGATGATTCTCAATCTCAGCAATTATTTTGGCAAGGACAATATCCATATTACTGATTATTAATAATGGTCAGACATATGAGAACACGACCAAAGTTGTGATACACTCATCTTGGAAAAACAAATACCGATCACTTGTTCTTCCCAAGAGTCCGATAAGAAGCTTGAGATCAGTCTCTGGATGTTTTTCGCAGCGTTTAGCACAAAGACTACCGGCACAGGAGCAGCTGCTAGCGACACACAGTTCATTTAGAGTCCCGATCATTGAATTCATAACAGTTTGGTCCGTAATGCTGATCCTTCTGCTGCTTGCAGTTTGATTGGCTGAGCCGTGAGCCGCCCACGCGCCACTAAATGCTGATTGGTGGCGTCAGGCCTTTGTGTGTGAAGCTAGTTTAGCAGCAGCTTAGCATAAATAAATGGCTGTGTCTCTGTGAGTGCGCTTAAACAGTGATGGATGTCGCCTCTCTTTCTCCGTGTGTGTGTGTGTGTGTGTGTGTGTGTGTGTGTGTGTGTGTGTGTGTGACCGCGGTGGTCCCTCGTTAGCTCTCCACTGAGCCTCGCTAATGGCTAATGGACAAACAATTAACTGGCCCTTAACGATGTTAACGAGTTAATGAGCTCGTTAGGATGACAACACTGGGAGACACACACACACACACACACACACTAATACACACAGACTGTAAGTGAGAGGGAAAATTGAAAATCTATAATCTCCTCGTGCACTTTCCTGCCTCTCTGTGAGCAGAAGGGAATAGTTTAAAGCCGGACTGGAGTCCGCTAGAGGCTGACTGAGTGTGGAGTGTGTGAGGCTGGCGGCAGTGGAAAGGTCACCGAGTCATTCAAATCAAAAGGGTTTATCATCTCACGTCTCCTCCAAACCAAACCCAAAGTGCATCCATCCATCCAGCGCCGCTAACTGGCTGCTGGAAGTGTCACCCGTTTAGATTTCCAGTCTTTATGCTAAGCTAAGCTAACTGGCTGCTGGCTGTAGCTTCACTTATTTACCGAGCTGACATGAGAGCGTGTCGATCTCCTTCAAGAAAGAAATGAGTGTTTGATCCACAGTGCAGCACTGTTCCTTTAAAGGTTGTATGAATATGACAGATGTCAGGGTTTGAACTTCTCCTGTTTTTCGGGTTTTATTTCTTTATTTCAGTGTTGCCCAGAAGAGGCTGAAATATAATCAGAAGACGGAGAAGCTGTTGCCTTAATGACGCATCGCATGCGCTCACGTACGACGTGCGTCTTGAAGTTGTTCGTCGGCAAGTTGAAAAGTGGAAAAGTAAGCCGATCAATGGGGCTGGGATGTTGTTGCCATGGCGACCACCATCTCTCCTCTCACCTTCATGTTAGTCCCGTCACTCGTAAACAGGAAGTTTCTTTCCTGCGGTTGGGATGGATTATGGTAAAGGTGCAAGATGGGAATCGAGATGAACGTGTGGAGGTTGGATACGAGGCCGATTATGGAAATATGACGGCCTGGAGCTGAGAGTTCAGTTGGCTCTTTAAAGACTTGGAGAGTCTTACCTCGAACAGATTAACTCTCGGCAGAGTTCTGTCTCTCTCAACCCACTGGTGGAAATGCAGAAAAAGTGCCTCTAGTGCGCCTGTCCAGTGTTGAAAACCTTATAAAGTGCCCTCTTATGGCGCCTTTCCAGGAGAGGAAACATGATGAAGTGCCCTTCCAGTTTAATAAATGTGATTAAATACCTTCTAGGCTGCCGTTCCAGTGCTGTAAAAGAGGTAACGTTCCCTCCAGAGTGTCCCTGCAGTGGAGAAAGATGCAGTGCACTGACTGGTGCTTGTAAAGTAAAGAACACACAATGCACTGCGCTCTATGCTGCTCATCCAGAGGAACCGGCGTGATGGAGTGCCCTCTAGTGTGGCCTTAACGTGTAGAAGACATGGTTCAGTGCTACATATGCTACATACTGTATTGTCCCTCAGACAGCTTCAGTCCACCACAACCGACTGCCTGTAGATTGGAAACCGTCCACGGAACAGTTTTAGTTTTTAGAACATTGCATCCACTCACTGTGATTGACAGCTCTTCAGTAAAGGTCGGACTGTGACATCAAACATTTCTTCACTTCTGTCTTCAGTCCGAACACCGATAACATCAATAAAACCAAAAAACTAATATCGCATCTGAGTTCACCTCTAGACACCGACGGCCTGCCTCATTAATATTCATGAGTTGTGGGTGGGGCTGCAGGTCAAAGAAACCCCCCCCCCCTCCCCACTCCCCACTCCCAAACATCATGACTCTTAATGAATGCACGAAGACGCCGGTTAATATTCATGAGCAGGTGGAAGTAACCCCGTCAGTCTAAATGGATCCGGCGTCATTCAGAGGCCAAGTTTATCTTAATGTGTCGTACTGTAGTTTATTAACACACACACACACACACACACACACACAGATTGAGGTTTGAAGATCAGGATCAGGCCTCAATTTGAATTCATGTCCTGAGTCCAAAAACACAGACTGTATATGAGAAGTGGACGTGGTCGTCGTGACGTCACTCATTGGTTTGTGGTGTGATGTCTTGAAGTGTCGATTTCGCCGTCGCCATCTTGTTTTTTTGCAACCAGTGAACAGGAAGTGAGCATGTCTGGACTGAGGAGGAGACGTAGAGACGCCGTATACGTCTCTGGTGTCGACCTGTCAATCACAGTAGCCCCGCCCTAAAGCATCCCCTGCTTTATGGTCTGTGTGACTCTAAATGGACCATCATGTACTAAATGAACATCATGCTGTATTGAAGAAGACTTGAAACTAGAGATTGAGACATAAACTCATGTTTACAATGTTTACTGAGGGAATAAATCAAGAGAGAAGTAGAGTCATTTTCTATAGACTTCTATACAACCAGAGGAGTCGCCCCCTGGTGGCCACTAGAGAGAATGCAGCTTTAACACATGAAGCATCGGCTTCGCTCGGCATTATCTTGTCTTGTGAATGCAGTGTGGGGTAAATCTCACCGTCCTTCTTCCTCCTCTCTCTCAGGGCCGGGTACCTCCCACAGGGCGTTCCCTTGCAGCTGATTGGCTACCTGCCAGAGGAGCCGTCCTTCCTGCCGTGGCACTCTGCCAGCCGAGCGCTCTACCAGCTGGACAAACTGCTGGACCGCACAGACGAATACAGCCTGTTCAGTGTAAGCACCGATCGATCAATTACCGCCTCAGTCAGTCAGTCAGTCAGTAACGGCTCCATGATGGCAGAATAAAGTCTTCAGCGCTGTCAGCTGGCTGTCTGTCCATTAGCTCCTAATGATGTGTGTGTGTGTGTGTGTGTGTGTGTGTGTGTGTGTGTGTGTGTGTGTGTGTGTGTGTGTGTGTTACCAGGACTATGTGCTGAAGCAGGTTGCATCACGGTACCATCAGATGGGTTGGCCAACAAACGGGCCCGGCAGCGAGGGCAACGTGTTGCAGGCGTCCTACCAGACTGAGTATGCAACACACACACACACACACACACACTATACCGTTCACAGATATACCTACGAAATATTTTGAAAAGACTGTTTGCATGTAGCAGGCTTAAAGTGACATGTGTTGCTGGACCTTCGTAGGGAAACCACGCGCGTGGTGCGTGGTCAATTAGTTTTTAGATGCTTTGAAAACAGTTAAGTCTGAAAAATCTTCATTTGAGTCAATATTTTGCAGCCAAATCAAATAGTTTTACAGGACATTTAACCTACATTTAATACTTGACGTCTTTCTTTCGAGGGCTTGTATGAAGGTAATAATGCGTTCTATGAATATGAGATTATTAGAATTCCTCTTGGCATTGTGTAGGTTGGCTCGTGCTACGATGCTAAATACGAGTATAAACAAAGCTCAATCCCGACCCGTTCTCTTTAGAGGTGAAACTGATATCCACACGAGAGGCTTTTTATAAAATGTCCACATTGTTGCTCTAAGTATCTGACAGAATAACTTCTTCTTCTTCTTCTTCTTCTTCTTCTTCTTCTTCTTCTTCTTCTTCTTCTTCTTCTTCTTCTTCTTCTTCTTCTTCTTCTTCAGGGAGTTACAGAGGGAGCTAATCATGTTAGCATGTAGCTTCGGCAACAAACAGTGCCACCGTCAGGCCGTCGCCTACATCTCTGACTGGATCTCCAGCAACAAGAACAGGTACCAACACACACAAACACACACACACACACACACACACACACACACTGAAATCAGGTAAAAAGTACAAAATATAAACTGACATGTGTACGTAACATGATATGACGTAATGGTAACGTGATACGTTGAGGCAAAGTGACGTCTCTCACACTCTTGCGTTGGACTAAATCTACTGACTGTTTCTTCAGATTTGAAGTACAAACCATAAGTGAGTCCCAGTGTTTCCATGCAACACATGTTCTGTTCAATTAACCGATAAAGGTAAAAGAGAAGAACACTGCAGCTTCAACTTCTCTCTCTTTCAAATGCTGCCGGCTCGCTCGCTCCCTCTGGGTCCTTAACGAGATCTGCAAAATTAGATTTCAAACGGCAAATTAAACAGAAGCAGATGCTGGTGTTGTGTACGGAGCAGCAGGGAGCTGATGATGAGAGCGATGCTTGGATTCTGAAAAATAAAAACACTAAATTAAACACAGGTTCAGACTGAATGGATTCTCAGAGAAGGAGCAGCTCGGGTCCACTGTCACAAACTAAAATATTTCACCAACTTTTTAATTCCTTTTCCACTAACTGTGTGTTTTCCACTCCTCTTGTTGCCAAAGTGAAGTTGTTGTTGTTGAGGAAGCGGTCGGCATGACGACCATATGGCAGCATCTTTTTTGGGAGAAGCTCCATTTTTTCCACACACTGGGCCTTTTAAAGTTTCCGAAGCAATTTGGAAACGCTCCATTTTTCAGTGCTCGGATGAATCTACATTCATGAGGGCTGATCTCTGCAGGGGGGGGGGGGGGGGGTTCCGTTTTAATATTTCATACTCTGTTCTGGAGAGCACATGTATGTGGGTTCCCTCAGAATAACTGAAGAGGAGAGAGCTCGATGAACCCGACTCCTCTGAGAAGACGCAGAGCATCATGGAACTTTATTTAGCACAGCACGTTAAATCTGTGTTCCTGCAGTGATGCGTGTGACACTACAGAACAATGACACCAAAGAAAAGATCCGCCTCTGAGAGGAGTGAGTCAAACAGCAGACCTGCGTCGCACCTGCGTCACACCTGCGTCGCCACCAGGATCCACCTGCTGTAATGCGACTCCAGCCAAATTCCCGTCCAGGACAATGAGAGTAATTACTGCGGAGCACAGCTAATATTTTAGTGCCTGCATCTCTGTGGATTGTTAATCCTGACCCGCTGGGGTTTCATTGTAAATGAACCGTCTACATGGATCAGAAAAAAAGATTCAGATTTATCTTAGTGTAGCTGCAAGCAGCCGTTTATGGATTAATCTGGTCGGGGTCCCGGGGTAACAATGACCTGCTGGGCCCCGTTAACCCCCTGTGTCTTTCATCCTCTGTGCATTGTGTTCAGTATTTCTACGCCGGTGTTCTACCTGGACCCAGGTGTGCTGTGTGTTGATAAACTGGCTGTTTCCTAAAAGATAGAACGGGAGTGAAGTGGAAATTGAACTCTTTTCCGTGTTCATTCGATTTATACAAAATTAAGTGAGAATGACGTTTGTTGTTAGCTGTTATGGAGAAAACACTCGTCAGTGGTAAAATGTTGACGCAGCTCCGGATACAGATGGCTGGCTAGTTAGCATGTTAGCTAACTAACTAATTAACAAGCGGGGAGTGAAGCGGAGGCCGTTAGACTAGCCTAACTAGCTTGTTAGGTAACTAACTAATCCAAAATCGAGTTAGCTAACTAGTTTGTTAGGTAACTAACTAATCCAAAATCGAGTTAGCTAACTAGATTGTTAGCTAACTAACTAATCCAAAATCTAGTTAGCTAACTAGATTGTTAGCTAACTAACTAATCCAAAATCGAGTTAGCTAACTAGTTTGTTAGGTAACTAACTAATCCAAAATCGAGTTA
>CM051709.1:18647090-18662090 GCA_028022725.1 Lycodopsis pacificus
GAAAGTGAGTTTGATTTAAGTTTCCTTTAAGTGTTGAGGAATTCCTCTCAATAAACTCTTTAAAACATACTTTTACTTAAGTTTCAAATCTGTTAGTTTTTTGTAGAACAGACAGAAAATTGAGTGAAAGGTGCAGTAAAAATGTAGCCCGAGGCCGTGTGTGTGTGTGTGTGTGTGTGTGTGTGTGTGTGTGTGTGTGTGTGTGTGTGTGTGTGTGTGTGTGTCTGTGTGTGTGTCAGGTATTGATTTTCCAGCCACAGTAAACTGTTCTGCAATCAGAGAGTTAGTACTGCATGTTCAGATAGCAGCTATCACACACACACACACACACACACACACACACACACACACACACACACCACAGAAACACTGATTGGTCACACAGGAAATGGTTTCAGTACAGAGGGATTGTGGGAAGAGAGAGAGAAAATTGATTTGGTGGTTTAATGAAAAGACAGCAGCTACAAACTTCCAACACACACACACACACACACACACCAATACTCTGAACACAATGTTGGATGAGTGAACATCGGTTTTCTTGTGAAACTCTCTCTTCTGTCTCTTTGTGCCGCTCAGTCTCGCGTCTTTAGAAAACGTTGTGCTCACACTTCAGGGTTCTGCAGCCAAACTCTCCCCAGGTTTCTGTAAACCCCGTTAATCCCTGAGGAGCTGGGAGTAGTGGGATTACTGGAGCTCGTGTAACTTCAGAGGAGTGAATCGTGGTGACAAACAACGAAACAGAAACTATAACATGTCTACCGGGCTCGTTCTGCTTCAAACCAGACGAAGTACAAGTACTTCAATTTGAGTACTTGCCAGGCGGCAAAATCCGGTTCTGAAAGATGAAGTCAACGCTGCATTCTCTCTAGTGGCCACCAGGGGGCGACTCCTCTGGTTGTATAGAAGTCTATAGAAAATGACTCTACTTCTCTCTTGATTTATTCCCTCAGTAAACATGAGTTTATGTCTCAATCTCTAGTTATGTCACATTTTTCATTAGCATCCCTTGAAAAGTACATATGTGGACTCTTAATAATCTAAAATAATTAAAATATCGTATTTGATTGAACCAAATGTTTGCTAAAACATTTCAAGACGTGCAGGCTAATGTTTCAGCATTCAAACAATTTACCATGAATAAGATTGCACGTTTACTATGCTAATTTAAGTATATATATATATATATATATATATATATATATATATATATATATATATATATATATATAATAAAAATATTTTAGCATGTTAACTCTGTTAAATTCATGCTAAAATGAGACTACATTAGCATTTTAACCTTCTACACTGCTACAGTATTACTATAAATAAGAAGTTTACTTTGCTAATTTAAGTAAACGAGACTCTCGGGTTAACATTTATGTTTGTTAGTATATTGAAACATACACAAGATATACAGACTTATGTTTTATGCTTTAACAATGTAGCATTATATTAGTTCCCATGCTAGCCAAAGTAAAGCTTTATATTAGCATGCTAGCATGCTATGGTACACAGAGAATTCCCCCGTTGCATCTCCAGTTTTACGTGTATTAAAGAAAAGACAAACCGTTAATGACACAACAAGCCTTTGGACCTTCAGCCGTGACTGAGCTCGTCCGTGTCGCTGTGTCTCCCAGGCTGCTGAACCTGTCTCTGACCTCAGACCTGGTCCCTGAGCAGGACGTGATCGACGTCATCATCCACGTGGGCAGAAACTCGCAGGGTCGAAACCTGGCCTGGAAGTACTTCAGAGAAAAGTGGGACATCCTCAACGCTCGGTGAGTATTTGTACGCGTCGTACTGGCTGTGCTGTGACGGGAAGCGTCGTGCAATACTAACGCTCGCGTCTCTCTTCAGCTACGGTGAAACGTTGTTCATGAACTCGAAGCTCATCGGCGGAGTCACGGAGTTCCTGAACACCGAGCGAGAGCTCAACGAGGTAAATACACACTCGCAGGTGAACGGTTCAGTTCCCTCCTTCTGACCACCTGCTTCACCTTAACGACCGGCACAGATGCAATTAAAAGATAAGGGGAAGCGTTCAGAGACGATTTCAATCTACACGCTTCACCCCATGAAGACAGGAAACAGAGTTCTTCATTAACTTCATTACACAGACAAAAGAACGGAAATCCCAAATGTCTTGATAATGTTTTTGATGTTTTTATTCAATTTAAAGTCAATTCGATGTTATTTGTTTAGCTCAGTATCACAACTCTGCCTCAGAGGGCTGTCCTTGGACCCTCCCCCCTAAAAAACAACCTTTAATGGGAACTCAGAGGGAGAGAAACTAATAAAACCACAACATAGTCGATCCATATAACAGTAGTAATATCTGCAGTAACACCAATCATGTCAGAACAACAACAAATAAATAATAAAGAAAAATGACAACTGCCACTGATAACAG
The DNA here is from genome assembly GCA_028022725.1 of Lycodopsis pacificus. NCBI lineage: Eukaryota > Metazoa > Chordata > Actinopteri > Perciformes > Zoarcidae > Lycodopsis > Lycodopsis pacificus. The sequence goes on from CM051709.1 coordinate 18,649,504, forward strand.
CAGCGGTGGGTACATTAGAATAATAATGTTAATATAAGTAGTTATAGTAGAACAGTGATCCATGGGGCCATCCTGTGGTTTACACACTTGATTGGACATGAAGGTTCACATCTGTCTTTATAAAGGACTTAAGAGAGGAGACCAAGAAGCAGATGGTCAGTCGGTATGAATGCATCTACACCAGTGTGTGACGGGGGTCCGTCTCCCCCGATATCCATAAAGCACTGGATGAGATGTGTCCAAAGTGGGTCCATTATGTCCATAAACAGACATTAACACGGACTCGCTGTGCGTCACCTGCTGCAGCTCTTGCTGGCACTATTCATATTTGTGATTAAGTGTTTTTGCACTATGAAAGCTGCTGGGCACTAGTAAGCTTTTAAAAGACGTTTAGTGACCCCAACATGTAGCGATTAGTGCTTTCATGGGTCTGAAAGGGTGTGAACCTTCTGCACACTGTGGTGGTGTTCAGAGGAACATAAAGTCATCAGAGAGTTCAACGTCTGTTGTTGGTTATTCAAAGAGAATTCAGCAGCAATGATGCTATTGTGAATCACTTATCTTTTCATGTTGTATTTAATGTCGTGGTTTTAATGAAAACCCCCACAATGCTTTGACAAAAGGAGAAACACAGTGAAAGCAGAAGGAACAAGTAGGACGTGACGGATATTCACATCTTCAGACAGAAAGGGTTGTGGGTGTTTCTGAATATAGAATCGTCTCTTTGTGGTATCTTATCGAGATGAAACCATTTAGTGCGAGATCTCTACCTCTCCTGTTGGTATGGTAACAACAGCGTGGGCTTCATCGTGTCCACGAAGCCTCTCAAACAATCACCATGAATTAAAACGAGACCCCTCAATACAAAGACCGCCTGAAATGAAAATAATCATGAGCCTTATATTTCGATTTGTTGGAAAGTGTTTTTAAATAAATCCACCCACAGAGCACATTTTAAAAAAGTGTCTTGAGGGGGGGGGGGAGTCACAGATGGAGGGTCAAAGTTACAGAGCAGAAAGTGAACATGTAGGAGAAGGAAGAGAAGAGATAGAGGAGTGGAAAGTGAACGCAGAGCAGATGAGCTAACGATATGAGCTCCATTAAAGGGAGTTGAAGGGATGGATGCTGCATTAAAGGGAGTTGGAGGGATGGATGCTGCATTAAATGGAGTTGAAGGGATGGATGCTCCATTAAAGGGAGTTGAAGGGATGGATGCTGCATTAAAGGGAGTTGAAGGGATGGATGCTGCATTAAAGGGAGTTGAAGGGATGGATGCTGCATTAAATGGAGTTGAAGGGATGGATGCTCCATTAAAGGGAGTTGAAGGGATGGATGCTGCATTAAAGGGAGTTGAAGGGATGGATGCTGCATTAAAGGGAGTTGAAGGGATGGATGCTGCATTAAAGGGAGTTGAAGGGATGGATGCTGCATTAAAGGGAGTTGAAGGGATGGATGCTCCATTAAAGGGAGTTGAAGGGATGGATGCTGCATTAAAGGGAGTTGAAGGGATGGATGCTGCATTAAAGGGAGTTGAAGGGATGGATGCTCCATTAAAGGGAGTTGGAGGGATGGATGCTGCATTAAATGGAGTTGAAGGGATGGATGCTCCATTAAAGGGAGTTGAAGGGATGGATGCTGCATTAAAGGGAGTTGAAGGGATGGATGCTGCATTAAAGGGAGTTGAAGGGATGGATGCTGCATTAAAGGGAGTTGAAGGGATGGATGCTCCATTAAAGGGAGTTGAAGGGATGGATGCTGCATTAAAGGGAGTTGGAGGGATGGATGCTGCATTAAAGGGAGTTGGAGGGATGGATGCTGCATTAAAGGGAGTTGAAGGGATGGATGCTGCATTAAAGGGAGTTGAAGGGATGGATGCTGCATTAAAGGGAGTTGAAGGGATGGATGCTGCATTAAAGGGAGTTGGAGGGATGGATGCTGCATTAAAGGGAGTTGAAGGGATGGATGCTGCATTAAAGGGAGTTGAAGGGATGGATGCTGCATTAAAGGGAGTTGGAGGGATGGATGCTGCATTAAAGGGAGTTGAAGGGATGGATGCTGCATTAAAGGGAGTTGAAGGGATGGATGCTGCATTAAAGGGAGTTGGAGGGATGGATGCTGCATTAAAGGGAGTTGGAGGGATGGATGCTGCATTAAAGGGAGTTGAAGGGATGGATGCTGCATTAAAGGGAGTTGAAGGGATGGATGCTGCATTAAAGGGAGTTGAAGGGATGGATGCTGCATTAAAGGGAGTTGGAGGGATGGATGCTGCATTAAAGGGAGTTGAAGGGATGGATGCTGTATTAAAGGGAGTTGAAGGGATGGATGCTGCATTAAAGGGAGTTGGAGGGATGGATGCTGCATTAAAGGGAGTTGGAGGGATGGATGCTGCATTAAAGGGAGTTGAAGGGATGGATGCTGCATTAAAGGGAGTTGGAGGGATGGATGCTGCATTAAAGGGAGTTGAAGGGATGGATGCTGCATTAAAGGGAGTTGAAGGGATGGATGCTGTATTAAAGGGAGTTGAAGGGATGGATGCTGCATTAAAGGGAGTTGGAGGGATGGATGCTGCATTAAAGGGAGTTGAAGGGATGGATGCTGTATTAAAGGGAGTTGAAGGGATGGATGCTGCATTAAAGGGAGTTGAAGGGATGGATGCTGTATTAAAGGGAGTTGAAGGGATGGATGCTGCATTAAAGGGAGTTGAAGGGATGGATGCTGCATTAAAGGGAGTTGGAGGGATGGATGCTGCATTAAAGGGAGTTGGAGGGATGGATGCTGCATTAAAGGGAGTTGGAGGGATGGATGCTGCATTAAAGGGAGTTGGAGGGATGGATGCTGCATTAAAGGGAGTTGGAGGGATCGATTCCCTCCTGCGCTCCAGTGAATCTGTCAAACACCAAGTTTCCTCTTCGGTCCTTAACTTTGAAAATCACATTTGTTCTCTAACCTCCAACGGTTCAGAGTTTTTTCTTTAATACATCACTTCGTGCTGTAAAACTTTCCATGTAATGACCCTCCTTTCAAAGTTCCACTTTGATTCCTCGTCCTCTGATGCTGGACATGTTACCTCTCGTTATCAACCTTTAAAACTAACTTTCTCTTCTAATTATTCGCCTCCTTTTCAAAAGACAGTTTAGCTTTCACAGCTCACATTTTCAGGCTGGAAAGTTTCTGTTTAACTGCCATAAAAAGATGTAATAAAACATCAAGAAACGTACATATTAATATCATCTCTTGTCATCTTGGGTGAAAGTCAGACTGTTTCTTTGACCCAGACTCTGTCGACCTCTCTACGTGGACTCTGTTGCTCTTTACAGAACGTCACATGACTTCTAACGATAAACATTAATGTGTCGTAATAAGCGGTTTGCACAGACGACCTATACGGATGTTCTTCTCGTTGATGGTTGAGGAGCGGGAGGTTGGTGCGACAGTTGGTTCCAGAAAAGTATGTTTGCTTTGTTACTTCATACAGAAACTTGCGATACCTCTGCAATAGGTTTATTTCATGGCTATCGATTATTTCATTTCATTATAATCGTTTCTGAGATGTTTGTTTTGACGAAGTTTGGAGACCTTGTGTAATTTGCAAATGATGACAATCTCAAAAAAACCATGATCACGACAGCAATCTGAGTATATCGTTTGTAGGGTGTTTAAATCATCAGTATGTTGTCGGTGTTCAAAGCCGATGACATTGTGCGGTATATTTACCTCTTTAGTCTCTTGGGTGCTGCAAAACATCTGTCTTTCTTTTCACAGAGGGGTTTCCAATATTCCAATAACTTTTCTATCATCTACTTTCCCTTCCTTCCTTCCTTCCCTCCTCATATCTTGTCTTACCATTCCTACTTACTCCTTCCCCCGTCCTTTCTCTCCTCAGTTGAAGGAGTTCATCCAGTCCAGTGGTTTGGGGGCGGGGCCTGCTATGCCGCGGGCGCTGGAGATCGTCGAAGGCAACGTACGCTGGCACCGCCTCCACCGGCGGCAGTTCTTCCAGTGGCTTCGCAAACCTCCGAGCTCCGTCCTCGGCTAACGCTACACCAGCTAGCTAGAGTGACGCAACTGCAGACTGGCTGCTAACGCACTGCTAGCTTACAGATGCAGTTAATTAGAACGAATGAAGAAGGAGATTGACTTGACTGGTTATTCAGCTGGTTTCTCTACTGGTTTTTCTTTTAAAGAAAATTGTTTACAAACTCTTTATTTCAGATGTCTTATTTATTTTTTCAAAACTGCTAGCTCGCTAGCAGTCACTGGTTCAGTAATTGTTAGCTAGCAACTCGCCTCAAAACTCCCCAATGACTAAATTGCCCGCAAGACATTCACACCCCCAACTCAACACTTGGTCTGTGGGCCTATGACCCTCCAGGTACCCCGTAGTGTCCGCTTTGGACTTATCAGGGACGGCGTCACAGTTTTCCCCTCATTGCAAAAAGTCTCCACGGTAGAATTACTTAGTTTTAGGTTTACTGGCGCAACAATACTGCTTGGGGTTGGGAAAAGATTGTGGTTTGGTTGAATATAAGTATGATTGTTACGTAAAACAATGATGTTTGTTGTGTAACTGGTATTACCTAAGTACACAAGTTACGTGACAATGGATGTCTCCTGGGTTAAAGTCCTGTCGTTCATTTAAACCCACCGAAGCGGACTTTCTCGCTCTTTATACTTTTTACATTGACGTTAGATGAACGCTCGGTGCGAGGGGCATTGACCGTCCATCGGTGTTTGATGACACAGAGAGAAGAATCTACTGTCTGATGAACAACGGATGATCTGACCAACAACTTATCAAACTTCAACATTACAAACATGTCGGTACAACAAAAAGATGAATCCTGTTAAATGCCCACACACGTTCCCACACGTTGTTTATCTGATGAACATTTAGTTTCCAATACATTAAGCACACAAATACGATCAGGACTGTTTTGAAATTGGCAAAATGAAATATGACATGCGTTGGTATGGTCTTTGTTTTCAGGCAGTTTTGTGTAAACTACAAACTTAACACATCAATACATCATTAGAATCCTGTAAAACCTTCGTAACATGCAGGGTGTAAGTTGTGATGAGACCTTAAATGAGTTGGCATCAGTTAGAGCCTCACTAACCAGAGACCCACAGCAGTTTGAACCTTCCTGTGTTTGCTACATTAAACCAGCCGACATGAAAAGGCAGATTAACCATCGGTCAGCTGCATGTCGAGCGTTGAACGTGTAATTAACCCAACATGCACTTGGTGTCCTCTGATCACAGCACTCAGAGGACTCATCAACTTACCACAGCATTCAAACTGCTTCAGCTTGAATTTAAAAAGCAGAGTTGTGTTTTTTCAGGATGAAAACCTCCAGCAGCGTAGCTTGAATATGAAAAGCTTGTAATAACTTGAAAACGTTGCTCTAAACCACAGAGAACGCTGCATGTGGAGCCAGTAGTCATGCTGTGGTCTGTTTTGTGTTTGAACCACCAGATCTGGAAAACCGTTTAAAAAAGCTTAAAGTGAAGATAAACTATCAAGGCCAACAATAGTTCTCACATACAAGCCATGATGGGACGTGGCAACGGTGCAATGGAGACTCAATCTGTCAATATTTAGAAATTTAGTTGGATCGACAAACAGGGAATATACATTTTTGACAATCCTCAACCGAAACTGACCGATGAATTAAACATGTGAAAGGTTCAAACCTGATGTGACGTGGAAAGACCAGAAGATTACTGAAATACAAAATAATAATTCATGTTTGAAAGAAAACGTACAAAGAGCATTATAGTCACAAGAAACAATGTTTCATTGAGACTATTCTCTACCCAGTTCTCCTTGTAGTAACTTAAGTTATGACACTAAAAAGCACTCATTCTAACAGTGAAATGGCAGAAAGTAAGATAAAAATAGGGAACGATTTTAACACGGCTCACATTAAAATAGTTTTCCCGACTCGACCCACCTGAAATCTGTCAGCCAACGAACTTTCTCGTTATTTAAAGACGGTGACTCCCAAGAATGACTGACTGAATAAAGAAACTGACAGATGAGAAAGTGCAAAGAATGTTTCTCACAAGGAGTTCGGGGTCTATAACACTGACGGCTCCTATCACAACCTTTTGGAGATTAGAACGTTGGTTTCATAAAGCACAAAAACCATAAACCACATCTTTCTCAGCCGCTGCACAGAAACTTAAGTGACAACAAAGACTAGCATTTATTTATTGTTAGCTTTCAAGCAATCTTTTGTTTTGTCCCCCAGAATGATTCAAAGTGGAGACGAGACAGTTGCTGTTTGTGCCGAGTGTCTTTTTATGCAGATGATGTGGTGTTTTTAAACCAAGCTGATGATTCAAACTTATCGCCGGTGGCAGATTGGACATAGTGAGGAGATCTTTAAAGAGGACGGACTCTGCTGCATGGTGGATGTTAACAGTGTTACATGAAAGAGTCGGCAAGGGGCAGCATGAAATTTGGACTTTTCAAGGCTTTGAATTTTAGTGAGATGGATTCTTCAATGGAGAACATCGTTCTATGAAAAGGGTTCTACGGATACAAACAGCTCGACGTCTGCAGTGCGATAGATTCTAAGATGCGACGGACTTCACAGCCATACTGACTGATAACTCCAGAGTTTGACCGATATGACGGCAGAAGAGCAGCGCTACGGATACCAGAAGTCTGGTTCTACAGCGCGATGGATTTTGGACTCAAAGGTTTAAATGATACCGACAGACTCGAGAGTCTTGGAAATAACGAACACAAGAAGCCCCCGAGGAACAAACCTGTGGGGTCAACTCCAAAGCAAAAGCTTTGGAGACGTGACTTTTAAGAATTTAGAAAAAGGCTTAAAATGAATGAAACCATGACGAAGTCTGGTGCGCTTAACCTCCGTTCTGTTGAACAGGCTTTTTGAAGTTATTCCTCTTTTGTTAGATCCGGCTTTTGGTGTTAATAATTGAGCCATATATGAATTAATGGGCCTGCCTGCTTCTATACACTGTGTGTCCAGTGATGTGTGTGTGTGCGTGATGAAGATGATGATGATGGTGACGATAATGACTGCTGTGCCAGTCAAGATGATTACAATTATAATTGAAATTATGATGATTATGATCAGGGCGATGATGGATCTGATGATGGCGGTCGAGTCAGTGATGCTAATTGTTGATGATGTGACAATGCTAATTAGCATTATTGTTATTATGCTAATTATCCAGTGCATTTCGAACCTTTATTGTCCTGTCAGGGAAACTTGGTTTACAGACGTAAATCACACATGTAAAATAAACACTGTAAAACATAGAAATATGATATTAAAATGTGATGTTAAAGATGTTGACGGAGATGAAGATGGCGTTCATGATGATTATAATCATCATGATGATGATGAGGTCAACTTGGGACCAAAATGTGAGGGAAACAGGAAGTGGCAGAGACGGGTTTAATGCTACTTCCTGTTTGCACAGCTGTGGTTTCCTGTGTTTTTGGGTTGGACGATATTAAAATGGTTAACCTTGTGTGTGAAGCGGTCTCTTTCAATCCACCACGTTGTACCTAATTAAGGGAAAAGTAATGAGAAGCCAAACAAATGTTTGTGACCGAAGATCCATAGGAAACGTAAGTCACATGAGGACTACGAAGGGATATAAAGACTGAATGACATCCTAAAGGTTTCAAGATTTAAAACAAGCTTTATCGTCGTAGTCTCAGACTATTTTATTGATGGGGTTTTCTTCTTGTAATTGCGTGACCATTCATCTCTGCAAGTTCCTAATTTATGTAGATGGAGAACTTTGTTGCCATTCATGGCAATCATCTTCATTTTAAACCATATTTGCAGCAATCTTCTGCACAACAAGAGCCTCAGAAGATGAACACCGATGCAGAATGCTTCTGCTGCTCGTTTAACATCAAACAACACAGCAACACAATCTCAGTCACAACATGCAAGGCATGAATTGTGGGTTTTCTTCGTGTCGCTCGGCACGACTTCTTTTTCAGGACAATCTTTGGTGCAAAGACACAGTTAGGTTCAGGCAACGAAACCACTCAACTAAGTTTCAGAAGAACGTGGCTGCGCTTGAAATAACTGTACAGTTACGTTTAGGCAACAAAACACTGAGTTACTTTTAGGAAAAGCTTCACAACCCTCCGGGACGTTTGGTCTCATGGTTGGACGTCCTGCGTTTGTGTTTGCTGTCTAGATATTTAATATTCGTCTCCAGCTCTGACCACTAGTTGCACGGATGCGTTTCATTTGTGTTGTATTGCCGTTGTTTTCTTGCTGACACAAACACACAGAAAATGTGTTGAATTTGTGAATATTTCAAAAAATTTAATTTGTCAAATTTACAAACAATGACGCATGCAGATGTCAGACCCTTACTCTTCAACAGTCTCTTCAAGGCATCTGCTGAAAAATACTTTCTGAGCAGAATGTGAGGAGCGGGATTCAAACCAGCAACCTCCAGAGCTCCGTGTGTGTGTGTGTGTGTGTGTGTCTGACATCCCTCAGTGATGAATGACTCCACTCTTTTCCCAACGGCATCATGGGAAATCACACTCCCTGGATACACACTGAGAGTTTACTGTGTGTGTGTGTGTGTGTGTGTGTGTGTGTGTGTGTGTGTGTGTGTGTGTGTGTGGGGGGATTAATGGGACTCGGAAAGAATGTGACAGAGAGAGAAATGAGCTAAAGAGATGATGGAGAGAGAGAGCGGGAGTAGTTTGTTGTTTAATGAATGAGAAAGAGACAAACCAAATCGAATCTGTCGTTTTCTGGCAAAATGGTGAGTTTATAACCAGGAGGAGGAGCAGCGGCGTGTGGAGGTGTAGAAATAAGAGGAAGAGGAAGGTAGCGATGAAGAAAAGGAGGAAGGACACCGATGAGGAAGGAAAGACGGATTGCTAGGATAAGATTGATTATCGTTTAATCGCTCTTCAGTCCACAGCAGTATTCATCGCTACCTTTCATCATTTTAGCTGGTTGTTACTGTTATGCAGCAACATTTGTGCACACATGAATTATTTCCTTATATTATATATATATATATATATATATATAATATATATTTATATATATATATTTATATATATATACCCACTCACCTGGCTCACTTTATAGGAAGACGCTGTGCTAAGGAAATAAAGCACAGAAGGAGAGGTTAAAGAAGTGAGGGAGGAGAGAAAGGATAAGGATGGAAGGAAGGAGGAGTTAAGGAGGCGAGTGGGAATGGTAGTAGAAAATAAAAACAAAAGGAAGAAAAACAGACAGGTAGCAAAAGAAGGGAAAGGTAAGGAAGGATGGTGAGGAAAGGTAAGGAAGGAGGGTGAGGAAAGGTGAGAAGGTAAATGGATAAAAGGGAGGAAACGGGGATGAGGAGGAAGGCAGAGCAAAAAGACAGGAGGAGAGAAGGAAGAGGAGGATGAAAGAACAAGAGGAAAGATAAAAGAGGGTGAGGAAAAAGAAGGGAAGAGGAGGTAAAGAAGGAAATGAGGAGTTTAACAGCTGCAGTGTGTAGGTTGTTATTACTCTAAATGTCTGTTCAGAGGAATCCTATTTTAGATAACGCACAATCACACACACACACATACACACACACACACAATCACACACACACACACACACAATCACACACACACACAATCACACACAATCACACACACACACACAATCACACACACACACAATCACACACACACACACAGAGAGGGAACTGTAATTCACTTCCTGATAAGTTAAATCCACAGCTGCCATGGTAACAGCTTCACCACAGTTACACCAGAACCACTTACATTCACATTACATATTTTATATTTTATATGTTTTATCCTATTTTATTACTTTAACAGAGTTTATTTGAGACATGTTAGAGCAGCTTTTATAAACGCCTTCAATCAAATGCAGATCACCTGCTCCTGTCCGTCACAATCGACCCTTCGCTAAGCCCCGCCCCTCGCCGCCGTGGAGCACCATGCTTTGGGGGAATACAGATGTTTCTGTTTTGTTTGTTTGTTTTTGGAGTCGGAGCACGTTTCACTCCCCACGGTGTCATTTCCGATATTGTTGACAACATATTTTGAGATGAATGTAATGCAGAACAGGTTTAACGTGTGATGTCGTGTATTATTTTCATTAGCTACAGGCTAACGTAGCGAGTGGACGGACAATTCGGTTTTAGATGTTTTAGAATCGGGATCTGTTAAAAATCTACATTTGAGTAAATATTTTGCAGCCAAATCAAATACTTTACAGGATATTTAACATTTGTTTAATTATAATACAGTTAATACTTGACTTCTGTCTTTACAGATCTTTTATAAAGACAAAGTAGTTCATGAGATACGAGTTTACAGATTATTACAATCCCTCCTCAGCATTGTGGACGTTAGTTTTCTGGCGTTTTGCCGGTTAAACTCGTCGTGTTTTTGATTCTTCACGGTTCATTTTGTTTGTTAAGAACAATGCAACAAACATCGCGTTGAGCGTTCAGGCCTCCGTGCGCTCTCGTAGCTCGTAGCTACACGATGCCAAACGTGAGTACAAACAAAGCTTCGGTAACGTGGTTAAATGCTAACGTTAGCTCGTTAGCACTGAACACAAAGAGCAGCTGAGGCTGATGGGAATGTCGTTGGTTCTGTTGAACCGCAGTGAACATGTTGACCTGAAGGTGGCGCTAGATGAGAAGTCAGGAGATCAACGTTACGTTGGAATCATCCTCTGGGGACCACGAACCACGGTTTAATACCGTTTAACAACAACGGGGCTGACCGTGACGGTTATTGTCAAAATCCATCCTTCATTGTCTCCACTGCTTCTCTCACAAAGTTATGGAAATGTTCTGACATCGAATCAGAAATCTTAAACTATGCAAAATCCTCAGAGTCCAATCAGAGCGCAGGAGTCGCTGTTGCCATGGTGAAATGGCACAATACTCACAATGTTGTTGGACAGAAACGAAAGCAGAGGATGCTCTCATTACATCAGCTCATATTCAGGCCCTGGAAGCTCAATCTGACCCCCCCACCTCTGTTCAATTCAAACTGCAACACACACACACACACTTACACAGACACACACACACACACACACACACACACACACACACACATATAGTGAGCTCAGTGTTGGCATCTCAGTGTGAACGAAGTCGAACAGAAATTGAATTAATTCAGTTTGCAGAGACAAAAAAATGCAAATGAATATTTAGCGCGTGTGTGTGTGTATATGTGTGTGTGTGTGTGTGTGTGTGTGTGTGTGTGTGTGTGTGTGTTTGTAAGCGTGTGCTTCGCCTCGAGGAAAATCAGCTCAACTTTCATTGATATTGAAATCGGCCTGCGAGAGAGAAGAGAAGAAAGGAGGATTAGGAAGGAAACAGATAAGTGAGGAGGGAGTCGGGAGAGGAGAGGAAGGTGAGGGGAAAAAGGGGGAGATAGAGAAGGAGAAAGGGGGGAGGAGGAAGGGAGGAAGGGAGAGGAGAGGAGCAGATAGGAGGAGACTGTGACATTATCTGTGCTTCTTTGTTTCGCTGCTGTCAGAGAGAGAACTAATCCACACACACACACACACACACACACACATGCAGCGCCTTACACACACACACACACACACAGAGTTGTAAGCCTCTGTAATGCAAAGCATTTCTACATGGAAAGGAAAGTTTGAAACACCTCCTTCATAATCAATAACCTTTAAAAGAATAGGAAATTAAAATGCGTTGGCATAGTTCAGCCGTGACGAGTTCAAGTGAACGCAGAGTTTTGAGTCGCGGTTTGTGCAGAAATAAGCGCTGCAGCTCGTCCAGACCCGGCGGAGGTTTACCGCGGTCAGGAAGCATGAACGGGTTGGTTTTGTCCGTTCTGGGCTACCGTAGAAACATGGCCGCCGTCTCCGTATGTAGACACAAACGGCTCATTCTGAGGTCACAAGAACACGACGATTCTTAGTTTCAGGGGATCAAACACTAAAGGACGCATAGTTATTAATATGATAATCAATTCCTGCCAATAGAGCGCCCTCAATGTTTCACACTCTTCCTTTAAATACGTAACGAAGCAGCTCGGCCGCTGTGTTCCTGAAATAATACATCTGATCGATCCTCGTCTTCATTACACTGAAAGAGGATTTACCTTTGAAACCAGGAACATAAATCACGTTCTTCATTTGTGTTATTGTTGGAGCAACAACAAAGCAGTTGTCACTGTAAAGAGACAGACGATATGAAACGAGACAATTAAAACATTGTGTCCTCAGTGCAGTCACGGGACGTTTCACAATGAAACTCAGGAGATAATTCAGTTGTGTTGTTGTGGCAACACGTGATTAAAACGCCGGCTTCATGTCTTTATGAGACTAACATTCAACCAAACATTGAGCCAAAACACTATTATTAAAATACCTCCATTATGACATCATGTGAGACCTACAAATTAACTCATTTATGCATTTATGTTGAGGCTTCTTCTTCTTCTTCTTCTTCTGCTTCTTCTTCGAGTGGCAGGAGCTGGGAGTTGGAGTGTGATTGAGAGCGTTAAAAATAGTGATTTTCCGATCTTTTTCTTCACGGGGTAATGTTGGGTATGATAGTGTAGT
>CM051709.1:18667090-18682090 GCA_028022725.1 Lycodopsis pacificus
GTTTGACAGATATTACCATATCAATAGTTCGTTCCTCCTTCCACCTCCTTCCTCTCTGTAGGGATGTACTTGTGGCTGATTATCAGATGAGCACTGTTGTAAAGACACACACACACACACACACACAGACACACAGACACACACACAGACACACACACAGACACACACACAGACACACACACACAGACACACACACAGACACACACACACACACACACACAGACACACCCACACACACAGACACACACACAGACACAGACACACACACAGACACACACACACACACACACACACACACACACAGACACACACACACACACACAGACACACACACACACAGACACACACACACACACACACACACACACACACAGACACACACACACACACACACACAGATCCAGTGGGTTCACTGGGTTTAGAAATCCGAGAGGAGAAAATAGTGATTTTCTTCCTCCAGATGAATCTAGAATTGAATTTTCAGAAAACAGGAAGCAGAATGTTTTCTTCTGAATCTCACATTTCAAAACAGTCTGAGCAGCTTAAATCCAACCAGAACAAGAAAATGGTGTCAGGAATCTCTCAACTCCCTTCTACAATACACGTCTCATACTTCTGAAGTTGCTCATGTTGTCAATGTTGCTCATGTCTCAATGATACTTCGTTAGTTTTAGGAAAAGATCGTGGTTTCGGTACTTCAGTGGCGTTGCTGAAGTACGGAAGTTACGTGACGAGTAAATCAACATTGACTCCTTGTTTCACGCAGGGCTCCTGGCTGAAACACTGTTTTTTTGCTTTTGTATGGTTGATGTGCTAATTATAATAATTCTTATAATAAATGCTTTATTACATTGGATGGATCAAACAGGATTTGTTTTGGTAAAACATCTGAAAATGTATCTGCACTCATAATAACCAGCTGCTGTCTCTGTTCAATAAGCGTGAAACGAACCCTTTTCTCTTTCAACGTGGCGCTACTCAAAGCTCCGGGTTGGTCCTCCTGCTGCAAATGCTGAGGTTTGCTTTTGCAGATGAACTTGTTTAAAACAGGAACAGGAACAGGATGTAAACAACGCTCGGCCCGGAGTAAAGCAAACATTCTGGGATTAAACTGGACTCCGAGCTATCACGCTCTGGCATTGTTTGTGGAAGAAAAAGGCTTTAAAAATGAATCAATCTGCACTCTGCAACCTCGACACTCTCTCTCTATTTTACTGCGAATATTTAAAAAAAAAGAGGGACTTTTATTTTGAAACGGTTCAATATTGTTAATAAATAACAAAGGAAAAATGAAAGGATCAAGACTGTGCTCTTTACAAGACACGTTCAATCAGTAATCAGAATCACATGATTGATCCGCTTTATGGCCGGCGTTGCACATAAATGTCAACTTCGTGATGCAACTATTTGATTTATTTTTCAAAGTAAGAAACAAAAAAAGAAAAAAAAGGTCGCACTTTCTTTTTTTTCAGCAGAAATAAACCCCTTTCATCTGTGTGTGTGTGTGTGTGTGTGTGTGTGTGTGTGTGTGTGTGTGTGTGTGTGTGTGTGTGTGTGTGTGTGTGTGTGTGTTGGAGCTGATAAGGAGAGAAGAAGCTCTTTAATGGAACAAGATGACACAAGATAACAGTGTGTGTGTGGTCTGTTACTTTCTCTGTCTCTTTTCACATCAGCTGGAGTGACACAGTGATGCTGATCTATCTCTCTCACACACACACACACACACACACACACACACACACACACACACACACGCTTGCACTGCTATGCTTGTGAGGACCCTTTCATTCATTTTGGGTTGTTTTTGGCGGTCGTGTTTCAGAGCACCAGAGAAAACCGCTCAGTCCTGGTTCTGGTTCTCCCGTGCCTCCAGCGGGCCCAGCAAACCGCTGTTACATTGTTATGTTATGTACATACATATATATATAAATATACATACATATATAAATATACATACATATATAAATATACGTATATACATACAGACATATATAAATATACACATATATAAATATACATATATATACATACAGACATAAATATACATATATATATATATACATACAGACATATATAAATATACATATATAAATACATACATACATATATGTATATATACATACATACATACATGTTACATTGTTACGTTTTGTTACGTTGTTTTGTTACGTTGTTTTGTTACGTTGTTTTGTTACGTTGTTTTGTTACGTTGTTTTGTTACGTTGTTTTGTTACGTTGTTTTGTTACGTTGTTTTGTTACGTTGTTTTGGTCCATCGGTTGTTGTTATGTTATTATTACTTTCTTTCTAACTAAAACCAAATAGTTTTGTTGCTTAAACTTAACAATCGTTCCACAACGTTGAACATGCTGCATTGTGCGGTTCTTCAGGCGTGATACGAGGCCGATATGAAGCGTGTTTGTGCTTCAGAAACTTTGCCGACATCGAGATCACTGACGCTTTCTGTTTGTTTTCCTTTTCTTTCACATTTTAGTCTGCAGCAGGAAGCGGCTTTATTTTGTTGATGACAGACGAAGGTCCCGAGGCTGGAATCAAACCTTTGCATTTACATGACATCCGCTGTAATAACTCTCAGAAGCTCCAATAGCTTTCATGAAGAAATCCACTTGGGCCTCATTCTAGTTTCTTTCAGTAATGTTTTTACAACTGCGAGCCTCCTCCTGTGCTCTTCTATCCGTCAAAGAGAGAGAGAGGGTAATGGAGGTCACTGCCGAACGTGATTCGTCGTTTCACCACGACACTCTTCCTCTTTTCTCATTTCATATTCACTCTATCATGAGCTTCTCTTGACCCTCTTCAACCCCTTTTCTCTCTTCCTTCTTTTAATTTGTGTCTGTAGAAGGTATTTGATCCCTCCAGCTTCTTCTTTTCTGTTCTCTTCTTATTTATTTCTATTTTCATTCCTCCTCCTCTTCCTCCTGCGGTTCAGTTTGGGACTGAAACCGGGCCGGTGAGACTCTTCCAGACGCTACATATTAAACACACGGAGAAGATCAAAGCGTTGCGTAAACACGGGACAATCAGGGAAAGAAGATAAAAGCAGCACGATGATGGAGTTTGAAATATTAAGATATGAACCTGATATTAAGACGAAACTTTGCAAACACGTCCAAACTGCTTATGAGAACAAACGGCCGACTTTCGGCTCCGCTTCCGTTATTTACATCTTCCTTTTTCATTACTACGACCACTGCTGCTGCGATTATCATTCCATAGCACTGTTCACGCGTTGAATGCATGTCAATGGTTCCTCTACAATCAGAGCCAATACATCGCACCTTGGCCTCACAACGGCAGCAACGTTTGTCCCGTAGACGTCGGACAATTAAAGAAGGAAGAACTGCAGCCATGTTGAGAAGCTTAAATAAAAAAATATTTTGAAAAGCAGCTTTTCTCTTCGTGTTTAATATGAAACAGATCGCTGTGCAACACAACACAATCATGTTGTTTTATGCAATTATATCTATTGTCACAACAGCCTGAAAAGTTCTGTCTGAGCAATTTTACCTTCGATTCTCTGCCCCAGCACACACGCACACACACACACACGCACACACACACACACGCACACACACACACACGCACACACACACACGCGCACACACACACACACACGCACACGCACACGCACACACACACACACGCACACACACACACACACACACACACGCACACGCACACGCACACGCACACACACACACACACACTGTACTGTGGGGTTTTGTTGTCGTAAATCATGGCTGTGACAGATTAGTGTTGCCAAGAGGAAAATATAGAGCAATTTAAGCATCATTCTTACGGGAGAGTAATGGCAGCGCAGGACGACTGACAGGACAACGAGAGACAGCCGAGCGTCTGTCTGACGATCCCTCCGTGTATTTATCCGTATTCATTTATCCGTATTTGTCAGTCAAGGTTGGACAGTTTCAACCTGCTGAAGCTGATATGATGGAAAATAAACACCTCAAACACAACGACATTTTACTGTTAAACCAAAACCAAAGTTATTATATCGAGTTTAGAAAAATCAAACGTGTTCTTGTTTGCAAAACTGACTTCAAGCAAACTGTACTTCAAAGAAATAAGAGTTGTTTTTACTTTTACATTTGACTTTAAGTTTGTAAGCATGTTAATATATTTACATATATTGCCCTAGACATTGCGCATTATGAGTGTTTAGGATGCAATAACTTTGGACTCGAATTGGGACTCAAATGGAAAGACTGCAAAACAATGACTTGCAGGACTTTCACCTCGGAGGCCGTGGTTCATGTCCGTTATGAAAGCAGAACTTAACATATCGACTTATTTTAAGTTACGTCAACAAGTTCTCACTCCCGACTCAAACAGCCGTCTCCTGGGTGGTTTGTTACGCAACTTAAAAACATGCTTATTTTAGGTTTTGACAAACGGGCACGTTCTGTACTGTAGTTGTAAGGAGATAACGGTGTCTTCAGAAAGCACCAGGCATGCTGAATCTAACGATGAAGATATGGAGATACATGCATCATATCTGTGTGTTCACAGAGTTTAGAAAGCACCTTAATCACCTCCCTGAGCTGAGCGTCACATCCTCTGCTGCAGCTCCGTCTGCTGACCGCGTTGATAAGCCGCCGCCGAAACCACCGTCCATTACTTCCAGTGGACCAGGTTCCGCTCACCTCACCCCACTTCAACTCCCCCTCCCCCCCCCGGGGAGACGCCGCAACCCCCGACCTGAAACCTGATGGAGAGGAAATGCTGAAAATTAGAGGAAAGAAAGCAGCATCAGTGACTTAACCCAGAAAGACAGAAGATGAGCCTCAGCGTTGTGAATTATGTTTCAAAATAAACTATTAATAAGCTTCAAATGAACCCAAGGAAGTCCTCGTAGGGATGATGGTCGTGGTGGATTCGTTAAAAAAAATCAACGTTTCTTCATTCACACGATACGAAAAAAAAGTTATTTCCACCGGTTACGTGAATAAAGTATTTTCAAAATAAACGTCTGTCGTCACAAGAAACTCAGTTAAGTTTAAACAACAAAAATACGAAGTGAGGTTGAGGAGAGGATCGGGTTACGATAACTCCGGAAGTGTCGTTATTGATACGTGACAAATAAATCTGAACAGATTTCTGTTTGTTGGACCTACACTCCAATCCGCCGTGTGCGTGCTTTTTTAGTCTTCATACTTCCTCGTTTATGATTACGTGGGAAACATACGGAGTAATTACATCGGATAGCTACGCATTATTTTTTGGAGGTATAGCTACAAACGCTGGAGACTGCAGTTTGTGCCGCGTTTCAAACGAGAAAAACAAAACCGTGTAGTTATCTTTACTAAAGCTAACCAAGTAGTTTTGTTACGTTAACGTTATAAAGTAGTTTGCTAATGTTTGTTTTGTTTTGTGTGAACGTACGTTTAAAACTGCGACCACAGTCCAGGAGAAAATATGAAATTCCCTCAAAACTTTATTAAGAGTGCAGTTTAGTTGTTGAGACATGCTCACACACACACATTTATTAAAATAACATCACATCTAACCTTTATATCAAAAATACATCAAACTTTACAAATGCCAGTGAAATATTTATTTTGTCATTTATCTTTAAATCTTTAAATCATCATTACAATCCCTTGTGAGGCTTTTGTAGAGAGAATATGCTGAAGTCAAACACACACACACACTCACTCACACACACACACACTCTC
Organism: Lycodopsis pacificus; assembly: GCA_028022725.1. NCBI lineage: Eukaryota > Metazoa > Chordata > Actinopteri > Perciformes > Zoarcidae > Lycodopsis > Lycodopsis pacificus. Next base: position 18,672,804 of record CM051709.1, read on the forward strand.
ACACACACACACACACACACACTCTGTGTTCGTGGCTCCTCTGTGAGCGACGTGACATTTTTAAATTCCTGTTGCAGACGGTTCTGCATGGCTGGACGCTTTAATAGAAACACAAAGTTTCTGCTCTCTAACAATAAGCACAACAAAGACAAAACATTTTATTTATCATACTGCTCTTTATTTAACTGTTAAAACACACCTGCAGTGAGTCAGCGCTCTGCTGCGGAGAGAAACACCTGAAGCACAACACACAATATGCAACACAGGAATGTGATGAGGGAGAAATAAACAGACGCGGCGTTAACCTTTAACCTTTACGAGGTGGACGTGGTCGTCGTGACTCATCGGTTTGTGGTTTAGAGGCCTTGAGTTTGGTCGCCATCTCATTGCCATCATTTCTTAATTTTTTTGTACGTCTTGGAATGTTTTCGCAGACATTTGATATTGGTAAGCGTCTCTACGTCACTGCTCTTCAGTCCAAATATGGTCACTTTCTGGTCTGTGTGACTCTAAATGGACCATCATGTACTAAATGAACATCATGCTGTATTGAAGAAGACTTGAAACTAGAGATTGAGACATAAACTCATGTTTACAATGTTTACTGAGGGAATAAATCAAGAGAGAAGTAGAGTCATTTTCTATAGACTTCTATACAACCAGAGGAGTCGCCCCCTGGTGGCCACTAGAGAGAATGCAGCTTTAACGCGTGAAGCTTTGGCTTCACTTTGCTGACTTAAACCTGCAATGGCTGATGTTTTTGGCCAGCTAGGGGCAGCAGAAACATCTTGTAAAAGCCTGACGTGTGGTGGAGTAGAAATATATAAGTACCTCAAATAATACTTAATAAATGTACTGCGTTGGATTCCACCGCAGGTCATTTACCCACGTTCTCTCATAGAAATGTATGTTTTATGGACAAATTCATGCTTCACAGAATGTGATGTAATAATAGCGGCACTCGTCTGATGTTTCCTTTGGGATTCAGCGCTTCATTGGCTGCCTGCTGGTGATCTGGAACAATTCTGGCTTTGCGAGTTAATGAAGAGTGCATGAACGCACCATTAGTGTCTTTGTGAGGCTGGCGGCAGGAAACGCATGACGACCGTGTGAAAGATCGAAAATGGCTCCTCGAGAGCCAATCAGGAGGCCCGGTTTTAAATAGACGAGGTTGGCTTGAATGCAATTAATTTGCATTGGCTTGATTTATACTCTCTGCACCTATAAACCTGAAAGGTGGAGAGAGAAGGAGAGGAGGGGAATTGTTGTTTTTCACCCCAGGAAAGAAACAACAAACTAGAGAAGAAAAAAAGACAGAAAGGAAGAAGAAGACGAGCAAAAAGAAGAGAGTTTTTCCCTCCGGCTGAAATCAATCAATCAACCCGACACACCTGTCTGTCTTTCTGTCCAACTGAAATGAGGAAAACAACTGAATTGAATTATTTAAATGTAGCTGTTGCTGAAAAGTAAGCTTGGATAACTGCAAACACACACACACACACACTCACACTCACAAACACACACACACTTTGTACCTGACACACACAGCAGTCTATCAGCTGTGTTTTGTTGCTCAAAGCATCTGAGAGTCTGCTCCTTTTTTCATCCTCTTCCATACTTCGTCTCTAATCACAGCCTGGCAGACTGCTCACTGTGTGTGTGTGCGTGTGTGTGTGTGTGCGTGTGTGTGTGTGTGTGTGTGTGTGTGTGGTGTGTGTTTGTGTGGAGGCGTGAAGAAAAACCTGGGGAAATAAATTCAAACCAGAAAAAAATTCAGAGAGAATGAGTGTGACAGAAGGAAAAAAAGATGGAAGGATGGAAAGGAGGGAGAAATATTTAAGTGGCCTGAAGACAGGAAACAGCTGCTGCAGATGGAAAAATACAACAACAACAAACACACACAGGCCGGACGAGGACAATCAACAGATGTTCCTGATTTGATCTAATTATCATTTCTTCGGTGCGTTCACAAACGGCGAACAAACAAACATCATCTCATCGATGGAAATACTGCTGCGTGCAGACTCCTGCTTGAAGCTACTCTGAAGAACTTTCATGTCGTGGGGACGTTGGCGCCCCCTGTGGACTAAAGTGGGAGTGTACTTTAGAAAACCTCTCGTTCTACTGCAACAGTCTCAGCTCGACTTTACTCCTCCATACCTTTACAGAGCTCATAGTTCTTTGCTGCCATATTAATGCGCTGAATGTATTCACATTATAAGTACTTTTTATGCAGTAAACAAGTGAACAGTAAACTATTTTACGAGTAGCAAAGTACTTTTACTGCCTATGTCAGTACTTTTACTTCAGTAAAGTATCTGAATACTTCCATCACTTCTGGAACTTACTCACAACATCTAGTAGGAATCTGCTTTGAAGTACTTCAGTACAGAAATGCTAAATGTGAACACTTCCACTTTAATTCATTCACCTGGTGCAATATCTAATCCGTGCAATATCCAATACGTTTAAGTATTATCTTACATTTTACATTTTACTCCGTCTGTATATACTGGTATATTTTTTATTCTTCTTTACTGTCATATTTTTTTATTACTGTTTACTGTTTACTGTTTAGTTTATTTATATTACTTGATTTTTATCTTCATTTTATTACTTGTGAGCAATGCTGCTGTAATCCTGTAATTTCCCCACTGAGGGACTAATAAGATAAGATAAGATAATCCTTTATCTTTCCTTTCCTCCACCTCTTGCCCCAGGCCGGGCTGTGATTGGCTGACAGCTCATTATACACATGACCAAGTCTCAGCCAGCAGAACTGATTGGTTTGCTGAAGGGAAATTAAAATGTGATCATTTAGTGTTCAGGATGAAATACAAATGAGGCAGTTTTGGTTAAAGGTGGAATTACATTGACTCCGTCATGTATTCAGTGGAAACAAAAAGAATCACGTCAGAGTTAAGTTGATTCAAATTTCAGGGTTGTGATCATCTCGATGGGAACATAACACAGTTCGGCTCACTTATCTTTTATAGATTGTGTTGTCAGCATGCTAACAGACGGACACACTCCTCAGAAAGAGACAAGGACTCCGAAGAGATTGTTTCTGTAATGGAAAAAAAACACATTTAGATTTCTGTCTTCGGTCGAAACTCCACTTGTCCACCAATTATCTCCAGCTCGCTCAGATAACAGCTGCTCCGTATTCACGAGGAGACCTGAAGAACCGAGGAGGAGGAGGAAGAGGCTCTGTGAATGTTAAACCGCTTTAACAGCCGCCGAGCAGAGACAAAGGGAAATGAACACCACACACACACACACATCTAATAATCAGTTCACACTCAATACAAATGAACAACACGGGGATGAGTTAGCTTCTGTTACAGGACAATGAAAAACTTTATTCAGAGAAGAAAGAGTCACTAAAGGTGTAATGTGTAAGATCTGAGCAGAAGGTTGGTTAAAAGATGTAAAAGTAAACCGACATTAGCAGAGATAGAAAATACATCCATGGTCTTTCAACATTTTGACAGTTTGTTTATTGGATTCAATCCAAAGTAGCAGAAACAAGAACATGTATTTGTGTTTTGGTTTCATCCTCGCTGCCACCAGGAGGCTACTTCACGTATCTGAGCGGCATGGACTGTTTATAAGAAGTGGACATCGTCAACGTCACGGCATCTGTCCGTTTGTGCTTTTTGAAGCCTCACGTTTTTTCTGGCATTTCGCCAGATTAGTTTTCGGCCATTGTCATCTTGGTTTTTGGCCATTGCCATCTTGGTTTTTGGCCATTGCTATCTTGGTTTTCGGCCATTGCTATCTTGGTTTTTGGCCATTGCTATCTTGGTTTTTGGCCATTGCTATCTTGGTTTTTGGCCATTGCTATCTTGGTTTCTGGCCTTTACCATCTTGGTTTTTGGCCATTGCTATCTTGGTTTCTGGCCTTTACCATCTTGGTTTTTGGCCATTGCTATCTTGGTTTTTGGCCTTTACCATCTTGGTTTTTGGCCATTGCTATCTTGGTTTTTGGCCTTTACCATCTTGGTTTTTGGCCATTGCCATCTTGGTTTTTGGCCATTGCTATCTTGGTTTTTGGCCTTTACCATCTTGGTTTTTGGCCATTGCCATCTTGGTTTTTGGCCATTGCCATCTTGGTTTTTGGCCATTGCCATCTTGGTTTTTGGCCATTGCCATCTTGGTTTTTGGCCATTGCCGTCTTGGTTTCTGGCCTTTACCATCTTGGTTTTTGGCCATTGCTATCTTGGTTTTTGGCCATTGCCGTCTTGGTTTTTGGCCATTGCTGTCTTGGTTTCTGGCCTTTACCATCTTGGTTTCTGGCCTTTACCATCTTGGTTTTTGGCCATTGCTATCTTGGTTTTTGGCCTTTACCATCTTGGTTTTTGGCCATTGCTATCTTGGTTTTTGGCCTTTACCATCTTGGTTTTTGGCCATTGCCATCTTGGTTTTTGGCCATTGCTATCTTGGTTTTTGGCCTTTGCCATCTTGGTTTTTGGCCATTGCCGTCTTGGTTTTTGGCCATTGCTGTCTTGGTTTCTGGCCTTTACCATCTTGGTTTTTGGCCATTGCCATCTTGGTTTCTGGCCTTTACCATCTTGGTTTTTGGCCATTGCTATCTTAGTTTTTTGGCCATTGCTATCTTGGTTTTCGGCCATTGCTTTCTTGGTTTTTGTCCGTTGCTGTCTTAGTTTTTGGCTTTTGTATTCTGGGTTTGTGGTCGTCACCATCTTGTTTTTTGGCTGTCATCATTTTGGGTTTTGGCCATAGCTATCTTGTGTTTTAAGCAATAGCCATCTTGGGTTTTGGCTGTTGCCATCTTGTTTGGTTTTTGGTCGTCACCACCTTTTTTCAACCAGAAGTGACACGAGAGGGTGGAGCTTTGTACCACCGAATGCTGTATAAGATATTTTTAGGCCACTAAAACTTTTCAGACTCGGAGGTTGGCGCTCGGCGAGACAAATAGAACCAGTGTGCACACTGTAGCACAGCTCATTTAAAGAGGTAGATACAGAGTCAGAGTGAAGGAAGTCTGACAGAGGAAGGAGGTGAAGCCTCCCTCTCACAGATCAGTTCTCCTGACAGACTTCAACACACCGACAGTGTTGCAAACTGAGTTGACAGTGAAGACATTCAGCTGTCGTTACCGATTTAAACTCGTATTTCTCCCTCGATTTATTTCTGTCTGCCTCTCGCCTCGTCTGTATTCCTGTCTTGCTGTATTTCTCTTCCCTCCTTCTGTTCCTGTATTTTTTAATTGTATCATAGAAATCATTCTGCCATCTGTTTCTCTTCCGTCTCTCTCTGACTGAGCTCAGAGCAACTGACCCGCTAACGTCAGCTGCTCTCAACCCGTCCACCAGACGATAATACGATGAAAGCGCAGCAAACATATTGCAGCTTTTAAAGTTCGACATAGATGAAATACTTGTCTGTGAACACATCTGTAACCCCTGCTTACTGTTCAATATCCGAGCCGCCCGCTTCAGGAAACTAAATTAAAATTCTGTTCGAAAACAGTCCGTCAGCCTCACGGGTCGAAAAAATAAAAAGTCAATAAAAGGTCTTGTTGGAGTTCTGTTCCCCTCCAGGTGGTTTCCATTCCTCACCTCGAAACATCCAAATCTGGAGACACATTTAGCCTCTTGTTTATCGCCGCGATGAAGCAGGCTGTTAATGTCAGCCAAGAGACATTTACAGGAACCTGAAGTGGAATCAAAGTGGTGATTAAATATGAAACGAGGGCTTTGACTCAAGGTGAATTCTGAAATTGACGCGAAGGAGAAGAAGAAGTCACAGCGGTATCATGTTCGTTTGTTTGGGCGTGAAGGAAGAGGATGAAAGGAGGATAATTAAATGTGACAGGATGAAGGTGCAACAACGACAAACTATTTTGCAACAGAGAAGAAGAAGAATGAACCCGTTAAGAAGGAAGGACAAGATGCCTGTTGTGTGTTTTATGAATGTGCGGTTTTACTCCAGATGTCTGAAATAATTTCTGTGTTTAATACAAACTGAAGAGATTTCAACGTTTGGTTCTACGATACAAAACATCGAGCTCTTGCTGTTGAATGAGGAGGTGAAAACATAGTTAATCGTTATATAAAGAAACGCTCACATCAATGTGCGTTCCAATCACATCTATCGGCATCAAACAGGAAGTCGGCGGTAAAGCAGTAAAGCCCGCCTCTTGCTCGATCTGATTGGCTGCCTCGGCTTTACGTTTCTAGTGACGCTTAGAAGCTTTTACGTGATACTCGCACCGCGTGACCGCCGTGTGGTTTCCTCTTAACGTACGTTAGCTTTGTGTTCCTGCAGCCGAGGCCGTCACGCTGCTCGCGGAGATCATCAAGCTGACCTGAAGGATGACAGAAGTACGTTCACGTTTTAAACCTACAGAGAGAAAGAAGTTTTTATGTTTGGAAATAAAACAGACAGGAAGTGGATGCAGGCTGCAGCGACACACACACACACACACACACACACACACACACACACACACACACACACACACACACACACACACTGCCTCTCCTCTGAATAGTTTCATCTTCTTTCTCTCTCTTTCCTTTTTCTTGTCATTTCTTCTCTCTCTGGATTTGCCTTCATCCTCTTTGTCAGCTGCTGTGTGTGTGTGTGTGTGTGTGTGTGTGTGTGTGTGTGTGTGTGTGTGTGTGTGTGTGTGTGTGTGTGTGTGTGTGTGTGTGTGTGTCTATGGGTGTGTGTTTGTGTGTGTGTGTGTTTTGGGAATTACAGCACAATTTACAAGTTCACCTTGACTTCAGCAAAACTGAATTATTCTGCTCTCCACTTCCCTCTGTGGCAGAAACTCTCCACAGCTCCATTTCATTCATTTCACTCTCTTCTCTCCTTCCTCCTCTTACCTTCCTCCTCTCTCTTTCCTCTTCTTACCTTTCACCTTCCTCCCTTCTCTCTCCTCTTGTCAGTCAAATCTCTGGTTGTGATGCGTCTCTTGTGTGCTTCCTCTTGATGGTGATGGATGGTGTGATGGATGGTGTGATGGATGGTGATGGATGATGTGATGGATGGTGTGATGGATGGTGATGGATGGTGTGATGGATGGTGTGATGGATGGTGATGGATGGTGTGATGGATGGTGATGGATGGTGTGATGGATGGTGATGGATGATGTGATGGATGGTGTGATGGATGGTGATGGATGATGTGATGGATGGTGTGATGGATGGTGATGGATGGTGTGATGGATGGTGTGATGGATGGTGATGGATGGTGTGATGGATGGTGATGGATGGTGTGATGGTTGGTGTGATGGATGGTGTGATGGATGGTGTGACGGATGGTGTGATGGATGGTGTGACGGATGGTGTGATGGATGGTGTGACGGATGGTGTGATGGATGGTGATGGATTGTGATGGATGGTGTGATGGATGGTGTGATGGATGGTGTGATGGATGGTGTGACGGATGGTGTGACGGATGGTGATGGATGGTGTGATGGATGGTGTGATGGATGGTGTGATGGATGGTGTGACGGATGGTGTGATGGATGGTCTGATGGATGGTGTGATGGATGGTGATGGATGGTGTGATGGATGGTGTGACGGATGGTGTGATGGATGGTGATGGATGGTGTGATGGATGGTGTGATGGATGGTGTGATGGATGGTGTGATGGATGGTGATGGATGGTGTGATGGATGGTGATGGATGGTGTGATGGATGGTGATGGATGGTGTGATGGATGGATGGTGTGATGGATGGTGATGGATGCTCTGCTGCTACAGTAATGTGATGGATGGTGATGGATGGTGTGATGGATGGTGATGGATGGTGTGATGGATGCTCTGCTGCCACAGTAATGTGATGGATGGTGTGATGGATGGTGTGATGGATGGTGTGATGGATGGTGATGGTTGGTGTGATGGATGGTGTGATGGATGCTCTGCTGCCACAGTAATGTGATGGATGGTGTGATGGATGGTGATGGTTGGTGTGATGGATGGTGATGGATGGTGATGGATGGTCTGATGGATGGTGTGATGGATGGTGATGGATGGTCTGATGGATGGTGTGATGGATGGTGTGATGGATGGTGTGATGGATGGTGATGGATGCTCTGCTGCTACAGTAATGTGATGGATGGTGATGGATGGTGTGATGGATGGTGTGATGGATGCTCTGCTGCCACAGTAATGTGATGGATGGTGTGATGGATGGTGTGATGGATGGTGATGGTTGGTGTGATGGATGGTGTGATGGATGCTCTGCTGCCACAGTAATGTGATGGATGGTGTGATGGATGGTGATGGTTGGTGTGATGGATGGTGATGGATGGTGTGATGGATGCTCTGCTGCCACAGTAATGTGATGGATGGCTTAGCGAGCGATACGAAGGGCAGTGAACACAACATCAGAAACACTGTTTGTTTAGAAAACTGTTTGTTTAAATTCAATTCAGGTTCGATTTGATTCTATTTGTTCATTTGACTGCGGGGTCGCAGGTTCAAAGCCGGCCAGACACGAACTTTATTACGTTTCTGGACGTTTTTTATGCACTATTTTACTTCCATAACACGTCTTCTGTCAGACTAGAGGAAATAAAACATTTATTTTAGAACTTTGTCTGTTTGCGTCTGTAGATTTCTACTAAATTCACCAAAAGTTACCATTAGATAACGCCTCACTTGCATATTCAAACATAACATTTCTTAACATAAGTAATCAATAAGTTTCATGGTGATAGTTCATTTTATTTTGACCCTTTTCACCTGTAGCGTCTCTCCTTATATTGAACAAAACAGAAAAGTCAAAATAAGAAGACCAAACAGATGACTTGCTCCACAACGGGCAGCTTCTACACTTTAATGACTACGCACACACACACACACATACACACACACACACACAGAAACACACACACACACACTTGGTGTCTGCAGAGGTTCTTATGAATGACCCAGATATGAATCATAATTAAAGAAGTATTTCCCTAAATTAACTTTCTGTAACAAGGAGAAATGAGCGGTGTGTGTGTGTGTGCGTGTGTGTGTGTGTGCGTGCGTGTGTGTGTGCGCTCGTGCGTGTGTCGTCTAAGTCCTTGAGTTCTGGCAGCAAAGATGAATGAGCTGTAATTATGCTGATCCGGAGATAATCGCAGGAGGAAAAGAAGAAGACGAAGGAGGAGAGCCGAGGTCGACCACCAGAGAAGAAGAGCCGTTCATGAAGGATTCACCTGTGAAAACAAACGGAAGAACGGTTTGACATGTTGAATTCATCAGATGTAATTATATCTTAATTTCCAAACGTTTGACTTGTAGATTGAATTAAGAT
>CM051709.1:18689590-18702090 GCA_028022725.1 Lycodopsis pacificus
GTGATTTTGTTATTTCAATTTCAAAGTGTTCGGTACATATTTAATCAACTTTTAACGAAATGTAAAACGGATGTGACTCGTTATCGGACAAAATGAAAGATCAAAAACAACTTCATCAGTGTAGTTTTAATCAATTCATGCTGTGGATTCATGCTCGTTTTATTTTACTCATTTGGGCGGAGAATGTGTTTATACGCCATGTTTCTTTGGGCTGCTGAAAGTTCATTTATTATATTTCACAGTGTAGAATAAATAAATATAAGAAGAATAAAAAATACAAAAAAACTGAATTTTTTACAGTTTGTGTTGGCGGACCTCAGTTTGCTAGCGAAACGTGTGTGTGTGTGTGTGTGTGTGTGTGTGTGTGTGTGTGTGTGTGTGTGTGTGTGTGTGTGTGTGTGTGTGTGTGTGTGTGTGTGTGTGTGTGTGTGTGTGTGTGTGTGTGTGTGTGTGTGTGTTCTGGCAGTTTTGAGTGTGACACATGAACTGAAATGACTCGCACACGCACACAGCAGTGTTCGTTACAGTGATGGATCTGCTCTGTGATTGGTGGCGACGTTCTAACGTGACGAGATACTGACTCATCCGATTGGCCGAGAGAAGTCAAAAGCTTGATGGATGGATGAGAGGAGGAATCTGTTTAAAGCTCCTCGTTACAGTCCGACCTCCACAATCAGACTGATGTTGACACCACTAACGACCAATCGGACGAGCCAGATAACAGGAGGGGCGGGGCTAATTGGTATTTAATTACTGGACAAACGGGGCGACAAGCTAATGAAGCAGAACACTGTATTCCCTCGCTGACATGATGAGACTTTAATTGGGAGGAGAGTCTGTCTGTGTCACCTGTCCGTCTTCGGGACGTTAGTGGGAAATAAAAGCTGCCGACTGGCGGCAAGCGGCCGCGTGATTGGTCGGCTAGTCTGTTGCTACTTGGAGATTCTTTATTTTTTTGCCAAGTTGTGAATTTTTACAGGAAGTCGACAAAGTGGTGAATTCCTGCCGGAGCCAATTATATTCAATCACACACACACTGGAGACACATATTCACACGTTTACAGGAAAAGTGAGAGAGAGAGAACTTTAACAGCCTCGTCGCTGAATAACTAAATACAGTCGATGTGTTCTGCCAGACGAACTATGTGTGTTATAGGAGATATATTGTGCTGTGTGGTTTTGTCTCATTTATAAACTGGTATGTTGTTCGATGTCAAAGACAGAAGTATACACCAGAAAGCAGCGTATGCTTTAGGGCGGGGCTACCTTGTGATTGACAGGTCTCTACCACGGTGTTGTCCGGTCTGGGAGTTGTCCGTGTTTCTGTTTGACAACTTTAATCCTCTCCCAGTGTGCTTTCACTTCATGAAAGTTGATTGAATTTCCACAAAAAAGTGTGTTATCGAGCGTATATAACCAATAACCAAGATGGCGACTTACAAAACAACAATATGGTGATGGTCAAAAACCAAGATGGCGACGGCCATAATGTCAAACTCAAGGCTTCAAAACCTCACGAAGGAGCTAAAAACGCCGGTTAACACCAGCTAAATGCATTCATTTGGTCTCATTTATAAAGTATTAAATTATTCACATGTTTATATTCATAACACATGCGTGAAATGAAAAAAGTCTTTGAAATGTTTGGACCATGTATTCAAGGTGATAAAATGACATAATAAGAAGTCAGGAACGCTCTTCTCTTGATGTTTTTATGAGGCCTGCTGTTGATTTGGGTGCCGATGGTTTTCTCTTTCTGAAGAAGTGTCTTTAGAAAAAGAAGTTTGGGAAACATTGCTTTGGGTGCACCAGGCTTTACATTCATCATGTGGACACGCACACACATGCTGCCCCCTACTGGCCAAAACCTACTGGCCAAAACAATATGTTCGTCCAGGTCTGTCCGCCCGTCCGTCTGTCTGTCCGTCTCTCTGTCTGTCTGTCTCTCTGTCCGTCTCTCTGTCGCTCTGTCTGTCTGTCTGTCTGTCTCTCTGTCTCTCTGTCTGTCTGTCTCTCTGTCTGTCTGTCTGTCTCTCTGTCTCTCTGTCTGTCTCTCTGTCTGTCTGTCTGTCTGTCTCTCTGTCTCTCTGTCTGTTTGTCTGTCTGTCTGTCTGTCTGTCTCTCTGTCTGTCTGTCTGTCTCTCTGTCTCTCTGTCTGTCTGTCTACCTTCTTCCTCTTTTATTTCAGAATGCTCTGTTCAGCAAACCGGTTTATTTTGTTCTGTCCACGACAGACGAGTTTCTCTGCTGCTTCAACATTTCCCTGCTGTGTGTGTGTGTGTGTGTGTGTGTGTGTGTGTGTGTGTGTGTGTGTGTGTGTGTGTGTGTGTGTGTGTGTGTGTGTGTGTGTGTGTGTGTGTGTGTGTGTGTGTGTGTTGATAACAGTACTCCTCTGATAATCAGCCACAATTACGTCCCGAAAGAAAGGGAGAGAAGAAGTGGGAGGAAGCTATCAGGAGGGAACCATTGATATGGTAATATCTGTGTCACACACACACACACACACACACACATGCACGTGTACACACACACACACATGTATACAGAGGCGGGTGACAGCAGCAGAATAGGAGGTTGCATATTGTGTCTCACAAACCTTTTATTACAGCACAAGACTGAAACGACTCATCAGAGACAGAGAGGAGAGAGCCTCCGTCATTCTGATCACTTCTGATGACGCGTTCCTCCTCGTTCACAATCAGAAGTCGTGTTCGTGTTCGTCCAACGTGTCATTTGATTTGTCTTTGTGCTTTAAGCTCTCTAGTTGGATGTTTCTGTCACTTTTAGGGTCTAGTCTTACATCTTCTGTCGTCGACTCTTCACTAAAACCTCATTGAAGTCAGTTTCAGTGATAGTTGAAGTGTCTGTCTGCAGACGGATGGATGTGTGTCTTGGGATTATGGTCTTCAGATTGATTTTTACACACTGGCATTGTTTTCACCAGGACAAAGTCGACAGAGTGGTTTAGCAGGAGCTTCTGAGACACAAGTAATCTAAAGTTATCTGTGCAAATGAGCAATATAAACACATACGATAGACCATCTGCTGTTCAACATGTGGATGGCAGCAGACACAAAGGAAACATTTCTTGGGCTTCACCATGCAGCCTGAGGGTAACCGGTGAAACTCTGACTGAAGGCGCTGATGTTCTTCCTTCAGCTGCTTGTTATACAGGTCTGTCGACTGGCTTGACTCATAGTCACTTTCACCGGGTCTGTTATTGTTGGCCAAAGTCAAGTTCCCATCCCAAGCAACACAACAGGAAATTCAAACTGGTTCAATAAACCTTTAATGGAAGAAAGAGTAATTAACAGAGATTTATGTAAGAACCTTTATCATTGTAGAAAACATGAAAACACAGTTTCTTATCAACTGGGCTTTGAAACGCATGCTGCTTCCAGGAAACAAGTAAAGTAGACTGAAAGAGTGGAAGAGTTCAAACTGTGAGTATCTCCAAATAGAAAAACTGTTCTCAGCTTTGTGACTTTGCATTTTCCAAACGAAGGAACATAAATGAACACTTCATGCTTCAGTTCATCACAAACATTCAACATCAACACATACGTGGTTTTCACTGGCATGCAAGTTGGCACTGAGCTGCACTTTCTGTTGGACAGGTTGGACAGGTGAGGGAGGTTTGGGTTTGTGAAGGCACAGACGTCACATCCTCTTGTTGCATCCACATTATGTGGAGCTGAGAGACAGAGACACAGCTCTGAAGTCAAACAGGAAGAAAACAGACAGTTTGAGAGACGGACCGACACAGAAAGTCACTCTGCTTGAGATAAGACCCTCTGAGTCTCTGAGCTTCGGAGGAAACCTGAAATCCAGAACACATTTCCATAATCTGCCTTGCATTCTAACCAACAGGCCCCGAAACACTCATCTCTATTCCCATCATGCACCTGGCCTCTGACACATTAACAGAATCCATCCAACCTGTACAGACTTTCAGCTGTTTGGTAAAGATGCTCGCTGCTGATGTTGCACTGATGTTTGTCACTCAGGATCTCACACAGACGTAATATAGGTCGTGGGCGGAGTCACCATGTGGTCACTCAATGGCTTGAGGACGACGGGTTTGAAGCCTCAAGTTTGGCATCTTGGTTTTTGCAACCAGAAGTTCCACGAGAGGGTGGAGACAAATACGACTGAACGCTGAATCATTGTGAAACAGTTAAAGTTGTAAGACGAAAACACGGACAACTCCCAGACCGGGCAACGCCGTGGTAGCGACCTGTCAATCAGCGTATAGCCCCGCCCTAAAGCATCCCCTGCTTTATGGTCTGTGTGACTCTAAATGGACCATCATGTACTAAATGAACATCATGCTGTATTGAAGAAGACTTGAAACTAGAGATTGAGACATAAACTCATGTTTACAATGTTTACTGAGGGAATAAATCAAGAGAGAAGTAGAGTCATTTTCTCATAGACTTCTATACTAGGTGTATATACTAGTATATACTAGTATACTGGTGTCGGTGTTGGCTCACACAGAAACCGGAGGAGCAGAGAGGAGAAGCTCCCTTTCGGAGCTCCGACAGCAGGTGGAAGGCTGCAGTGAAGCCGGTTCTAGGTCTGTCCACGGTGGGCCGGTCTCTGCTGGAGGATCTGGGTCAGTCCACGGTGGGCCGGTCTCTGCTGGAGGGTCTGGGTCAGTCCACGGTGGACCGGTCTCGGCTGGAGGATCTGGGTCTGTCCACGGTGGACCGGTCTCTGCTGGAGGATCTGGGTCTGTCCACGGTGGGCCGGTCTCTGCTGGAGGATCTGGGTCTGTCCACGGTGGACCGGTCTCTGCTGGAGGATCTGGGTTTGTCCATGGTGGACCGGTCTCTGCTGGAGTCTGAGCTGAAGGAGGTTCTGGTGAACCTGCATGAGTTCATCTGGTTTCACCAGAATCCGACCCGGTGGTTCCGATGAAGAGCATCAAGAATAGCTCTATAGAAACAGACCATCTTCTCTCTGATGGTCTCTTTACTGATGGAGGTCTGATAGAGGATCAGGATTATTCTAAGACTGATTCACAACCATCTAAGAAGCCACAAATGGCATTGAATAATAACATCGTAATAAAGTCGTGAAATTTTCCCGATTCACAATCTATTGGTTTTGTGTACAGGACACGAATTGTCTATTGTGTCGTTCAGGATGAAAATATGCCAAGAAAGTCCTTTTTTAACGTAACGTTGTCCCGATAAAAAAGTTCTGCCGAGGGACACAGAAAAAATTGGTGTCCATGTACACCAAACCAATAGATTGCGTTTCATGACTATTTCACAAACTTTTGTGAGACTGTGTTGAAAACATCGCAGGTTTTTGAAAAAGCAGTGATTAGTTTAATCTGACAGCAGGGGAGATAATCAGAGGGAGGGAGCTCAAGGGGCAGAAGAATGGGTGGAGTCTCTCAGTGAAGGAGCAGCCAGTGATGGAGTAGATAAGAGCTGCTGAATCTGCATTATAGAAGGAGACCAGACCCTTCTCATAATCCACGAACACTCTCACGTTCTCAATCTGATCATTCACAGAGAGACGGACAGGCTCGCTAGTAAATCCAGCATACTTGTCTCCATTCCAATGTTGTAAAGCCCAGATGCCATCTTCAGGGTTTAGTTTAGGTTTTCCCTTCCTGTTGAAGGACTCTTTGGCCACTCCTAAAACCCAGTCAGTCTTTCCTTTAACTTGAACATCATAGTAAAATCTCCCAAAAGAGAAACTCTGCTTTCCCAAGACACAAACAAAAGTATCAAATCGCTTTGAGTTGTCTGGGACTTCATTCCTCACAGAACTATAATGTACTTGTCTCCCATCATCAGACAGGATGAGATAAGGATGAGCTGTATCAGGATCCAGAGTCACATCCAATGCACTCCCCCAGAGGTTCAACAGCTCAGCTTCCTCGAGCTTCTCCATCTCATTTTTGTCTGTCTCTATCAGCTGAAACACTGCAGTCTCTACAGCTGTCCTCAGGAGTCCTTCATAAGACACTGAAGAAATGTTGACATCTGGCAAGTCGCCGGCAAGAGGAGCAGTGTTAAAGAATGGGAAGCTCTGGAAGAAGTGGAGGTGGTCTTTTGAGCGTGAGAGCTGCTCCACCTCAGTCCGCCTCTCCATCAGCTCAGAGATTTCCTGCTCCAGCTCTTTGGTGAAACCTTTGACCTGCTTCTCAGTCATTTTGTGCTTCGCTTCAATCATCCCGATGAACTCGGCATGATATTTTTCCAAAGTCTGTGTCAAAGCGGTGAAGACTTGAGCACCATCAGCCATCTCTCTGTCTGCAGCTTTCTTGCTAACCCAAACCCAATGTTTGACCTCCTGTATTTTCAGCTGTCTCTCCCGGATCTTCTGCTGAATTTCAGCCTCTGTTTTCTGAAGCTCTTTCATCTTTACTTCGTATTGTTCTTTCAGAGGAACAATGTCGTGAGATCTGTGACTTGAGTCAGCGCAGGACTGACATATGGGCATTTCATCGTTCTTGCAGTAGAGCTCCAGAGGTTTGCCATGCTTAGGACACACGCTGCCCGCCGCGTTCTCTACCACATCAAACTGCTGAGGAGTTATCGGGCTGGACACCGTTTTATGAAGTTCTAGGTAGATTGTAATGCAGATGGTCAGACATGGCAGGCCTAATACTAAGAAAATGTAGAAGTTCAGGGCAGTCTGCTTAGTAGGAATCAATTCAGTAGGAATGTCACAAGAAACTTCAACGGGTTCAGCAACTTGTTGCTCTGAGCTCTTACTGTCTCTCCTTCCAGCTGACTGTCTGTGCTTAAGAACCATCTCAGCCATGATAGTGTTGACCCGAAGCTTATATTTTCTATCAACACACTCTTTGCACAAGGGACACAGGCGCTGGAAGTTAGAACTCAAGTGGTTCGTGATGCATGTTTTGCAGAAGTTGTGTCCACATGATAACGTGACTGGATCGTTGAACACTTCCAGGCAGATGCAGCACGTAAGCTGCTCTTCAGTTTCCAGATAGTTGTCAGCTGACATGTTGACACCCTGGAGATAAAAGACAACCTGTGAGTAATCGGTGTCATTACACAACTCTTCTACATGTTGTATTGTATTATAACATAGCAAAGCAACGTTTCTTAGACACTCTCTTTCAGCATACTTTAAATGTAGGGATGCAACTCTCTGACTTTACCTTAAACCGATACCTGTGCTTTGGATTTTGCCCGATACCGAGTACCGATCCAATACGAGTGTTTAATCAATAATCTGTATAAGTGTGTAAGGCAACATCAGGCTTGACTCAAACAAAATGTAAAAAATAAATAAATAGATATACGTTTACCGAATTTTTATGTATTTATTAAAACTATAAATTGTGCACCAGCAACTTAAATTATTTTCAAAATGAAAAGGAATAACAATTCAAGTGTACACTTTTTAATTTCTGCAACAAATTGTTCTTAAAAAACGTAAACTGGGATTAATATTCCAGTGTATAATGTATACAGTATTTAAACATAGAATAGATCGGACCCATTGTCATCGATAGCAGAAGCTATTTAAGTCAGTATCGGCCCGATATCAGTATCGGTGCATCCAGATTTGAAAATGTGTTATTTTGGTGATTTTAAGTGGTAATATCAAAAGAGACTCACAGTTTTAATTCATGGCAGTATTCTGCAACAAATCAAACCCAGTGAGAATGAAAACGTCTAATGAGATCCAATAGAAACGTCAAATTCTTCTCAAAACCAAAACACATTAACGTTTCTTTAAACTATTTTAACTAAATCTAAATGTTGGCCAACATACGGCTTACATTTCTATTTAGTTAAAATATTTTTTTAAAACTTTATACATTTAACCATTGTAGTATTTTATCCTCTAAAGATGCATTTTACATTTAGTACCAGTAACCACTAATTAACTGTACTGACCTGTGTACGCTCAAGATTCTGCCGTGTTGTTAGAATGATGAAGAAACTATTTTATTGGATTTTGAGACGGAAACCGATCCAGACCTCTGCTGTCAGTCCGAGTGTCGCACCGCTCTCTGGAGAGGAAGGTGAGACTCTGAGAAACAGGTTCTAGGCCACTATTATTTGCCAGAGGCACAAAAACACGCCCTCAAATGCATAGTTTTATGACAGCCTGATAATATAACACAGTCACAGCAAACCGCAACGAACGCGTCACAACAACCTTTGAGTGGAACACCGGTCTCACAGTTAAAGGCCTGTTTGTTGGACCCATCCTCCTCTAATCCCGCCCATCACAAGTAGTCTCTGGTGATACAGCCTCACAGAGCTGGTAACATGTAGACTCTTCTTTTAAATCTATGCAATTCTGTTCTACTAAACCTGAACCTGAGTTTAACCTTTCACTCTTACTAGAAATCAAACTGTACTAACATCAATACGGAGATAATGCTGTAATATTTTGTATTAATATAACGCAGATACTACAGTTCATGCTCCGTCTCTCACTACGCTTTCTGTATTGTCAGCAGTCAGCAGCTCTTCATGTTAATGTTGCGTGAAGCCAACGTCTGTTTGAAGCAGATTTACGCAATCTTCCTCTGACGGTGAGCGGCGTTTATTGTGCAGCTGTCAGCAGCTTCAGTCTCTGTTTTTCTGCTCGGATCTGTTTCTGCCGTAGTCGCTCTGTTGTTTTTTGGGTTGTACTGAACACAGTCCAGTCTTCTGTTTTTCAAATGAGCGTGTTCGTCTCACAACTTTAACTCTTTCACAGAGTGTTTTTGCTTCATCAAAGTTAATTGTAACATTGTGTTCGCCTCAGTGGTCAGTTGTATTTGTCTCCACCTTCTCGTGGAACTTCTGGTTGCAAAAAACAAGATGGTGACGTCCAAAAACCAAGATGGTGACGTCCAAAAAACAAGATGGTGACGTCCAAAAACCAAGATGGTGACGTCCAAAAAACAAGATGGTGACGTCCAAAAACCAAGATGGTGACGTCCAAAAACCAAGATGGTGACGTCCAAAAAACAAGATGGTGACGTCCAAAAAACAAGATGGTGACGTCCAAAAACCAAGATGGTGACGTCCAAAAAACAAGATGGTGACGTCCAAAAAACAAGATGGTGACGTCCAAAAACCAAGATGCCAAACTTGAGGCTTCACACCCGTCGTCCTCAAACCATTGAGTGTCCACATGGTGACTCCGCCCACTACCTATATTACGTCTGTGTGAGATCCTGAGTGACAAACATCAGTGCAACATCAGCAGCGAGCATCTTTACCAAACAGCTGAACGTCTGCACAGGTTGGATGGATTCTGGTAATGTGTGTTTGATTTAAAGTTTCAAGAGATGCTTTCATTCTTTGTTTTCAGGTAAATTTAAAGCTTTTTTTCTCAGTTTCAGACACCACCGGTGAATCAGCATCGCCGTGTTTTATTAAATGAGGTTTCAATTACGCCGAGACAGACGAGTGCATCAGTGATGTTGTAGCTGTCGCTCATCCCTCCAGCTTCATTAACTTCCTGTTTCTGAACCTCTCTCATCTCCTTGACCGTGTCTGTTTTAAATGAGCTGTCAATCAGCCGGCCGGGCCGCCAGAGTCACAATTACTCCGACATTATTACCTCGACATACGAGACGGATGATTAAAAAAAGAGGTTCTGTGCGGTCGGTTCACTTTAATGCGAGCACGAGCTGAAAACGCTGAAAACTACACCTGACTCTCACAGTGGAGGAAACGCCAGAATAGTCATTTCAACTGAAGAGGAGAAAAAGATGCTGAACTTTAACAGCTCAGCTTATATTGACTGTCTCACTAATGCAGAGTGTGCATCGTTCTGGCAGATCAGGAAACAGGAAATAGTTTAAAAGTTGAGGTTTTTGCTTCCTGAAACGCCTCCAGAACCTTCTCACGACTACCTAAACCTCCACAAGGATTACAACCTTCTCAAGGACCCTTAATACTCATTCAAAGTCTATTTAGTTTCCTTTGGGTCCCTACAATCCTCTCAAGGACTACTATAACCACCTTCATTATTGCCACAACCATCCCAAGTTACCACCTACTGAAGGATGCCTACAGCCTCCTCAAGGGTCCTACAACGTCTTCAATGAATCCAATGACCCCTACAAAATCCTCTACTACCTCTTTACAGGCTGCTAAAGCTTGTCAAGCACCACTAAAACCTCTTCAATGACTCATAAAATCATCTCAAGGACCCCTACAACCTCCTCAATGATGCCTATAGACTCTGGTGAATACAACCTCTTCAGTGCACCTACCATCATTGCAAACTATTCATTGACTCCAATGGCTCCTACAACCTCCTCTAACAGTGAAAACCTCTTCAAGCATTTTTACTCTTTAATTTCTTCAATGCCTCCAATCACACAGATCTTCAATGGCCTCTACAACTTACTCAAGGACTGAAATGTCCTCAAGGACTGCTACAACCTCCTTTATTATTCCCACAACCATCTCAAGGACCCCTACCGCCGACTGAAGAACCACTACAACCCCTTCCAGGACCCTTATAATCTATTCAAGGACTCCTACCGCTCACTGTAGGACATCTGCAACCACTCAAGAATGCCCACAACCTCCTCAGGGGCTCCTACCTCATCTTCAATGACACTCAAGCTCCAACGTCCTCAAGGATGCCTACAACCTCTTCAAGAATGGCTACCTCTTGAAGGGCCCCTACAAAGAAGGACCTCCATAACATCCTCAATGATCCATGCAACCTCTTCAAGACGCCTACAACCTCATCAAGGATGCTTTCAACCTGCTCAAGGTGTCCTTCAAGCACAATAACAAAACAATGAGTAGCACAGAAGTATTTCCTAGCTGTCGCCAGCAGATGGCGCCAAAGCACCATCAAACAGACCTGCTGTCTCTGAAGCGTCCTGTTTGAATTCAGCAGGTTTCTTTCTCTCTCTTCTCCATCACAGACTCGTTAGTCCTGGTTTTAGTCTCACTAAAACAGCTAATTCAGGATTTGTGATTTTTAAAATTGAATAGAATTTACCAGTTAACGCCAAAAAAAGACATTACAGAAATGTTGAATAAAGGCAGTTTTTTTAGATCAAAAAGAGACATTAATGCCATGAATATATTGTAATACATCAAAACAATAACATGTCAAGAAGTGGGCATGAAAGCATAAAGGGAAAGTGTAAAGTTGTCATATAGGTTACATCATCTTTAAATTATTCTGATGGAGAATGTGTCTTTTTTATGCTGCCACTTGGGGGCGCCAGCGTAGAATTTTACAAACTCCACACAAACCTTGAAGTGGTTTTAACTAAAAACCGCTAAACACTACCATTTCATGTTAAGATCATGATGAAATGTGCTGAATGAGTCACTTTTAGGAGTAAAACACTGGAATGTATTTCATTATATGTCATCAATATTTCACTTTCTGGCCTAAAGTGAAGCTGTGAATGTAAATCGTCGTCTACGTGTGTCTCTGAATTCAAGATTAAGGACTTTAAACTTTCAATTTGTGTTTTATTGAAGTCATTCTGGCTGTAGACGGTATATTCGCCTCTGTTCACCCTCTTTGTATCGCTCTATCAGACACTTAAAGGTACAGGTGTGTACCTCAAGGTGTGTGTGATTTAGTGCCATCTAGTGGTGAAGTTGCAGATTGCATCCAACTGAATCACGCTCCGCTCACTCCTCCCTTTCACGAAGAGAACTACGGTTTCCTTAGGTAACCATGTGAAAGGTTCTCTCTAGAGCAGGGGTGTCAAACTCATTTTCACTCTGGGGCCACATCAGCATCACGGTCAAACATTTTTTTTTAAAAATAAATCTTTTTTTTTTTTTTTTTTAGCTGGGGGATTCGTGGGCCACATAAAATGACGGCCCGCGGGCCGTATGTTTGACACCCCTGCTCTAGAGCCAGTGTTTGGTTTGGCCTCTCTGGGCTACCATAGAATGCCGATGGCGGACTCCGCCTCCAGCTCCCGAAAAAAGCAGAAAAGAAGGGCTCATTTTAACGGAAACACAATAGTTATTTTAGGTGATTCCACACTAATTAAAACATAGTTCTATATATTATCACATTTCTGTTAATAAATCCTCCTTTAATTTACTGTCCACCATTTTATTATAGTGTCTGAATTTAATGTGTGTATTTATTCAGACAAATATGTCACAATGGAAAGAAAAAGGTGTTTTAAATTTAAAATAAGATGTGATCTGTAACAAAACAACCAAATGTACTTTAAATTAAAGACGCATACATGTATGTTATATTTCTGCCATTTTAGACACTTTTATTGAGAAAAGAAGCCTCTTTATTCACGGAATGAATCAAATGTCTGTTTCATTCATAAACCTGTTGAATGCGCCCAACACACTCACACGCGCACACTCACACGCACACACACACGCACACACACGCACTCCTCTAAGCTCCGCCCTCCCGAGGAGAGAGACCGGGAGGCCCGCTGGTGAATAAGTTAACGTTCATTGAAAGCAGCGGACGGACGGATCCGGTCTCTGTTTTTAACCCGTCTCTCCGCTGCAGGAGTCCCGCCGCTGTGCTCG
>CM051709.1:18709590-18717090 GCA_028022725.1 Lycodopsis pacificus
TATATAAATGTAATGTACATTTCAGATAATGAGACAAAAATCAGACAAAACTTAAATGTATAAACTCAAAGTTTTAAAGGAATAAGACAAAATAAATAAGCGAAAAAACGGTGTGAAGGAAACTCACTTCTGACCAGCATCTGGTTGCTGTGGTGACGGCCTACGGCTGATCACACTGCGTGTGTGTGTGTGTGAGTGAGTGTGTGTGTGTGTGTGTGTGTGTGTGTGTGTGTGTGAAAGGAAATGTTCTTAAATAGACAAGTCACGCCTCAACACACACACACACACACACACACACAGACAGTGTGTTCCACAGTCAGCTAACAGAGTCAGCGGAGTGTGTCGGTTTCGGAAGGAAACTTCCAGAAAAGAGGCCGTTTCAGGAGTCCGCTCACACAGCGCAGCAGCGGGACTGTGGCCTCAGCGGAGAAGGTGAAACGTGTCGTGTGGAGGTGGTTGTGCGTGTGAGTCACACGGTTCCCAGAGAGAGAATCTTCCGTTGTGACGTGAGTTTCATCTCCCGCGAGGCCGACGAGCACTTCATGTCCTCGTTTACTGCGAAGATGAAGAAACTTGCCCCCGATGCGGTTCAGTCGACACGATGTTCAGCATCACAAACGTGTTGCAGAACAAGCAACTTACTGACGATTGAGGCTTGAAAATGTGAAGTTTTAGTCTTGAAAACATCCTCTGAGGAGCACGAACGTGCTCAGTAAATCACGTGGAGGAGACAGTAGTTGTGCCAAAGTGTTTACTGACGATTTAGAAAAATCTCAACAACTATTGGATGGAATGTCATGATGTCCAGGAACAGATGTTCATGGTTCCCAGGGGATGAATCCTTTGGCACAGCAGCAAATGGATGCAGACATTGTGTTTGTATGAATGTCTCTGCTCGTGAAGGCGTGTGCATGTTGTCTGTACGCGCTCATCGTTGATACATCTGGCCCGCTGATAGGAAGCCGAGTTGTTTGGCGAAACTTCCAAAAACACAGGAAGCAAACATCGTCCAAAATCAAAGAAAGAGGACAGACGTCTGAGGGATGTTTCTGTCCTCGAGGTCAGACGTCCGAGGGATGTTTCTATCCTCGAGGCTCAGACGTCCGAGGGATGTTTCTGTCCTCGAGGACAGACGTCCGAGGGATGTTTCTGTCCTCGAGGTCAGACGTCCGAGGGATGTTTCTATCCTCGACGTTCAGACGTCCGAGGGATGTTTCTGTCCTCGAGGACAGACGTCCGAGGGATGTTTCTATCCTCGAGGCTCAGACGTCCGAGGGATGTTTCTGTCCTCGAGGACAGACGTCCGAGGGATGTTTCTGTCCTCGAGGTCAGACGTCCGAGGGATGTTTCTATCCTCGACGTTCAGACGTCCGAGGGATGTTTCTGTCCTCGACGTTCAGACGTCCGAGGGATGTTTCTGTCCTCGAGGACAGACGTCCGAGGGATGTTTCTGTCCTCGAGGTTCAGACGTCCGAGGGATGTTTCTGTCCTCGAGGACAGACGTCCGAGGGATGTTTCTGTCCTCGAGGTTCAGACGTCCGAGGGATGTTTCTGTCCTCGAGGTCAGACGTCCGAGGGATGTTTCTGTCCTCGAGGTTCAGACGTCCGAGGGATGTTTCTGTCCTCGAGGTCAGACGTCCGAGGGATGTTTCTGTCCTCGAGGTTCAGACGTCCGAGGGATGTTTCTGTCCTCGAGGTTCAGACGTCCGAGGGATGTTTCTGTCCTCGAGGTTCAGACGTCCGAGGGATGTTTCTGTCCTCGACGTTCAGACGTCCGAGGGATGTTTCTGTCCTCGAGGTTCAGACGTCCGAGGGATGTTTCTGTCCTCGAGGTTCAGACGTCCGAGGGATGTTTCTGTCCTCGAGGTCAGACGTCCGAGGGATGTTTCTGTCCTCGAGGTTCAGACGTCCGAGGGATGTTTCTGTCCTCGAGGTTCAGACGTCCGAGGGATGTTTCTGTCCTCGAGGTTCAGACGTCCGAGGGATGTTTCTGTCCTCGAGGTTCAGACGTCCGAGGGATGTTTCTGTCCTCGAGGTTCAGACGTCCGAGGGATGTTTCTGTCCTCGAGGTTCAGACGTCCGAGGGATGTTTCTGTCCTCGAGGTTCAGACGTCCGAGGGATGTTTCTGTCCTCGACGTTCAGACGTCCGAGGGATGTTTCTGTCCTCGAGGTTCAGACGTCCGAGGGATGTTTCTGTCCTCGAGGTTCAGACGTCCGAGGGATGTTTCTGTCCTCGAGGTTCATACGTCCGAGGGATGTTTCTGTCCTCGAGGTTCAGACGTCCGAGGGATGTTTCTGTCCTCGAGGTTCAGACGTCCGAGGGATGTTTCTGTCCTCGAGGTTCAGACGTCCGAGGGATGTTTCTGTCCTCGAGGTTCAGACGTCCGAGGGATGTTTCTGCCCTCGAGGTTCAGACGAGACATCAGAAAACACTCGTCTGTGTTCTGACAGAACGCCGCTCAGCCAGCAGCAGGACTGCAGTCCGTCGGCGCTGATCCTGAGAAGAATGAACAGCAACGTCAAATAAACCAGACGTCTGTCCACAGCTTCAATCTGCTCTCCCCCTCTGACTCTTCTCTCAGCTCTTATTGTATATTTCTGTCTCTATGGAAGGCGACGTCTGTCACTCGCTGAAGTATCTCAACGAAAGTCGGATAAGTTGCAATGAATCCCAACAGAAGATGGACTTTCAGGATCCTGTTGCACCTCAGTGAGGTTCCGCGTTGGTGGAAGTTTGTGAAACAACAATTGGATGGATTGTCATGAGATTTGGTTTCCACATTCATGCTCCCCTGAGGATGCGTTGCACTGAATTTGATGATCCGATGACTTTTCATCCGGCGCCATCAGCTGATCCAATCTTTAGTTTGTCCGATACTTTGACGTACCGCCCACTTTGTCTACAAACCGTCTACAAGTCAGAATTATTACGTTTAAAGGTGTCACACTTTTAGAAACACATACGAACTCACGTCCTGAAACTTCTAGAGCAGTAGTACGACTGTTCATCTTTGTTTGAGCACTTTTGTTTGTCTGTTTGCAAAAGAAAATGAACCATTTTGATAATTGATTATTAATTTTTAAGCAAAAAAAAGGCAAATCTAGGACATTTAAGCTTCTTAAATATGAGGATTTGTCTCTTTTGTCTTTTGTCATAAATGACTGTAAAGTGAATGCTTTTGGGTTTTGGACAAAGGAAGATGTCTGAAAATGTCTTTTGGGGATCAAGGAACTTGTGATTTATCGACGAAACAAAAGGAAACAATCTGCAGTTGAACATTAATGAAAGGAATCGTTCATACAGCCTTCGAGGAGCCGACTGCAGATCTTATTCCTGACAGCTGTTCCTGCAGCTAACGGAAGAAGAAGTGAAGCACGGAGCAGCCACGGCCTCGTATCTGCTGCCAGCTTTGTTGTCTTAAAACAGGACATCGTGTGTTTGTGGACGTGCGGGCGAAGACAGGAGCGAGTTTCCCGTCTTTCCTGGAATTGTTATCGTTCGTGAGGACATTTGAAGTGAAGCGCGGCTCGCTGAGCGTTAGCTTACGTCTGCTAATGCACGGCAACGTAAACACCGGCGGACGTCTGAACTCGGAGGGGAAGCTGCCGCGTCCTTCCATGGCAACAGCGTAATGGAGAGGAATGTGCCATGATTGATGAGGGCAGCAACGCACCAATAATAGCGTCTGAATGCATTTTAATCGCCGCACAGTACGACATTTTAGAATCGCTTCATGTTGCAGCATGAAAAGAAGAACAACTGGGAAGCAGAGCGTCGTGACCCGCTGCTCCTTTCTAGTTCAAAGCCACTGGTTAGCATCGATGCTAGGCTAACGTTAGCATTTAGCAGCCCCTAGCCAAACAGAGGAGGTGTGGTCTTCCCGCAAGGCATGCTGGGTAGGCTCTCCCGCCCATGTGCTGGGTCAAAGGCATAAAAAAATAACATTTGTGGATTTCTTTTACATTTAATTTACAACAAGAAATATTTGTGTGCGCATCAGAAATATATAGTTTTAATCGTTTGGTTTCTGTTTACATTCATAAACAGCACAATGATAAAACACATATTTGTGGAGAGAGTCGTATAGATCACGAAATACATTCATGAATCCTGCGTGTGTGTTTGTACAGAGACGTATCTGACGCTACTTGAGTCGACAGTGTGTGTTTGAGGAGGAAGAGACATCACAAAGTAAAGTGACGGCTGGAAGGAGAGACAAGAGTTCAGACGAGTGTTTGGAGGAAAAACAAAACGATGGCCGACGGCAACGCTAGCCCTGACGTGTGTGTGTGTGTGTGTGTGTGTGTGTGCTCTGTAAACACACACACACCTTTTCACCTTTCTCCCACCCTTCTCTCTTCCTGCCTCCCGAGGCTCTCATTCATTCACAAAGTTGTTGTTGTTTCTTTTCTTCTTCTGCGTCAAAAGAAGAAGGAAGGTTCAGCCTCTGCCTCGTCTCGGGATCGCGTTGCGATGTCCTCGCTGACTCACGACATCACTTCCTCCCACTCTGTTCCAGCAGGAGAGAACATGAAATGTCATGTTGAGAGAGAGATGTTGGAAAGAGGAACGAATGAATAAAACGGTGGAACTGAGCAGCAAAGACGAGAGGAAGTTTGATGATTGAGTCGTTTGTTTTCATCCTAAAGACTTTTAATCAAATCAACCCGAGAAAATGTACCGTAATCACTTCAATTATACTTTTGGTCATATTGTAAGTAACACTTTTCTGTGTGTGTGTGTGTGTGTGTGTGTGTGTGTGTGTAGGTTCTTGGCCGGGTGCTGCTGCTGCAGCTCATCGACGACCTGGTTCGTGGTTACCGCAACAACGAAGCGTGGTCATCGCAGTTACTGAAGAGCACCCGCATCCACATCCTGCCCACGATGAACCCCGACGGCTTCGACGCAGCGGACACGGACTGCTTGTACAGCCAGGGCAGGTAAACAAAGCTGCATTCTCTCTAGTGGCCACCAGGGGGCGACTCCTCTGGTTGTATAGAAGTCTATAGAAAATGACTCTACTTCTCTCTTGATTTATTCCCTCAGTAAACATTGTAAACATGAGTTTATGTCTCAATCTCTAGTTTCAAGTCTTCTTCAATACAGCATGATGTTCATTTAGTACATGATGGTCCATTTAGAGTCACACAGACCATAAAGCAGGGGATGCTTTAGGGGCGGGGCTTACTGTGATTGACAGGTCTCTAATAGACCATAAAGCAGGGGATGCTTTAGGGCGGGGCTACACGCTGATTGACAGGTCTCTAATAGACCATAAAGCAGGGGATGCTTTAGGGGCGGGGCTTACTGTGATTGACAGGTCTCTACCACGGCGGTCTGGGAGTTTTCCGCGTTTTCGTCTCACAACTTTAACTCTTCAAAAGAAAAGTTAATTGGAACATTTTGATCACCTAAAAATGTTTCAGCGTTCAGTTTTCAGTGTTCATCTCCAACCTCTCGTGTCACTTCTGGTTGCAAAGAAACAAGATGGCGACGGCCAAAATGCCGAAACTCAAGGCTTCAAAAACAGCAGGAACCGATGTCTGACTACGTCCACTTCTTGGATACAGTCTATGCTGGTTACAGCTGATGAAGCTCCGCTTCACACTGATATCTCCGTCAGCACTGTTGCCCTTTGGTTGCACTGTTAGCTGCTAGCCGCCGGCTCAGCCGTCGCCATCTTGAGAGCCGTGTGGAGTCAATAGATATGCTCTGATATTTTAAATGTATTACCTTTAAAGAGCCACTTATTATTTGTATGCATGTGGTCCCTCATCAATATTAAAATATGAATTATTGGGGGTTTACGGGGCTTTTTCAAGGTAAAAGCATCTGCTGGTTCTGGTCGACAGGGTTGAGACATGTGTGGATGACCGAATGTCAAAACAAGACACGCACACTTTGATGTGCGCAGACTAAACTGCGACGCTCCAACGCCCAAAGCACTGATACGCAGGAAACCAGACACACTGCAGATCGGAATCACTCACAGATTGCAGTCGCGTTAAAGGCCCGACGCATCCAATCAGACGTGTTTTCACTTCACTCATGTGCTGCTTCCTGTGTGTGTCTGTGTGGTTGTATTCACCACATTGTGGGGACTTAAATCTGTTCACACGGTCTCATTGTGGGGACAGAAAGATGCGAACCGATACCTCAAAGTGTTGACAGTTCAACACAAGTTGTAGTTTGTTTTCATTTCAACTTTTAATCAAATAAACCTGCAGTGTGTGTGTGTGTGTGTGTGTGTGTGTGTGTGTGTGTGTGTGTGTGTGTGTGTGTGTGTGTGTGTGTGTGGTCGGTTTGAGGTCATCACTTTCCAAACCATATAAGGAAACATTTCATTGGAGCGTCTCAAAGTGGAAACAAATCAGCCGATGAGATAATTTGACTTTCAGCTCGACACAGAAACAAACTGGTTTCAAGAATTTCATTACAACATTAAATATAAAGAATAAAAATACAACGTTTTATTTCGAAAATCCTAAGAATCGTCCAAGAAGTATTTCTCTGCTCAATTACAGGTAAAAGTATCAGCAAGCTGTATTTAAAGTAGTGCATAAATACATGAAGACACGCTCACTTCCTGGAGCAGGAGGATTGTGGGAAACATGAGTGCCTTGCCCATGGGAGCCGCGGCAGCAGCTGCTGTTTCCCTTTAAACGGATGAATATCTGTTGTTATTATGGGATGGATTGAGACTTGGTTCATGGTCCCTTCAGGATGAACCGTCATCACTTTAAACTCTTCACCATCAGACGTTTTGTTTGTGTTGAAGGTGGTAAACATTATATAAATATATAAATATATATATATATATAAACAGTATTCTAGCATAAAATACACATTCTGCATGTACATGTGATATTTATTACTTTGCTCTGTTGTGTTTGTTTACAGTTTACAGAAAAACTTGTAGGTCCTTCTTTTTATATAAATATTGATATTTACACATTTATTTATTATTTGTATTTTTCTCCCCCCTTCTTCCACCTCCTCTCTCCTTCTCCTCTCTCCTTCTCCTCTCTCCTTCTCTTCTCTCTCGTTTCCTCCTCTCTCCTCTCTCTCGTTTCCTCCTCTCTCTCCTCCTCTCCTCCTCTCCTCTCTCTCGTTTCCTACTCTCCTCCTCTCCTCCTCTCTCCTCCTCTCCTCCTCTCTCTCGTTTCCTTCTCTCCTCTCTCCTCTCTCCTCCTCTCCTCCTCTCCTCTCTCTCGTTTCCTACTCTCCTCCTCTCCTCCTCTCTCCTCCTCTCCTCCTCTCTCTCGTTTCCTTCTCTCCTCTCTCCTCTCTCCTCCTCTCCTCCTCTCTCCTCTTCCTCCTCCTCGCTCCTTCTCTTCTCTCTCATTTCCTCCTCTCTCCTCTCTCCTCCTCTCTCCTCTCTCTCGTTTCCTACTCTCCTCCTCTCTCTCCTCCTCTCTCTCCTCCTCCTCTCTCCTCTTCCTCCTCCTCTTCCTCCTCCTCTCTCTCGTTTCCTCCTCTCTCCTCCTCCTTGCTTTCT
>CM051709.1:18722090-18727090 GCA_028022725.1 Lycodopsis pacificus
TTGCCATTTTAGCCATTTCACAGACGGCGTACACTCTCCTCCTACAGGTTTAATCAGATCAACTCCACATTTGATCAGTACACTCCACAGACCTTACCGATCAAAACGTTTGTGTTTTCATGCAACATTGTGCTGGCGCCATTAAACAGGAAGTTGTTGAAACTTCAGCGTACTTTGTCCAATCTTCTCCAAATGTCTCAAACATCAGAAGGGTCCCGTCCTGAGGACATTTACATGCCACCATAGAAGCCCCGCCCCACACACTCCAGCCCGTCCACTTTAACAGCTCATCAACCGTTTGTCACGATCTCTTGTTGGAGGCATCGCTGCACTCAGCAGAGTTCCTGTTTTGTTGTCAGTAGTGGTGGGACGCCTGTTGACAATAGCAGCAGCTAACTAGCTTAGCACAGTAGCAGTAATTGGTACAACAGTGTTGTCTTTATGTTGTGTTGTTTTCCGGTGTGTAGAATGTTACGCTCTCACGTGACATTGACTTCCTTCTGATTGACAGGTGACGTACCCGGGTCACGAGGTTTTGACGGCGACACTAACCGTCCCGCATGGTCCCGATCACTACTCCGCCATGAAACACGACTTCATGTTACGCCGCACCACGACCGGTCGCACCTTGGCTTACCCCACCTCGGCGAACCTCACCCCGACCTGTAACTACACGTTATACCTGGAGGCCGGCGGAGCCGCCTCCGGGCCCACGTGGACGGTGCTGAGTGCGGGGCTCGGACTGGTGGCGGTGCTACGCTACCCGATCGGCTGAAGAGGCCCGGCGTCGAACCTCGACCTGCAAGAAAACAAACAAAGAACAAAAGCTGGTGGTCCTCCAGAAGTTCCAGATGTTTTCTGCTATTGTTCATCGGTGGAGATTCACTCGTCATATTTACTTTAAGTAAAAATAATTTATTTGACTGTAAGAAATCATTTTAAATGCTGGTGTGTTCAGATGCTCTCTTCGGGGCTTATTATTATCTCGACCAGGAGGATCATTGGTGGCATGTGTGCGCACGTGACTGAGTGAGTGAGTGACCTCTGTGTCTGTCTGTCCACGGCATAGCTCGCATTCTGCTGCAGCAAACGGTGTCATGTTCTGGGTGGTCAGTCACGGCCGCATGCTCAAGGAACTCTCGTAGTTCGAGTGAGTCACACTTTCTCAAAACACCTTTTATTGCCTGTTTAATACCAGCTGCTTGCTGACTACTCGCTCACTACTCTAACCAAACACACCCTGCTGAGCACCTCCCGGCCGCTGCTCTCCGCTCACTTTCACTGTTCTGGCTGCATCGTTTGACTTACTGCTGAGTACGTCGCCGCCACTCAGCCTCTGTTACGCAGCTGACAGTTTCATTTGTTTCCTTTTGGTTTTGGCAAGATTCCATGATGTGCCTGATACAACGACTTCAAGCCGGTT
The DNA here is from genome assembly GCA_028022725.1 of Lycodopsis pacificus. Taxonomy (NCBI): domain Eukaryota; kingdom Metazoa; phylum Chordata; class Actinopteri; order Perciformes; family Zoarcidae; genus Lycodopsis; species Lycodopsis pacificus. The sequence continues at coordinate 18,723,514 of CM051709.1, forward strand.
GGCTGCATACATCGCTGCTTGTTTTTCACAAAATGCAGCTGATACAGTTAATGGAGTAATGATTATGAAAATGTATTTCATGAAGTGAAATGAACCGCTGAAGAGCTGAACATACGAGAACTTTGTATTTCCAGAGAGAAATTGGGGGTTTTTCCGATTTCCTCTAAAAACCAATCCAGCCCCATACTAAGACGAGGAAGAACCCCAGAACTAAAGGATGTGAGGGGAAAGACAAAGAAAGACGTGAATAGCACTACACTGCCACTGTCCTACACCATGGAGACGAGTCCTCCGCAGGAATAAACGGGTTTAATCCGCCGGTTCTTTGTATTTCAATGGATCACAGGAGAGTAAACTACTGCCTGAGGATCTTTTGTGTCTTCCCTGCTGAAATGTTCCAGCATTTTAAGAGCGTAGGTAGTGATGAGGCTCATTCAGTAAAATGGAGCTGGACCATGTCATCTTATATGTGAGGAGCAGCACTTTAAAATGAGCACTTGCAGGGCGTGTTTTTAGAAAGGGTAGTATTTAAACCAGAGGGCGTTGAAATGAAGCGATCCTGGTGACGCCACATTAGGCATCTGAACTCAATGAGGTGCGTTTGATTCATCGTCGGACACGTTCATAAGGCCGTTGATCCGTTCTGCTTCTTTCATGTGTGGTGAGGGTTAAAGCATTCATTCACACAGGACAGTTTAGTCCAGTGGTCCCCAACACGAGGGAGAAAAAACACAAAATGTCCCTTTGATCTAAATGTTGCCTTTCTTTGTTGTGAAATATTATCTTGTCTCTGATGTCGATTGCGAGTAAACGTCCATAAATCTGCTTAGAAATCAGCCACAGATGCCTGAGTCATCACGTTTTAGGTTTTCTTCAGTATCTGAGGATTCCAGTGACAGTTGTCTGGACATCAATGAGAGCACTGCAAACAGCAGCTGCTAATAGTTCGGCATTCTTTTAATTCACTAATTTGTCAAAATATTAAGAAATATAGGCTAAAAATGTTTTTAGCCTATATTTAACTCCATGGCAACATTTAGCTTCCTGGTTACTCCTCCAAAGCATTGTGGGAGCTGTGGCTTCTGAGCTTAGTGCATTATTATCCCCCCAAATAGAAATAAGACAGATTTCCATTAATAGAAACTTGTTTCGTGTTGAATTATCAATATTTTTTCAAATTTCAAAGTCTCGTATTTGTAGGTTGGGGTTCACTGGTTTAAACGGACAAACCAGGAACACCTGATGACTGGGAATCAAACCTGTGACCTGTGAGGTGAGACTGCTGACCCCTTACAGTATCTGTACACAGTATATATATATTTATATGCAGTATATATACTGCATATAAATATGTATATACATATACTATATGTATCTATGTACATATACACAGATGTGTATCGGGTTCAGAGCAGCTCCAATGATGAACAGGTGTGATGCCCGTTTAAACGGAGGTCAGTGAACTCGTCATGCGGCCTTCTGCACACTTTATTCTCATTTCAAACTTTATTTTTTGCCAAATATCTTCGACTCTTTTTTTTCTACTTTTGATATTAAATATTGCTTCATAACGAACTCCTCTGTGCCGTGTTGGTGTCGGTCTTCATGTTTCATGCTTCGTGCTTCATATTTCATGCTTCGTGTCTCATGCTTCATGTTTCATGCTTCATGTTTCATGCTTCATGTTTCATGCTTCATGCTTCATGTTTCATGCTTCATGTTTCATGCTTCATGTTTCATGCTTCATGCTTCATGTTTCATGTTTCATGCTTCATGCTTCATGCTTCATGCTTCATGCTTCATGTTTCATGCTTCATGTCTCATGCTTCATGCTTCATGTTTCATGCTTCATGTTTCATGCTTCATGTTTCATGCTTCATGTTTCACGCTTCATGCTTCATGTTTCATGCTTCATGTTTCATGCTTCATGTTTCATGCTTCATGCTTCATGTTTCATGCTTCATGTTTCATGCTTCATGTTTCACGCTTCACGCTTCACGCTTCACGTTTCACGCTTCACGCTTCATGTTTCACGCTTCATGTTTCATGCTTCATGTTTCATGCTTCATGCTTCATGTTTCACGCTTCATGACGCTGTAGAACATGTCGGTGGATCCACTCACTACTGAATCCAACTGGTTCTCAAAGGAAACTTCACATTAAAAGCAGAACAGAACAAAGGATTGTGATGTTGTATTTGTTGACGGTCCTCAGAAGAACAATGGTTGTGAGATACACATGAATCTAAATGATGGAACAATCAAGAGATAACAGGTTATTATTTACATCTTGAGTCGTGATTAGATTTTCTTTAAATAATCACTTAATTCACAATCACATGTCTTTAAGGAAAAGCGATGCCTGCATATGGCACGATTGTTCTGTCAACGTATATTTTTTAACAATATTTCGATGCATCTCTGTGAAGCTATGAATAGTTTTAAAAAAGTGTCAAAATACAAAAACACGTAAAGGAACAAAACATCAATTAAATGTGTTGAGACAATAAACTAAGAAACAAAGGATCGAATATCTTTTTGTTACTCCAATAAATCTTGACAAAAACAATCAGATATCTTTGATCATCAGCCAGTTAATAACAATGACGAATAACAGCAGGACACCGCTGCCTCCCTGTGTTCGTAACGAAGAACTGCACTTTAAACAGCAGCAGATTCCACGTACGGCAAGTTTATCTCTGCTGCTGTGAATAAAAAATGATCCCGTAAAATAAAATAATATTTTCACTCAGTATCTCAACATGTCGAGACGCTGACTCATGACGATGAGATGAGATTAGGAACGTTTACTTCAATGACAACATTTCTAATTTAGATTGAAACTAAATTCTGATTCTTTTGAGATGCTGAGTTTCATGACGTGAAACCTTAAATTACAAAGTTAAAAAGGCTTCTGTGGATTTGGGGGCTTTGACGTCATCTTGCCTCCCGGAGAGAAACTCAACCTCCTCATGACGGTAAGAACTACGTTTCATTTGCTCATCATCACGTGACAACAGAGGAATCATTCATGTGTTCATGTGTTTATTTATTTACACGGAGAGACATATGTTTAATTTAAAGGACGAGGGTCAGTTGAGTCAGTCTCTTTGGCGCTGCAGGACGTCTGATGCAGGACGTCTGATGGAGGACGTCTGCAGCAGGACGTCTGATGGAGGACGTCTTCAGCAGGACGTCTTATAAAGGACGTCTGATGGAGGACGTCTGCAGCAGGACGTCTGATGGAGGACGTCTGCAGCAGGACGTCTTATAAAGGACGTCTGATGGAGGACGTCTGCAGCAGGACGTCTGATGGAGGACGTCTGCAGCAGGACGTCTGATGGAGGACGTCTGCAGCAGGACGTCTGATGGAGGACGTCTGCAGCAGGACGTCTGATGGAGGACGTCTTCAGCAGGACATCTTATAAAGGACGTCTGATGGAGGACGTCTGCAGCAGGACGTCTGATGGAGGACGTCTTCAGCAGGACGTCTTATAAAGGACGTCTGATGGAGGACGTCTGCAGCAGGACGTCTGATGGAGGACGTCTTCAGCAGGACGTCTTCAGCAGGACGTCTT
>CM051709.1:18732090-18739590 GCA_028022725.1 Lycodopsis pacificus
GCGTTAACGCGACATTAACGCGTTAACTTGCTCAGCACTAATTTAAATCAATCCCGGATTACTGCGACGCACAACAAGGAAATGAAACGTTCCGTGAACCTGCGCTGCGCTCACACCTTTGTTCGCCAGCGTGTCTTTGTCTTCTTTGGTGGTGAACCAGGCCTGACTGACAGGCGACACCTCTGACTTCTGGTCGGGCGAGAGAGACTCCGCCTCCTGCTGCTGCTGCAGAATCTACACACGTGAAGGAGGTTTCATTTGAAGAGCTCAACAAACGAAAAGCTTCGTGAAACATCGAGACTTTAAGTCGACAAACAAGCAGTCCGATGACTCTGTTTAGTGCTGGTTCTGTCGCCCCCTGTGGACTAAAGAGGGAGTGTCTCTGAGCACCAGACTCTTTAGAAAACCTCTTTCTACTGCAGCAGGTCTGACAGTCGGCCCCTCTCAGTCCTGGTTCTGGTTCTCCCGTGCCTCCCTTCCCTCCAGCGGGTCCAGCATTAAGGTTCTGGTGAACCTGCATGAGTTCATCTGGTTTCACCAGAATCCGACCCGGTGGCTCCGATGACGAGCATCAAGAAGAACTCTATAGAAACAGACCATCTTCTCTCTGAGGGTCTCTGTACTGATGGAGGTCTGATAGAGGATCAGGACTACACTGAGACTGGTTCATAAAGAGGATCAGGACTACACTGAGACTGGTTCAGGACCAGGTAAAAGTAGGAGGAGCTGGTTCTGCACCTGAATCTGAGCGACTCCTTCCTCGGAGAGATCCCCGTCCGCTGTGGCCGTCATCGTCACCTCGAAACCTTCATCGCTCTCCGACACTGAGGAGACGTCAACAGAGGCCTCGTCAGCTTAAAGGATATATATGTAATTAATAACATCTATGGATCTGTATATATGTGTATATATACAGATATATAGATCTGTATATATATGTATATATACACATATATACAGATGTTGTTGACATCATGTCAGTGACTCACTCGGTAAAGTGACCACAGAGAACTGAGGAGTGTCCGAGTCGTCCTGTTCTTCAGCAGAGAGGCGCAGTTTCTTCTGAAGGGGCTCAGAGTCCTCGTCTACACACACACACACACACACACACACACACACACACATTCAATATTCTGAGATTATAAAAATTGTAAACGTGCAAGAAAAGAAACTTGAATTAAAGTCACAAATGTAGCCGCCGTCTGAATTTCGTTCGTGTTCTTCTGGTGAGCCGAAGGTCCCGAGAGATACATAAACGTGTTCTATTATGACCATCAATACTCATATTATTGAATCACTTTGCACACGGCTTTTCTCGTAGATTTGTGACTTAAATCTCAGGGAATATTAAAGAGTTTTATCTCATGAATTCAGGTATTATTCTCTGAATATTACCCTCCCCCAGCTCTGATTGTTATTATTTTACCTCCAATGGCCTGAGACTAAAACCGATGAATCGATGATCAATATGAGTATTAATAGATTCATATATATATATATATATATATATATATATATATATATATATATATATATATATATATATATATATATATATATATATATATATATATGAGCCGGTAGATGACCCACCGTGAGGAGGACAGTGCAGGATGATGCTTCCGTCGCTGTCCTGGGTGAGCGTGACCGACTTGACGGTTTCTAACGCCGCCGCGTCCTCGTCCTCTGCTGCTGAACTCATCGTCCACCTGGAGGGGAATCAAACACACGGGCCGCTGCGTCACGGCCACGATGTGTGCAACTAACGATTATTCTCATCATCTATGAACTTCATTTCATCAAGAACAGAACATGGATGAGCGCTGTGAGAGCAGAATTCATAGCAGAGCATTTGTACCTTTAACAAAGTGGTTATTTGGGTTATTTTGATGAATATAAATGTTTTAAAACAGGCCAAAATGTTTATTTATGAATAAAATATTCATGAATACAAATTGTGCATTAATTGTTTCAGTATTTATAGAAATGAGCAAGACACATTTCATAAAATGTATTCAATTGAATGGCATTCATGTTGCTTTAATTTAAGGAATAAATATTACATTTATTTTAGTTGTTTTATAAAAATACTATAAATTGCTTGTATATGCAAATGCAGAAAGAAAATATTAGATTATGTGAGTGAACTTGTAGGTACTTTGGATACTTGGATAATGGCTTTATAATATATTATATAATAGTATATTATAATATATGTAATGCTGTTAAGACCAATTGAAGAACAGCAACATCTGTACGACACATTAAAGTAAAGGTAACTTCATAATGTCATGACAGGAATACAAAAACAAATCAGAATGTTTATTTATTGTCCATTCACACCAAACTCCTTTAACAAATATACCAATTATACTTTCACCTCCCACATCGGTCCTTAGTTGAGATCACTTAACTCGGGTGAGAATTGATCCATAAATATGTGAGTTATTAATGTGTATTTATGTTGAGCTGCTCGCTACCGCCCTCTGCTGTTTGCAGTGGAAGCTCAATACTGTAGATCCGGAGCGGGGGGGGGGGGGGGGCAGCCGGTATAATTTGGTTAAAACCTGCAAAATGTGAAGTGCTTGTTGGACAATATATGCGCCGAATTACAGGCACGATCACTGTAAGAGGTTTTACTTTCAAGTTAAAATGATAAATGCACGTATTGGTCAGAAATAAGCAAGACCAAGTGGAATGGGTCTATTTTTGAATGGAGTTTGGCTGAATCGCCATGGGGACCACAGGGATTTAGCGGTAGAAATGGACTTTAACGTGACGTAAACCCACAATAGCGCTGTAGTTTAGAAACACACAGAGCAGCAACGTAGTTCTATTCACGCTAAACTATGTTTCCAGGAGTACGCTGTGATGCTAACCGTTAGCATCCACCAAGCTAAATAAAGACGAAAAATCTCCGGCGCCATGTTAACTCGACAAGGTGAAAAGCTTGTGGCGTCTGTGCGGGTTTTTTTACGGTATTCTGACGGTTTGTTCTCGGTTATTTTCCCGCACTTTGGGCTTTCTGCGCGCGCTCCCACACGCGCCCCGACTAGCAAACAGAAAGTGATTTTTTTACGTTTGATTCGGCTACTTACTTCCTGTTTTTGGTCCGGGGACTTGTGAGTTACCAGGATGAAGGTAAAGTACCAGGATGGAGGATCGGCCGAGGGCCCGCGGGGTTGCCAGATATGACTATAATCCGTAAAAATACAGGTACCTGCTTTAAAATGTTGTTTTCGGAACATATTGTTACTAATATATTGTATATTGAACATTTTCATCAAGTAACACATTGAAATAAGGGAGTAAAGTACTGGAGATATAAATACGTATATACATGCTTTAGACTTCTTCTGTTCATTTTTTATTTAATTATATTCTAATTTAAATAATGGAGGTAACACATACAATGCTTTGATGTTTTTTTATCTTAAATTACGAAATAAATAAAGTACAATTTAATAGAAAGTCATTGAAAACTTTTATCGGTCGCAAAAGTTCATTCTTGACTTTGTAAATAATCTGAGATCGCTGATGAAGACTGAATGTGTGGTTGAAAGCTCTTCAAAAAGACAGTAAGTGGACCTTGAGTTGCGTTTATAAAGTGAGTAATTTGTTTTTATTAAATTGATGTATAAAAGTCAAACCTGGCAACCACTCTCTCCGCTCTAAAATCTCTCCGGGTAACAACGTGACTTTTGTTTATTGTTTGGTTTTGACTAAAATAATGTAAAGTAGACATAAAAAATCTACATTAACATTAAATATACTTGGGAATTTAATAAATATATTTCCGGCGACTACAGTTGTGTGATTTGTTAAATGGATAATAGTTCCGTTTGTTGTTTCGACCGGATCACTATCAGCGACGGACCAAAACGTTCAAGCTGCAAAAATCCAAATCACACATTTTTAACAGCGAATATTTAGCCAAAACATGGCGGAACAACCAGTGAGAGTGTGAGTTTAACTTTTATAAATACTTTATTATTACTTAAATCACGTTAAATCTCTTTAAATGTTGAATATGTGACGTTTTAATGTGTTTTATTTATTTTATCGTAACCGTTCTGTGACACTCTCACCGAACCTCATTCAACGTTTATATAATTTAAGGTTTCGTTACTCTCTGACACGTGTACATGCGTCATCAATTATGATCTAAATGCATAATCGATATGTATAATGAGGACTGAACAATTCGGCATAATTAAACTGTTCTATTATAGCTGGATTGGAGGAAGGTTTTTAATGTGACACTGACAATAGAAGAGTTACAACCGGATTCTTTACATTAGTTTCACATGTTACAAATGTAAAAGTCGCGTGCTAGTCACGTGATGTCGGCTGAATTGAATTGTCTTTAATATAGAATAAAAAACACAACATTAAAGTCTCACTTTGAGTCATTTGGAGTCTTTTTAAAGGAACATTCTGCTTATTTAAGTCTATTTTATGGTCTATTTTACAATATATAAATGTTTTGTATTATTAATATTATATATTATTATAATTTTATATTATTAATGATATTATTATATTTTATATATATATATATTACATGTTTATTTCCAGCTATGTTTGTTTGTTCACAGCTTGGCGTGTGGAGACGTTGAAGGCCGGCTGAACGCTCTGTTCTCCAGAGTGCAGAGCATCCAGAAGAAGACGGGGCCGTTCGACGTGAGTCACGAGACATTTCAGTTGTTTTTATTAAAGTTTACAGAAACATAAATCCAATTCTGATCTCTTTGTTTCCTCTCAGCTGCTGCTGTGCGTAGGAGAGTTTTTCGGGACGTCGCCGGAGGCCGAAGCAGAGTGGCAGCTGTACAAAACCGGAGCCAAGAAAGGTACGAAAACATCTGGATGACCGATGTTGCACCAAGTTAGTTAGTTTGTACAAGTTGTTGTTGTTTTTAACGTTATTTACTCTGTAAAACAGGTGAGAAGAAGGTGACGTACCTGAAGATATTAGTTCCTATGAGTGAAACACAACTGCATTTTAATTGTAACATTATACATATAAGAAATAGTTAATGTGTTGTTTTAAAGCATCATTTGTTGACAGTGTTCTTGAGTTAAACCATGTTTTTTTGCTGCATTTCCTCCTTTTATCTTAAATGAAATAACAAGAGGCTCTTATCAGATATTGTACATTTTAGTATTATTCGATAGTTTGGATTAAAACAGTGAAAACCAGGCTGATAAAGTTCTGATTCCTCCGTTTTCTGCTTCCTTCTGTCACCTAAGTGTCCTTTGTGCCTCCTCAGCTCCCGTCCACACTTACATCCTCGGAGCAGCGAGCCAGGAGGCGGTGAAGAGTTTCCCCGGCACCGACGGCTGCGAGCTGGCCGACAACATCACGTATCTGGGTAAGAACATCTGGAGCCTCTGGAGGGGGGGGGCTGTAGTCTAGTTGAACACGTTAACCTCTCTGTGTGTTTGTAGGTCGGCGCGGTGTGTTCACGGGCGTGTCCGGGCTACAGATCGCCTACGTCAGCGGCCGGGAGGCCCTCCAGGAACCGGCCCCGGCTCACTGCTTCACCTCCAAAGACCTGTCGGCCCTCGTGGCCCCGCTGACCGGCAGCTCCAAGTTCAGAGGGGTCGACGTCCTGCTGACGTCACAGTGGCCCCGAGGAGTGTGGCAGTACGGGAACGCCCCGGTGACCTTTCCATTAATGATGTCACTTCACATAAAGACATGGAATCACTTTTAAACTGCATTTACAGTGAATCCTTTGTCGTACCAAAAGTGTTGCTACCTCATCAATAAGCCTGATTTATTTATTTTATTTTTTATTTTATTGCTGTAAAACAATTCCATGTAAATACATTTTAATTTAATTTAATTTAATTTAATTTGATTTAATTTGACTTACGTTTACTTAATTCAATTTTACTTTTACTTTATTATATTTACTTTTATTCTATTTCCTTATAAATGTATTTACTAATTAATTCACTATGAAATTAACTTCAAATTGGTTCTAAATAATATTATTTATAATATTAATGCATTAAATGACGACGTGTGAACAATGTGTCGAAGTTGTATATTTTATTAACGCATCAAATTCTGACTTTAAATATTTAGATTTAGGTGAGAATCATGCGTTGCAGACGACTTGATCGAGGGTTCAAAAGTGTCAAACATTGATATTCATGATGTCAAAGCTTCCCTTTAACTCTCCGCTGTTGTTCTCTCGTGTTGCAGGAAGTCAACACTAAGTTTTGTGGCAGCGTCTCCGTCGCCGACCTCGCCGACCACCTGAAGCCGCGATACCACTTTGCTGCACTAGAGGGCGCTCACTACGAACGGCTGCCCTACAGGTAGCCGAGGAGGATTCACAGGATTCCTCCTGTTAGTAGAACATATTAAAGAAATACTGAGCCGGGATGGGGGGAAACATTACTGTTTTATATTTAAAATATCCACGAATGAAGTGTTACATTTATGAGAAATAAATTCACAAATGTAAGTTGTTTTCGAATAAGAAGTTTTTATTATTCGAAGTATCTTTTTCTCGTAAATTTGTGGATTTTTTTCTCGCAAATTAATTTAATAATGAATGAATCTGAGTTTGTTCTCGTATTATAACCCCCCCTCCCCGGCTCAGTATTAATTATTGTTTTACCTGAAATGGCCCGAATAACATCTGTCATAACATCTATCATAACATCTGTCATAACATCTGTTCTAACGATACTCTTCGTGTGTTTCAGGAACCACGTTATTCTCCAGGAGAACGCTCAACACGTCAGCCGCTTCATCGCACTGGCGGCCGTCAGTAACCCGACCAAGAAGAAGGTTCGTCTCCGAAATCACAAAGAACGTCGACTTTTAACTCCAATCTCTGATGTTCAACGTGATTAAAAACATCTGTCTGTCTGTCTCTCTGTCTGTCTGTCTGTCTCTCTGTCTCTCTGTCTGTCTCTCTGTCTCTCTCTCTCTGTCTGTCTGTCTCTCTGTCTCTCTGTCTCTCTGTCTCTCTGTCTCTCTGTCTGTCTCTCTGTCTCTCTGTCTCTCTGTCTCTCTGTCTGTCTGTCTCTCTGTCTCTCTGTCTCTCTGTCTCTCTGTCTGTCTCTCTGTCTCTCTGTCTCTCTGTCTGTCTGTCTGTCCGCTGCAGTATTTGTACGCCTTCAACATCATCCCCATGAAGACGATGGAGGCATCAGAGCTGGTGAAGCAGCCGCAGGATGTGACGGAGAACCCGTACAGACGCTCCGCCAGAGACAAGACGGACAAACAGAAGACCAGCTTCACCACACAGGAGGAGGTTGTGTGTGTGTGTGTGTGTGTGTGTGTGTGTGTGTGTGTGTGTGTGTGTGTGTGTGTGTGTGAGAGAGAGAGAGAGAGAGAGAGAGAGAATAAGTTATTTTTCTTATCACCTAAAGATTTCTAGTCGTGCTTATTATATCTGCCACTCAGATACTTTCAAAATAAAAGTTTTTTTAACGGTGCTAAATGAGGCCATGTGTTGCAATTTTATTTTGAAAAAC